>CM052722.1:3885450-3897620 GCA_028551405.1 Uromys caudimaculatus
GTTCCAACTGTCCAATGTCTGGGATCCACTTACGATCTTCTGGAATCCCTCCAAGTGCTTGAGTCACTTTTCCAGCTCTGCCCTTTGTAGCACACACCTTGTCTTCCAGATGCCTGTACTCCACTGCTGCTGCTGTTCTTAGTGGTCATCTCATGGTACTGGCATCTCCAAAACACTGCTGTCTTCCACTGAAACTAGGTTTACCAACAGTCTCTCATAGTGCCCAGGCCTCAGCTGATCTTCACAACTCCGTCAAGCCTTCAAAACAAGTACGACCTGGGTGACTCTTACACATTACTATGTCCAGCTACAGCACAAGGTACAACCTTGTCTATCACTGGAACACAGCCTCTTTGTGCCCTCAGAAAGCACTTCCCAGAAGATGTCACCTCAATGATGCTGGTCCCTTCTTAATCACCACTAATTTCTTAGCTCCAGCTAACCAGCATCAATAATCCCAGCAATACAATGGTTTTGCTTTAGTAGTTCTGATGTCTTGTTAATCACAGCTGGTTTCTTCATCCCCAGCTAACCAAAAACCACAGAACCTTAAATCAAACTAGCAATGGCCCTGATAAGAGTCTTTAATCTTCCCTCTGAAATTTCACAAGCCAAACCTCCATCTTTTGCACTGTTCTCAACATTATCTTCCAAGTTCCTACACAACATCCCACAAAGCTCTGAACACCGAATGGATCTTCTAGCCCAAAGTTCCAAAGTCCTTCCACAGTCCTCCCCAAGACATGGTCAGGTTGTCACAGGAATACCCCACTAGGCTGGAACCAATTCCACTTCTGTATTAGTCAGGGTTCTCTAGAGTCACAGAACTTATAGATAGTCTCTATATAGTAAGGGAATTTGTTAATGACTTACAGTCTGTAGTCAAACTCCCCAACAATGGTCAGCAGTAGCTGTGAATGAAAACCGAGGATCTAGCGGTCGCTTAGTCCCACAAGGCTCACAGGTGAAGGAAATTGAATCTTCCTCCTACCAATATCCTTATGTAGATCTCCAGCAGCAGGTGTGGCCCATATTAGAAGTGTGCGTACCACCACACCTGAAACTTGTGTCTTCCAGCCTCAACATCTAGATCACAGGTGAGTCTTCTAATTTTGGATTGTAATTCACTCCATGTATAGTCAAGTTGACAATCAGAAATAGCCACTACAATCCACCCTTTTTCAACTTGACACAAATAATATCTCATATCCACATGAAACAATAATAAGGCCATAAATATGGTTAACATGATATAACTATTCCTTGTACAATCACAAACACATTTATAAACTTACAATGGGGCAATGTCCCTTGGGAACATTCCTTTAGTTTCTCAATTAATTACCAAATGATGCTAAAGAAATTGGAAGACAAATATGTTCTTAACAAAATATAACAGAAGCATTCATATTACTTTATAATACTCATTTCTGCAGCTGGTTACATGGTCTTAGCTGGTATTTATAACTACCTTCCTCTACTACCCATTCTGTATTTCCTCCACCCTCTGCAAGCACCTCAGGAGGTCTTGGCTCTTTTCCTGGAGGAGTGACTCATACATTCATTCCTGATGGGTCTGCATCCTTTGTCATCCTGCTTGAATTAGGCTGCTGTAGTTTCCCATTGACTTTAATCACAGGACATGGTAGTACCAAGAGATGACCTAAGGGATCTCCTGTACTCCAGATATAATCCTTCTTACCTTCATTGTGGAGAGGCAATCCAATTTCCCCATGGTAATCTGGATCTATCACCCCTCCTAACATTGTTATTCCTTTCTTAGCCTGTTGGTTTAAGGTCATTAGAAGCCCAAAATTACCAGGGGGAATTCTGACCTTCCAGTTCAATGAAATGTTTGTTGTAGCTCCTGGTAGGAGCACTCCCCCCTCTGGAACCAAAACTTCTAGGCCAGCAGAACCTAGAGTTGTGGGGACAGGAAACAAAAGTTTTCCTAGAGGGAAGTGATACAAGGAATGAACAAGGAGTGATAGTGAGTTGAAGTATTCCCTTTTCCACCCCTTGATTCCTGGACCCATGGATCCTGGCTATGGGAGAAACTATACCATATATTGGATGCTGATTCAAAGCATATACTGTCTTCTAAAGAACTCTGCCCCAACCCTCCATGCTGCTGCCACCTAATTTGCGCTGTAACTGTGTCTTCAGAAGGCCATTCCATCTTTCTATCAGACCAGCTGCTTCAGGATGATGGGGAACGTGGTAAGACCAGTGAATTCCATGATTGTGGGCCCACTGCCGTACTTCTCTGGCTGTGAAATGAGTTCCTTGGTCAGAAACAATATTGTGTGGAATAGCATGACGATGAATAAGGCATTCTGTAAGTCCACAGATGATGGTTTTGGCAGAAGCATTACATGCAGGAAAGGCAAATCCTTAACCAGAATAAGTATCTACTGCAGTAAGAACAAAATGTTGTGCTTTCCATGGAGGAAGTGGTCCAATGTAGTCAACCTGCCACCAGGTTGCTGGCTGGTCACCTCAAGAAATGGTTCCATATCTGAGGCTCAGTGTTGGTCTCTGCTGTTGGCAGATCTGGCATTCAGCAGCAGCTGTAGCCAGGTCAGCCTTGGTGAGTGGAAGCCCATGTTGTTGAGCCCAAGCATAACCTCCATCTCGGCCACCATGGCCTCTTTGTTCGTGTGCCCAACGAGCAATGACAGGGATGGCTGAGGAAAGAGGCTGACTGTCCACAGAACAGGTCATCTTATCCACTTGACTATTGAACTCCTCCTCAGCTGAAGTCACCTTTTGGTGAGCATTTACATGAGACACAGATATCTTTACATCCTTTGCCCATTTGGAGAGATCTATCTACATACTTCTTCCCCAGATGTCTTTCTCACCAATTTTCCAATCATGATCTTTCCAAGTCCCTGACCATCCAGCCAATCCATTGGCTACAGTCCATGAGTCAGTGAACAATCATACATCTGGCCATTTCTTCTTCCAAACAAACTGTATCTTTCAGGGTTGTCCCAGAAAGGGGTTGTAATGCTGCACCTGTCCACTGCAGGTGGTGCCGGCATAATGTTCAGAGCCATCAGTAAACCAGGTCCTAGTCTTCTTTTCTTCAGTCAGCTTATCAGAGGGAACACCCCATGAGACTATAGGCACATACTTGGCAGCAGATGGCATTGTTACAGGAGTAGAAACCATAGGCATTTGAGCAAATTCTTCATGTAACTTGCTTGTGCCTTCAGGACCTGCTCGGGCTTGATCATGGATGTTCCACTTCCATTTGATAATAGACTGCTGCTGTGCACGTCCTACTTTATGACTTGGAGGGTCTGATAACACCCAGCTCATGATGGACAGTTCAGGTTGCATGGTAACTTGGTGTCCTATTGTCAAAAGTTCAGTTTCCACTAAGGCCCAATAGCAGGCCAAGAGCTGTTTTTCAAAGGGAGAATAGTTGTTTGCAGATGATGGTAGAGATTTGCCCCAAAATCCCAAAGGCCTCTCTTGTGATTCACCTACAGGAGCCTGCCAGAGGCTCCAAACAGCATCTCTATCTGCCACTGACACCTCAAGTACCATTGGGTCTGCTGGATCATATGGTCCAAGTGGTAGAACAGCCTGCACAGCAGCCTGGACCTGGTGAAGAGCCTTCTGTTCCAGACTCCAAACAAAGCTAGCAGCTTTCTGAGTCACTTGGTAAATGGGCCTGAGTAACACACCCAAGTGAGGAATATGCTGTCTCCAGAATCTGAAAAGACCCACTAAATGCTGTGCTTCTTTCTTGGTGGTGGGAGGGGCCAGGTGCAATAATTTATCTTTCACCTTAGAAAGAATATCTCTACATGCCCCACACCACTGGACTCCTAAGAATTTCACTGAGGTAGATAGTCCTTGAATTTTGGTTGGATTTATTTCCCATCCTCTGATACGCATTACCAATGGTCCAAAGTGGTTGCTACTTCCTGCTCACTTGGTCCAATCAGCATAATGTCATCAATATAGTGCACCAATGTGATATTTTGTGGAAGAGACAAATGATCAAGATCCCTTCTAACTAAGTTATGACACAGGGCAGGAGAGTTAATATATCCTTGAGGCAAAACTGTAAAGGTATACTGCTGGCCTTGCCAACTAAAAGCAAATTGCTTCTGGTTGTCCTTATGGACAGGTACTGAGAAGAAGGCATTTGCTAGATCAGTAGCTGCATACCAGGTACCAGGAGATGTGTTAATTTGCTCAAGTAATGAAACTACATCTGGTACAGTAGCTACAATCAGAGTTACTACCAGATTTATTTTTCAATAGTCAACTGTCATTCTCCATGATCCATCTGTCTTCTGCACTGGTCAGATAGGAGAGTTAAAGGGAGATGTGGTGGGATCCACCACCCCTGAATCTCTCAAGTCCTTGATAGTGGCAGTAATTTCTACAGTACCTCCAGGAATACGGCACTGTTTTTGATTCACTATTTTCTTTGGCAGAGGCAACTCTAATAGCTTCCATTTAGTCTTTTCAACCATAATAGTCCTCACTCCACATGTCAGGGGACCAATGTGAGAATACTACCAATTTCTAAGTATATCTATCCCAATTATACATTCTGGAACTGGGGAAATGACCACAGGATATGTTCGAGGACCTACTGGACCTACTGTGAGTCGGATATCAGTCAAAACTCCATTAATCACCTGTCCTCCATAAGCCCCTACTTTAACTGGAGGGTCACAATGTTTCTTGGGATCTCCTGGGATCAAGTCAATTCAGAGCCAGTATCCAATAGACCCCTGAAAGTCTGATTATTTCCTTTTCCCCAGTGTACAATTACCCTTGTAAAAGGCTGTAGGTCCCTCTGAGGAAGGACTGGGGAAAGGCTAAGAGCAAAACTTACAGGTGTCTTATCAAGATCCTTCCTCAGGGGAACCTGACCACCCCTTCATTCAAGGGGTTCTGGGTCTGCACCTGGATCAAGTCTGGAAATTGATTCACTGGCTGAAATTGCCTTTTGCCAGGATCCAATGTAGCCTTTCTTTCATTTGTTTGAGAATTTTTCTGCTTATACAGATCAAACAGATATGCAGTAGGCTTCCTATGTATTCCATACCTGGAAACGCCATGACTGATTAGCCAGAACCAAAGGTCTGAATGAGTCATGCCATTATAAATTTCACTTCTCCTGTGCTGAACATCACGCTATATGTCATTATAAATGTTGTTTTGTCTATGCTGTCCATTATAATAACTAGAACCACCTTGTCTCTGGCGATTCAATGCTGCCACCTGGCCCTTGTTACCTCGAGGCCCAATTAAACCCATTGCATTTAATTCATCTAATTGAGCAGCAGCATCGCCAACCCTAAGGTCTGGCACATGGAAAAGGGCAAGAATAAAACTCTTCAAATGTGCTGGTGCCCCTCTCACCAGTTTGCGTCTTATAGGATTCTGGGCCTTCCCATTGTGGAGAATTAGGCTGTACACAACATATCCACTCTAGCATTGCAATTTCCTTGAGCCTTAAAATCCCTTCATCAACACCAAACCAAGGGATATCAGGAATCTCCAACTCCTTTTCAGTAGGCCATCTTTTGATGAACGCTTCAGCCAACCATTCAATCAAACTTCTGACACCCTTTTTAACTGTACGAGCTTCCATATTAAACTTTGAATTTCCACTCAGAGGACCAATGTCAATAAACTCAGCCGGATCTAGTTTTATGTTCCTTCTACCATTATCCCACACCCTTAAAATCCATTCCCACACATATTCTCCAGACTTCTGCTTGAATGAATTAGCAAACTCATTAAGCTCCTTAGTAGTGTAGTGTACTTCCTTGTGGACTACACTTTCTACGTCCCCTCTAGGGGCCTTTTTTTGCCTTGAGTCTGGTTATAGGTCTAGAAGAAACTATTGGTGGGTCTTGAGAAACATCAGTATTATCTTGTCTGGCATTTTCTTCAGTGAAAGTCACCGCTGGCCCATCAGACTCTGAGGGATTAACTTACTCATGTGGAGAGGGCATTATTTCAAAGGGTGGGGCTGAGGATACTACTTCCTCAGGTGGGGTAAACCATTGAGAATCTGAAAATTGAGAATTCTCAGCTTCAACAGGGTCTTCCCACACATCCCCATCCCAAGTTATAGGATCCCATTCTTTGCCAATTAATGCCCTTGTTTTAACTGCTGACACCCTCTGAGGCTGAGACCTGAACTGTTACTGCAATTCACCCAACCTTATAATGAGGGCTTCAGTTTGATTTTCTGCAACTTGAGTTCTATGGCTGCTGGAGAGAAGATTCTCTTGAAGGACACACTTTGCAACTTTTAGATTGGTCACCTGCATCTGGATTGCAACTTTATTATACAACTCCTTTTCCTTCATCATCTTCTCCAGAGATACTAAGAGCAACTGGCCAGCAAAGTCATTTTCAAATTTTTTCCCATATTGCAAAAAGTTTTGAGCACACAATCACCCAATTCATCAAGATGCTCAATGGCATTAGCTTCTTTAAGTTTAAAATATATTTCCAACCATGGGTCTTCAGTACCCTCCAAGTTCCCAGAAGAGAGTGTATCTGGAGAGGTTTCAGCAGTTGAGGGTGCTGGTGAATTATTTAATCAACTCCAGATTCTTAAAAGATTCATCCTTATACTGCTTTCTGCTCCTCTAGAGCCACTTCCAGTACCAACTTCTGTATTAGTCAAGGTTCTCTAGAGTCACAGAACTTATAGATAGTCTCTATATAGTAAGGGAATTTGTTAATGACTTACAGTCTGTAGTCAAACTCCCCAACAATGGTCAGCAGTAGCTGTGAATGAAAACTGAGGATCTAGCAGTCGCTTAGTCCCACAAGGCTCACAGGTGAAGGAAATTGAATCTTCCTCCTACCAATATCCTTATGTAGATCTCCAGCAGCAGGTGTGGTCCAGATTAGAAGTGTGTGTACCACCACACCTGAAACTTGTGTCTTCCAGCCGCAACATCTAGATCACAGGTGAGTCTTCTAATTCTGGATTGTAATTCACTCCATGTATAGTCAAGTTGACAATCAGAAATAGGCACTACAGATGGCTACCTCTTCTCTCCACTTGGTGCCCTGTCTTTCTACTGGAGGTGGATTCTAAGAGTTCTCTCTCCCCACTGTAGGGCATTTCATCTAAAGTCCCTCCCTTTGGATCTTGAGAATCTCTCATCTCCCAGGTTTCTAGTACTTTCTATAGGGTCCCCCCAACACATATCTCCCGAAGTTGCCTGCTTCCATTCTTTCTGCTGGCCCTCAGGTCTTCAATCTTGCCCCCCCATCCACTAATACCTGACCTTGTTCCCCCTTTTTCCACCCTGTCCCCTATCCCACACAGGTCCTTCCCTCACTCTGCCCCCCATGATTGCTTTCTTCACCCTCCCAAGTGGGATTGAGACATTCTCATTTGGGTCTTTCGGTTTCTTAACCTTCTTGAGTTCTGGGGATTGTATCCTGAGTATTCTGGACTTTTTGGCTAATATCCACTTATTAGTGAGTATATACCATGCATGTCCTATTGGGTTTGAGTTACCTCACTCAAGAAGATATTTTCTTGTTCAATCTATTTGCCTGCAAAACTCATGATGGCTTCGTTCGTAATTTTGTAAATGTACCACATTTCCTGTATCCATTCTTCTATTGTGGGACATCTGGGTATAACAAATAAGGCCCCTATGAACATAACAGAACACCTGACCCTGGTGGCATGGTGGGGCATGTTTTGGATATATGTCCTAGAGTGTTATAGCTGGGTCTTCAGGTAGATCTATTTCCAAATTTCTAAGGAACCTTCAGATTGATTTCCAGATTGGTTATACTAGTTTGCATTCCCACAAAAAATGGAGGAGTGTTCCTCTTTCTTCACATCCTGGCCAACATGTGCTGTCACCAGAGATTTTGATCTTAGCCATTCTGATTGTTGTAGCTTTTGAATCTCAGGGTAGTTTTCATTTGTATTTCCCTGATCAGTAAGGACGTTGAATGTTTCATTACGTGCTTCTCAGACATTCGAGATTCATCTGTTGTGGATTCTGTTTAGTTCTAATACCCCACTTTGATTAGGTTATTTGGTATTTCGATGGTTAGCTTCTTGAGTCCTTTATATATTTTGATATTAGCCCTCTATCAGATGTGGAGTTAGTGAAGATATTTTTCCCAATATGTAGGTTGCTGATTTGTCCTATTGACTATGTCCTTTGCCTTACAGAAGCTTTCTAATTTCATGAGGTTCCATTTATCAATTCTTGATCTTAAAGCATGAGCCATTGGAATTCTGTTTAGGAAATTTTTCCCCATGCCAATGAGTTCGAAGCTCTTTCCCACTTTCTCTTCTATTAGATTCCATGTGTCTGGTTTTATGTTGAGGTCCTTGATCCACTTGGATTAGAGCTTTGTGCAAGGTGACAAATATGGATCTATTTTCATTTTTCTACATACAGATTGCCAGTTAGACCAGCACCATTTATTGAAGATGCTTTCTTTTTCTAATGTATACTTTTGACTTCTTTGTCAAAGATCGAATGTCCATAAATGTGTGGTTTAATTTCTTGACCTTCAATTCTATTTCACTGATCAACCTGTCTGTCTCCGTACCAATAGCATGCAGGTTTTTTTTAAACCACTATTGCTCTTTAGTATAGTTTGAGGTCAGGGATGGTGATTCCCCCAGAAGTTCTTTTATTGTTAAGAATTGTTTTCACTACTCCAGGTTTTTTGTTTTGCCAGATGAAATTGAGAATTGCCCTTTCCATGTCTTGGAAAAATTGTGTTGAAATTTTGATGGGGATTGCATTGAATCTGTAGATTTCTTTTGGTAGGATGGCCATTTTTAAGATGTTAATTCTGTCAAACCATGAGCATGGGAGATTTCTCCATTTTTGTAGGTCTTCTTAGATTTTTTTTTAGGGGCTTTGGAGTTCTAGTCCTACAGAACTTTCACTTGTTTGGTTGAAGTTACCCCAAGATATTTTATATTATTTGTGACAATTGTGAAGGGTGTTTTTCCGTAATTTCTTTCTCAACCTGTTTATCATTTGTATAAAGGAAGGTTACAGATTCATTTGAGTTAATTTTATATCCAGCCACTTTGTGGAAGTTGTTTATAAGATGCAGAAGTTCTCTCTTAGAATTTTTGGGATTCTGTTTCCACTTCTAAAAAGGACTGAAGCATCCACACTTTGGTCTTCCATCTTTTTGAGCTTCACATGATCTGTGATTGTATCTTGAGTGTTCAGAGCATTTAGGTTAGTATCCACTTATCAATGAGTGCATACCATGTGTGTTCTTTTGTGACTGGGTTGCCTCACTCAGGATGATATTTTCTATTTGATCCATTTGCCTAAGAATTTCATGATTTCATTGTTTTTAATAGCTGAGTAGTACTCTATTGTGCAAATGTATCACATATTCTGTATCCATTCCTCTGTTGAGGGACATCTGGGTTGTTTTCAGCTTCTGGCTATTATAAATATGACTGCTATGAACATGGTGGAGCATGTGTCTTTATTACATGTTAGAGCATCTTCTGGGTATGTGCCCAGGAATGGTACAGCTGGGTCCTCAGGTAGTACTATGTCCAATTTTCTGAGGAATCACCAGACTGATTATCGGATTGGTTGTATCAGCTTGTAAGCCCACCAACAATGGAGGGGTTTTCCTCTTTCTCCACATCCCAAGAACATCTGCAGTCACCTTAGGTTTTGATCTTACAGGTTCTGACTGGTGTGAGGTGCGATCTCAAGGCTGTTTTGATTTGTATTTCCCTGATGTCTAAGGATGTTGAACATTTCTTTATGTGCTTCTTGGCCATCCAGTGTTCCTCAGTTGAGAATTCTTTGTTTAGCTCTGTTCCCCATTTTTTGATAGGGTTATTTGGTTCTCTGGAGTCTAACTTCTTGAGTTCTTTGTATATATTGTATATTAGCCCTCTATCAGATATAGGGTTGGTCAAGATCTTTTCCCAATCTGTTGGTTGCCACGTTGTCCTATTGAAAGTATCCTTTGCCTTACAGAAGCTTTGCAATTTTATGAGGTCCCATTTGCCAATTCTTGATCTCAGATCATAAGCCATTGCTGTTCTCTTCAGGAAAATTTCCCCTGTGCCCAAGTATTTGAGATTCTTCCCCAAATAGTCATGGGAGAAAAAAACAGAGACAAAGTGTGGAGCAGAGACTGAAGAAAAGGCCATCCAGAGACTGCTCCGCCTGGGGATAAATCCCATATACAGACACCAAACTCAGACACTATTGCAGATACCAAGAAGTGCTTGCAGAAAGGAGCCTGGTATAACTGTCTCCTGAGAGGCTCTTTCAGAGCCTGGCAAATACAGCAGCAGATGCTCACAGCCAACCATTGGACTGGGCATGGGGTCCCCAATGAAGGAGTTAGATTAAGGACTAAAGGAGTTGAAGGGGTTTGGAACTCATAGGATTAATGACAATATCAACCAACCAGACCCTCTACCCCCAACAGAGTGCCCAGGGACCAAACCACCAACAAAAAAGTACACATGGAGGATCCCATGCTCCAGCTGTGTATGTAGCAGAGGATGGCCTTGTTGGACATCAATGGAAGTAGAGGCCCTTGGTCCTGTGAAGGCTCAATGCCCCAGTACAGGGGAATGCCAGGGCAGGGAGACGGGAGTGGGTGGGTGAGCACCCTTATAGAAGCAGCGGGAGGGAGGATGTGATAGGGTGTTTATGGAGGGGAAATCTGGAAAGGGGATAACATTTGAAATGTAAATAAATAAAATACCCTATGAAAAAAAGAATAAAAAAGAATTTTGGGAGTTGCTTATGTATACTATGATATCATCTGCAAATAGTGCTACCTTGACTTCTTCTTTCCCAATTCTTATCCCCTTGATCTCCTTTTGTTGCCTTTTTGCTCTAGGTAGAACTTCAAGTACTATATTGAATAGATACAGGGAGAGTGGGCATCCTTGTCTTGTCCCTGACTGTAGTGGGCTTGCTTCAAATATCTCTCCATTTAATTTTATATTGGCTGTTTGTTTGCTGTATATTGTTTTTAATATGTTTAGGTATGAGCCTTGAATTCCTGATCTCTCCAATACTTTTAACATCAAGGTGTGTTGAATTTTGTCAAAGGCTTTTTCATCATCTAATGAGATGACCATGTAATTTTTTTCATTGAGATTGTTTATATAGTTGATTAAGTTAATGGATTTCTGTATTGAACCAACTTTGCATCCCAGGGATGAAACCTACTTGATTGTTGTGATTGATGGTTTTAATGTGTTTGTGGATTTGGTTTGCAAGAATTTTATTGAGTATTTTTGCATTAGTATTCATAAGGGAAATTAATCTGAAGTTCTCTTTTCTCGTTAGGACCTAGTGAGGTTATCATATCAGTGTAACTGTGGCTTCATAGAATGAATTGGGTAGTGTTCCTTCTGTTTCTATTGTATGGAATATTTTGAGATGTGTTAGTATTAGAGCTCTTTGAAGGTGTGGTAGAATTTTTCACTAAAGCCATTTGGCCCTGGGCTTTTTTTGGTTGGGAGGTTTTTAATGACTTCTTCTATTTCTTTCAGGGATATGGGCCTGTTTAGATAGTTCACCTGATTTTGATTTAACTTTGTTACATGGTATCTGTCTAGAAAATTGTCCATTTCATCTAGAGTTTCCAGTTTTGTTGAGACTTTCGTAGTAGGATCTGAAGATTTTTTGAATTTTCTACATTTCTGTTGTTCTATCTCCCTTTTCATGTCTGATTTTGTTAATTTGGATACTATCTCTGTACCCTTTAGCTACTTTGGCTACAGGTTTATCTATCTTGTTGATTTTTTTTCAAAGAACTAGCTTTTGGTTTTGTTGATTCTTTGTGTTGTGGGAAATATTTTTTTTCTCTCCTTTTTTTTTATTTATTTTTGATACTTTATTTACATTTCCAATGTTTCCCCTTTTCTGGGTCTCCTCTTTGGAAACCCCCTATCCCCTCCCCATCCCCGCCTCTCTGAGGGAATTCCTCCTCCCACCTACCCGCCGACCCATTCCCATATTCCCACCTTGACATTCCCCTTTACTGGGGCCTCTAGCACCCTCAGGCCCAAAGCCCTCTCCTTTCTCCCTGATGGCCATCGAGGTGATTTCTCTGCCACATATGTAGTCCAAACCATGGGTCAATAGATGTGTATTCTTTGGTTGGTGGTCTGA
>CM052722.1:3898120-3917079 GCA_028551405.1 Uromys caudimaculatus
TAGATTGCTTTTGGCAGGATGGCCATTTTTACTATATTAATCCTTCTGATCCATGAGCATGGCAGATCTTTCCACCTCCTGAGGTCTTCTTCGATTTCTTTCTTCAGCGACTTGAAGTTCTTGTCGTACAGATCTTTCAATTGCTTGGATAGAGTCACACCAAGATACTTTATATCGTTTGTGACAATTGTGAAGGGTGTCATTTCCCTGATTTCTTTCTCAGCCTGTTTATCCTTTGAGTATAGGAAGGCTACTGATTTGTTAGAGTTAATTTTATATCCGGCCACTTTTCTGAAGTTGTTTATCAGCTGCAGGAGTTCTCTGGTGGAGTTTTTCGGGTCACTTAGGTATACGATCATATCATCTGCAAATAGTGATAGTTTATATTTTTAAAAGAAGGAATGTATAGCACATGTTCCTGAATTATGCCCTGGTTCTCTCATCCCCGGCGGGGTGGCCAGCCATGCACTGGCGGGCAATGGCCGACCTGCTTTCATCTCATGGAGCTCTGACTCAGAGCTCCATGATCTCTCCACCCAGCTCACTAGGTTCCCACTGGCGGGTCACTACCAAGCCAGCCCCAAGCTTCAATACCCCCATGGCTTCTGTGGTGCACATCAGGCATACTCACACTTTGCCACTGAACCTTTCTCTCTGGAACCCAGATGAGCTGCCTCGTGAGTGAAAATGCAGGACAAACTTAGCTCAGAAACAATAGTAATTCAATCTCTGGGTGTAACAATTAAAACCTAATCTTGCAAACCTTATCAAAGTCTGATTCCTCTTGTGGTGAATCCTTGCAGATCCACCAAACCAGGAGACTCTAGTAGCTTCATCTTACTTACATGCTTTCCCCATTCCAAAAAGCCCCCCTCTCTCTACTGCTTCCTCTGTTCCACCCTCCAATTTGGAAGTCCTCCTACCCACCTAGTGATTGGCTCCTTTATTCATTAGGGGATTGGTTCACAAGGAGTGAGGTGTAACTCACTCCTTGTCTGAAGCTTCTCCCAGGAGGGCAGAATTAGCAGAATAACAACAGCCCCAGGGCTATCCACAACATCTTTTTATTGTTCTCTTTGTTTCTATTTGACTATTTCTGCTGTGTACTCCTCTCTTTGGTGTGTTAGATTCTTTCTGTCCTAGAGCTCTAAGGTGTGTTGTTAAGTTGTTAGTGTAGGATCTCTCCAATTTCTTTACCAGGGCACTTAGTGCTATGAAATTTTCTCTTGGCACTGCTTTCATTATATCCCATAATTTGGGGTATGCTGTGTCATCATTTTCATTGAGTTCCAAGAAGTCTTTAATTTCTTTATTTCTTCCCTGACCAAGATATCCTTGAGTAAATAATTGCTCAGTTTCCACGGGTATGTTTGTTTTCTATTGTTTTTGCTGTTAGGGAAGTTTTCTTCTATGATTTTGTTGAAGACGTTTTTGGGTCCTTTGACCTGAGAATCTTAGCTCTCCTCTATTCCTATTATTCTTAGATTTGGTCTTTTTATTGTGTCCTGGATTTCCTGGATGTTTTGGGTTATGAGTTTTTATGTTTTGAATTTTCTTTGACAGTTGTGTCGATATCTTTTAATGTATCTTCTACACCTGAGATTCTTTCTTCTGTCTTTTGTATTCTGTTTGTGATACTTACATCTGTAATTCCTGACTTCTTTCCTAGGGCTTCCATTTTAAGGGTTGCCTCCATTTGTGTTTTCTTTATTGTTTCTACTTCTTTTAGGTCTTAGACCACTTTGTTCAATTCCTTCACCTGCTTGATTGTGTTATCCTGTATTTCTTTAAGGGACTCATTTGTTTCCTCTTTAAGGGTTTCTGTTTACCTGTGTTTTCCTGTATTTCTTTCAGTGAGTTATTTATATTCTCCTTAGCGGACTCTATTATCTTCATGAGATAGGATTTTGGGCCAGCTTCCTGATTTTTCAGGAAGTGTGTTGGTGTATCCAGGGCTTTACTGTGGTGGGAGAACTGGTTTCTGATGAAGCTACAGTATGTTGGCTTCTGTTGCTTATGGTCTTGCACTTGCCTCTTGCCATCTGGTTATATCTGGCCTGTGTTCCTGGCCTCCTATGACCACCCTTGACCTCCAGTGAAGCCTTCAGACTGTGGGATCTTCATAGGGACAGACAGGCTGCTGAGTTGTTGCCTCGGCTGCAGCAGATCTCCTGGGAGGCCTTTAGACTTTTGGGTCTTCAGAGCAGCAGTCAAGCTGCTACTCTGTATGTAGCTGTTCTCCTGGGACACCTTCACACTGTGGGGTTTGTTGCACTCTGTGCAGCCAATCTCCTGGGTGGCCTTCACAATGTGGTGTCTTCAGAAGTGCAGACAAGTTGTTGATCTGCCCTGGCAGAAGGCCACTATTGGGTTTTTCAATTGCATCATCATTTCAGTTTTAGTCCTCTTCAATATTCCTATCTCCTGATTGAATTCTATTTTCATCTTGGATTTTCTTTGTCATTTCTATCAACCTTATGGTGTGGTTTCTTGGGTATTACTCGGGTGTTCATTCTTCTTCAGCCATTACTCCTTAATTTTATTGTTTTTTTTTTTAAATTCCTTGAATTTTTCATGAAGTTTATGACTATTCTTTTAAACTCCATGTCATTAATTCATGTAGGTCTTTCTCACTGACATGCATTTCGACAGAACTGGTAGTTTTTAGACAGACATTGACTTGATCTTTCATATTGTTGGTATTTTTGCAATGAGATCTGGGCAGGCAGAGTTTTTTTTTTTCTTGATAGTTCTATTTCTGATATGAGCAAAGCGGGTTGGGATAGAAGGAACAATGTGCTGAATGGTTGGGCCTGGTTAGATTTTGGGAAAGGATGTTGTTCTCCTACTTTTGTTTACTATTGCTGTCATAAACCACCCTGAGGAAAACAACTTATGGAAGAAAGGGCTTATTTGGATCAAAATTCAAGGTTCCATTCTATCATTGCAGGCAAATCATAATAACAGAAACTTGAAGCAGCTATGCAATCAAGAGCAGAGAACAAGTAGTATATGTGTGCTGGTATCATATTCGCTATCTTTATGCAGGTCAGAGTTCCTGCCTAGGGAGCCCTGGGTGCTATCCAGAGGTGACATGATCTTCTTACACCAAATAATGTCATTAAAATAATACTACACAAACATATCAAGCCTGTCTAGATAATTTCTCATTGAGACCTTCTTCCCAGATTCTACAGTGTTAAGTTGACAATCAGAAATAGCCATCATAACAGTTATATTACAATTCTTATTTTTACATTATCTTCCATCAATTTCATCATCTGTAGAATTGTTTTTTTCTTTCTGTGTCTGATATGGACAGGGAAGGATGGGGTAGAAGAAAAATAAAAATAAAAATATGTTTTAAATGATGATAAAAGAAGTGCAGTTGGGACAATAGAAAATGAAAATATATCTAGGTTAAAATGTTTAACTGTGGGGATAAATAAGATGTTTTGACATTTGCTTTTTTTTTTTTCATAAAGAACTTACCATTAAACTATGGCAGTCTTCCCATACCTTGTGGGAGTTGGGAAAATTTAGTTGAGAGATCCCTTAAGTGCCTTAAATTATGAGTGATAGTTTCCAGCTCTCTTGGTAGTGCTTAGAAAAAAAGCTTTTTGAACCTTTATAGCACCCTTTTGACAAAAGATTCCCTTTCACCATTTAAACATATTGTGACAGAAAGAAAATTATATAACACCAAAAAATATGGTCTAAGGACGTGGTGTAAAACAAACACTGCAAATACTGCACAGGGCAAGAAGCAGAATCTCATAGGAACATGTATTACTTCTTGCAGTTGGTAACTCATTATTCTGTGCCCTTTACCATCAACACCAGACAAACTGCTTTTCCATCTTTCAGTAATTTTTAATCCCATTCTTTATAGTTTTACAACATATATATTGTTGCATTTTTAAAAATACTTTGTGGTTTTCTAACTAGTGGTTTAATCCCATAGGCATCTTCAAAAACTCTCCAAAAGCATGATCAGACAGCTTTTAGGAAGGTCTCATTTGAGGAATATTAGATCTTAAAATAAAATTTGAAGCTGTCTAAAAATGCTTTACTTTCCCCCTCTTTTAAATTTTATATTACTAGAATTATATATTTTCCTTTCTTTTTTCAATTCCCTTGGATAAATACCTTGGAGTAAATGGCTCAAACAGGGTCAACTGCTCAGACAGGTTTTTTTCCCCCCTTTCTCAATTTTATGCTAGAAGTTAAAGTTAGAATCATCTATGTTGTTAATTTTGGCCTGTGGTACTGGATATGGTATATATCAAGTGATTAGAACTGATTGTATTTTTATTTTGCTGACCCTTTGTTCAGTTGTCTTACATTGCTAGCTTGAATTTGTTCAAGGGTGAAAATTTTATTCCATGAAATGACACAGGTATCAATCTTTTCTCTCTCTCTCTCTCTCTCTCTCTCTCTCTCTCTCTCTCTCTCTCTCACACACACACACACACACACACACACACACACACACAGACACACACAGACACACACAGAACACAGAGGGGAGGATTTAGTAGTAGTGAAAAATTAACAGTTTGTAACTTATTTCATTTTTGTGCTACTGTTCTACAATTGTTTCCAGTTTCATACTATTATGTTACCTACTATATCCCCAACACATATATTTTGATGTATGTAATCATACTCACATGAAAGGGATATTTCTCTATTAATTTGTTTTTTGACATTTGGTCTTATTATGTTGTCAAAGGTTGTTAGGAACTCACTGCCTCCCTCCTGTTTCTACCTCTTGGATGTTGGAATAACAGATATGTAACATAGAGTATAATTGCTAAAACAGAATCACTTCAGGCTCACTTCTGAAATCTGCTTTTATCCTTTGTCTTTGGTTAGTAATGCTTCTTTGTATCTTAGTGGTATTTTTATGCTTCTTAGGTGATGTTTTGTATTTGCTTGCTTGCTTTTGTGCCTTTTTCATTATTATTATTATTATCATTATCATTATCATTATCATTATGTGTGTATGTGTGTGTATGTGTATGTGTGTGTATGTGTGTGTTGGGGAGATCAGTGAGAAGGTTGGTACACTTCATCAGAACTTCTAACATTAGCTGGACAGGATGGCACACATCTGTGTAATCACAGTAGTTGGAAAGCAGAGGACCAGGATTTCAAGGCCATTCATGACTACCTAATAAGTTTAAAGTCAACTGAGGTTTGATGAGATGCTGTCTCACACAAACAAGCAAGTAAACAAACAAAACAAACAAGTACAAACTTCTTCTCACTTTCTACTTATACTCCAATAATATGTGGAGTCATTCCTACATCTACAGCTGAAGAACTGCCATAGTCTTGTACTATTGATCAGCTATAATTTATATAACAGAAACATCTGCCTTGCAATTGATATCAGTGAAAAATAAACATGGTACAGCTCAACACAAAGTAAGTTCTCTGTGTCCTAGGCATTCTTGAGTTTAGAGGTATTTGCTTCACAGAGAACTTAAGTTCTGAAAGTGAGTTCTGGTCTACTCTGTGGTCATAAGACTGTTCTGAAGCTAAAGTTCAATTAGTTAGGTGGTGACTTTCTTCTATCTCTATTCAAATTATGCTTGAAGGAACATTGTAAACAAGGAAGAGCAGATGTATGATGAAAACTATCTCATTTCATCACTTGACCTAATGGTCTATTCTACTCTCTTCCCAATAACATGCAAACTAAAGCTATTTCAGAGCTTCCATTTGACTTCCTTGTATCCCAGAGCTACTCTGGTTACAAATATGAAGATTATGATAATCTTAAATATTCTAGGAGGAGTAGTATTTACTACATTTTGAAAATATCTAATCTTATCAATTGATTTCCCTTTCCAAAACACATAGACATCTTAGTGATAATGTGGTTTCATAATTTGACTTCAATGATTATCCTTATCGTGATAGATTATTCAGGAAATTTTTAATCAAAAGGGTTCATATTAGGGACTAGCATTATCTCATAATTTTATAGCATCTTTCAAAGATGCCATGAAAATGTTAATGCTTAAGGAAACTTCAGTCAATGTCTAGCTACAGTAGAATAAAACAAGGAAATATAAATACTAAAATAAGAATTTTACCATTATTATTTTGAAGTTACAATACAGTTAAAGATCTCAATGCAACAATGTAAAGTAAATTCCAAGTGTTAATGAGCCCTGCCATGAAAAGATCTAGGCAAAGTTTTGCTTTCGTAGAACATTGAAAGAAGAGATGTCCTACATAAAAGCAAATAAGACTAAAGATTAAAAACAAACAATTAATTCTTGAGGACACAACATCCCAGTATATTCCAAGGTCCTTTCAATGAACCATGCTAAGTTCTCATGAGAAGGAGTGAAGAAAAATTATTGGAGACAATAGAGAATTGATATGAAACACTAATTCCTGTACCACTTTCTTAATAGAATATCCAATTTTACACACTGTCTATGCAAGGATGTGGTAAAGATAGTGGGTAAAGATAGACATCCTTCCCATGATGCAGGCAAAGACTCATTACCTTATGAAGAAGAGAACAGAAGAGAATGCAAATTGTTTGTTCATGTGAGTTGGGTAGGAAATTCTCTTTTTACAATCATGAGCAAATGCAAAGTATAAATAAAAGTAAAGAGCAATGTGCTGTGGAAGGAAGGAGCAAGAATATGTTTCAACATTTTTCTCCAGAATTTCAATAATAAAATTGAAGCCCCCTACTTTAGAGAGAAGGATAGAAAATTCTTTTGATCCTCCTCTAATAGAAGTATACAAAGCCAAATGCTGAAACTAGGCAAGGAGACAGTATTGTCCCCACTCACTATCATGATGAACAGCACACCATGTAACAATAATAGATACTTTACTTTGGAGGAGGCAAGAATATGTGGAGGGAATGCACATGACAGAGGCTACTGAAGGCTGAGAGTAAAACAGGCAAACATTGATAAACTCTTCCAAATCCCACGTTAAGCAAAAACAACCATATCTTATCAGTGGAGGGGTTTAATATTCTCTAACAATAACTATCACAACAAAATATAAATCTCTCTAGACTAGTACATAAAGTGACTTAATTACTCTACATTAATGACCTGCTGGAGGATGGCTGTGCTCATTTCTCAGTTTAAGTACTGTTTAGCTAGGTCCCTAGACACAGTCTGTCATTCAATAAAAAATTATGAAGCTCGTGTGAAAGAAAGCAATAGTGACAGGAAATAAAGGCCAGTGAATGCAATCAGACCCTGCGATTATCTTCTTGGTATTGCAACAATAAATAGGATGGTTAGTAAGTTCTTAATTAAGTTAAAGTAGCACAAGATGTCGACAGCACACATTAATAGATTCAGAGTTTGAGCAGAGAGAATACTGAAGAATTAAACAGTTAAATATCTGCAAAACCACTACAGGTAAAAGAATTTCTTTAGCATGTTTATCAGCAGACTAAATGGAGCAAGTAACAAAGCAGTAGATGTAGTTAGTGATAGTCAAGGCAATATTCAACACTCTTCAGATTCTGTAGACATATGTATGTAAAATATCCCACAGCAGTGCTAAGTTGTCTTATATCATTTAAATAGTATTTTCCCTTGAAGGAATATGCAGCCAAATTATCAATCAACATCAACCCTAGCCATGTGGTCCTGGGTTGTATATGAGAGATGACTGAGCAAGCCATGGGGAGAAAGCCAGTAAGTAGTACTCCTGCATCAGTTCCTGCCTCCAGATTCCTGTTTTGAATTTCTACCTTGACTTTCCTCAGTGATGGACTAAGACATGG
Source organism: Uromys caudimaculatus (assembly GCA_028551405.1). NCBI lineage: Eukaryota > Metazoa > Chordata > Mammalia > Rodentia > Muridae > Uromys > Uromys caudimaculatus. Next base: position 3,905,904 of record CM052722.1, read on the forward strand.
CAATATAAGCCAAGTAAATGTTTTTGTTTGTTCATGGGCAAATTTGATGGAGGCAATTCCTCAGTTGAAGTTTCCTTTCCCAAATGACTCTAGTTAGTTTGTGCTAAATTGGCAAAAAGTAACCAGCAGTGACCTGCAAACGTTAGATGAGATGGAAGTCTCGGCTACAGCCAGATTTCTACCTTGACAGTAGGACCTTGAGCAGAAAAGAAATAATGATTGGTACCAACATTCTTGACTCATGGAAGCTGCCAAATATTGAGTGGTTGTTGTTTAGACACTTCAGTTTGTAACAACATTTCATATAGCATTTGAGAAAGAACACATAAAATTTTATAATAAGCATGAATGTAATAAGTATTGTATATATTTTCACAATTTCTAAAATGTAAACAATATCTGAACTCACTTTTTTTTTGAAAAAGGAAATAAAAAGAGAAAAGTCACCCCTACCCCCCAAAAAAAACTCCTACAAAATCACTAGAGGTAAAGAAAAATTCTTTAGAATGTTCATCAGCAGACTAAAAGAACAGGTATCAAAGCAGCAAATGTAGTGATAGTCTAATAGAAATGACTAAAACAGAAATAGTAACAACTACAAGGAGCATAAAGTAAGAAAATTCAGGAGCTGTTGAAACATATTAAAGATCTACTATAAATGTAACTGGAGTACCAGAGAGGAAACAGAACTAAAATTTTGAAAATTGAGAAATTTTGTTGGGAATTTATAATGTTAGCAGATGTAGTCTGCAAAAGATCTGAGGAGGAAGTTCTCCAACAAAAAAGAAATGTGAAAATATGGCTCAGTAAGTGATAGTCTTTGTTGCACAAGCATGAGGATCTAAGTTTAAAACTCCATCACCCACACAAAAGCTTGACATGGCTGTGTGTGCCTATATCTATAACATTGGGGATCTGAGAAAGGCTGGTTTTGGAAGTATTCTGCATAGCCAGCTTAGCAAAAATGGTAAGCTTCAGATTCTGTCACAAGGCAATATAGTAGACTAATAGAGGAAGACACCTGGCATTCTCTTTTGGCCCCCATATGCACACACATGTATGCATACACACATATGCTAACATACATGTAGCATCTCCACCACACACATAACACACACACACACACACACACACACACACACACACACACACACAGAGGAAGAAATGGAGGGACAGTGAGGAGAAGGGGAAGAGGAAAAGGGAGATGGAGAAGGAAAGGGAGAAAGAGAGAGAGAGAGAAAGAGAGAACGCACATAAGGAAAAAATATAATACATAATAATAGAAGTTGGGATCTACCTAAAGAAATAAATATTGCTGGAAATAATAGCAATCATAAGAAAGACAAAGACTCCTTTTCTTGTTGTTCAGAATTGGGTGTATCTGTGTGTGTCTGTATGAGTATACACACACGTAAAGGATGATTGTGGAAACCAGAGGAGAGTGCAGAATCCTTGGAGTTACAGGAATTTGTGAGCTTTGGAATATAGAAAACTGTTGAGTCACTTCTCCACCCTCATTTACCAGCATTTTTAGAGAAAATTTCCAACAATAATAGCATATTGTAATATTTCTAGCATATAAAAAATGTAACATTTGGGTAGATGTAAGTCTTCTGACAAAAGTAGGAGGGAGGATAGGAGAGAAGAAATAAAAGCAATCTGTTAGGAAGGTAGCATGCTCTATAGACATACATAATATTATTTAAAACTACGGTGTGATACATTCAATTTCTATATTATAAACCCTGAAGTTCAACTAATACATCAATTGTGGAGGTATAATAAAGTCATTAAAGAATATAATTAATTTGAACATAGAGACATATAGAAGAAAGAAAGAAGTAAGAAAACCCAGAAGTGATGGAAAACAGTGAGCTAGAGAAAAGATTATAATGTGGCCAGATAAATAATTACATACAATAAACCACTCTAAGGACAGAGAGATACTCGGTAAAGGTGCTTGTTGTATAAGCAGGGAAGACTGAAGTTGGGCCCATAGAAACAGCATCAAAGGTGGAAAGAGAATCCACTTCTTCAAAATTATCTTGGTGTTCACACTTGTGTTATAGGAACTGCACCTGCCCTCCACCACCCACCCACACAATCACCCACAAATTCACAAAACAAAAACTTAAAAATAAAACAGTAAAATCAATGACTTAGATGAGCCAGATAAACTCCTTGAAATACACAAACTATCAAATCTTACTTATCAAAAAATAGGTAACTTGATTTATTTAGCTCAATAGTTGTAGACTGCCTAAAATTTGCATGTTTAAATAACTACTTTCAGGTTTCACTTATTTCTTCATTGTTTACCTCTTAAAATGTTTTATTTGATGTGTGTGTGTTCTCCCCTAGGGACTAAAACTTCCCTAGCCATGGGTTTTGATTATGTTTACAGTACCAGACATGAACAGTTTCCTGTAGAGAAGAACTCAAAACTATTTAACAGAGCAATTACTTACCCTTATAAATCAATGCAGCAATGGGTATGTCTTGGTTGTAGGTTCAATTTCTAGTATGCAGTAAGACCACTGATGTATTTTGTACCCAGCAATGTTCATATTTTAAATCATTTTGCTAACACATTATTTTAGCTGTTTTTTTCTAGCATTTGAGTATACTGCAGAAGATAATTTGTTCTCTGCATGTGTAGGCTAAATACATTTAAATAATTTTCCACAAAGCACTCTGACATAATCATATACTTTCAATATGTACACGAAAGTGTTTTGTGCTGGAACTTTGATCCTCAATGTGATATTACTAGGAGGTGATAGAAGCTAAACTACCACACTCAGATTGGCTCAGCACTGACCAGATAAGGCATCCCTTTATCCTGACTTGAATTTTTGCAATATCTCCGTGCTATGGGAGTTCACTCTAGTTTAAACAATATATTCAACCCAAATAGCAGGGTTCCCTATCCCCCTAAAGGTACCTATTAACCCTGACAGCCTGTGACCCAGACCTTACATTTGAGAGGGGACCTTCTGACAAAACTATCACAGGCAGCCCAGGAAGGAAGATTTCCTTACTCCTATAGCTTTCCTATTTACTCTTTCCTGCTCCAGACACCTCTCCAGATGAAATTTCAAGTGTGTTCTAGTCAGGCACAACCTGGAAAGGCAACTCCTCACCATTCCACCATGAAAACCCTTCCTCTCCAAATGAGATCCCCTCTACATAAATTGCCACTTGAGGAAGTCCTGTCAAGTGACTCAGCCTCTTAACTGCCTCTGACACTTCCTTCGCAATAGATCCATCCCCAGCATATTGTCACATATAGCTTGACCTATCCAGGAACATAAGACAGCCCCTTCACCCAGGAGAACCCTTCCTCCCTCTCCTGCAGTGTGAAGCTTCTCCAACCTACCTGCTTTGTGAGGCTTGTTCCAACACAGATCCTCTAAGGCAGCCTCTACATTCTGGATGACCTCCTATCTCTTCCCCTTCTAGGAGCCCTTTCTAGGCCAGCATGGACCCAATAAGGAAGCCTCCATACCTGCCAAATAAATAAAGATAAACGTTGAAAGGGAGACAAAACAACAGATTTCAATGAAACAAAAAACCAAAAGGATGTACCTTGAAAACATATTCTATTGAACTGGAAAATCTAAAATATATGAATGAATTTTAGATGCATATGACTTACCAAATTTAAACCAAGGTAAAATAAATAATTCAAGCAGACTGAATAGCTAACAAGAAACTGAAACAAAAATCAAAAAATCCTAATTCAAAAAAAAAAAAATCTAGGACCACATGGATTCACAGGAGAATTCTATCAAAACTTCAAAGAATTAATATTAACAATATTCAATTTATCTTGCAAAGTAGAAAAGGAAGTAAGGTTTCCAAACTATTTTTATGAAGCCAGTTTACCATGATAGCAAACCCAGTAAAAGGCACAATAATAAATCAATGTTACAGGCCCATCACCCTAATGAATATTGTTATAAGAATTCTCAGTAAAAATCTTGAAAATCAAAGTCTAGATTGCATCAGAATGAAAATTCACCATGGTGAAATTGCCTTCATTCTAGGCACACAGGGATACTTCAACATATATAAACAAATAAACATAATTCATCAAGTAAACAGACTCAAAAAGAAAAAATATCACTTGATTCTCTCAATATATACAGAAAAGGCCCATGACAATATTCAATATCCTTTCATAACAAAAGTCAAGGAGAGGGGACAAGTGGAGGGAACATACCTCAACATACCAAAGGCTACAAACCGTAGACCAGCATTATAGCAAACATCATACTAAAGGCGAAACCCCTCAAATTATCCATTAATATCAGAAATGAAACAAGGTTTCCACCCTTTCCACTCCTTTTCAATATAGTACTTGAAGTCTTAGCTAGAGCAATGACAGAAGGAACCAAAACAGCTACAAATAGGGAAATGAGAAAGCAAAGTTTTTTTGAATATATAATCCTATATCTAAAGACCTTAAAGACTTCACTGAAACTAAAAAATACTATGAAAGCTGATCAACACTTTCAGAAAAGTAGCATGTTAAAAAATTAATACAAAAAATTAAAGGCTTTCCTATGCCAGTGACAGACATTTGGAGAAAGCAATCAGATAAAGAATCCAATTCACAATACATAGACAGACAGACAGACTTCACACACACACCTAAGAATAAACTTAATCAAGGAAAAGAAAGACCTACGCAATGAAAACAAACAGATACTGAAGAAAATATCAGGGGAAAAATATATATGAATATGATAAACCTTCCTTCCATGCTCAGGGAAATGACCATACTACAAAAAAAGAATTATAGAAATTCAATTCCAATCAAGATTCCACGGACATTCTTCATAGCCATACAATTTATTTTTTAAATTTTTATGGCGCACAAAGACCAAAGATTAAAAAAAGCAATTTTGAATAGAAGTAATATTATGGAAGGTATTACCATATCTGATTTCAAGTTCTGCGGAGCTATAGTAGTAAAAACAGAAAAAATATTGGAGTAAAGCATCAATGGTCATATCCAATTGTAAATTCTGTGAATTATATAGTATAATAGTGATATGGGTATTACGTGGTTAACTGCACTACAATTGGGTTTGAGGCCTCCCTCACAGGAGAGAAATCATGCCTAATACTTAAAACCTGGTAAAAATACCATAATTGAAGGTGGTCTTAGACCCAAGATGGGGAAACTATAACTGATGACTTAGCTAAATAAATACAGCTTCAAACTGCCTTGGAAATATCTATGTGTATTCCACAGCCAAAGCTACTCTTAACGTTTATCAAAGAAATTTCTTTACAGTGAATGGGGTTGAATATAGAGATCCATAACTGCGTAAGTTGCTGATTATAAAAGATTTTTGAGGGTGCAACCCTGAATATGACCACCCCCTCTAAGGCTCATGGAACATTGCAGAAGAGGTATAGAAAGAATTTAAGAACCAGAAAATAGAAATAATGGCTATAATTTTAAAAGCACAGCATAACTATGGAAATAAGGAATAAGAGAGAGTATGTGTAAGAGTAACCAGAATATATTATACAGGTATATGAAATTGTGAAGGAACAGAATTTATTAATAAAAGAAGTGCTGGGGACTAGAAGAATACCATTAAATTGCCAGGGATCCTAAGAGGGATACACTCTTCGGATCTTTTATTAGGTATTCCTCTCAAGAGTGAATTATTATAAAGGAGAGCATACCAAGCTCATTTTTTCTATTACTCTTGGTATGTATAGTTATTGGTGCAATGTTTTGATTCTAGGGTCACACTTTTAAAGTCTATGTGAATGAGGGATAGACTAGACCTTCTGCTAGGTTGTATCTATTTGCTGCTCAAGGTGGGCTTGAGGTTGTAGGACTCTCTGTAGCTGCTTCAGATGAACTTACTGAAGAACAAAATGGCACCAGTGGATCAGGCTGGAGGCTTTCCCCTTGAAGACAATCTTTTTACCCATCTGTACTGGGCTTCATGATGAAAAGATGGTATCATATGTTGGCTAGAAACCTTTATGGGAGGATGGGGGAAAATAGAGTAACCTTGTACTATTGGATCTCTTTGGCTTCCTGTCCTGTTATAAAATACCTATTCCTTCCAAGAGTTCACCTACTATGTTATGATACAACATAAACTTCATCCCATGGAACAAAGCAGATAGTACAACCTGATCTTGGAATTCTAGCTGTCAATATTGTCAGTTAAATAAAACTCTTTTCTTTTTTTTTAATTTTTTTTTGATACTTTGTTTACATTTCCAATGTTTCTCCTTTTCTGGGTCTCCTCTTTGGAAACCCCCTATCCCCTCCCCATCCCCACCTCTATGAGGGAATTCCACCTCCCACCCACCCGCCTACCCATCCCCATATTCCCACCTTGACATTCCCCTTTACTGGGGTCTCTAACACTCTCGGGCCCAAGGGCTTCTCCTCTCTCCCTGATGGCAATCGAGGTCATCCTCTGCCACATATGTGGTCCAAACCATGGGTCCATAGATGTGTATTCTTTGGTTGGTGGTCCAAACTTCAGGACGACCGGGGGGGGGGTCAGGCCCATTGACACTCTTGCTCCCTCCATGGGGCTGCAAATTCAAGCCAGTTTGTGAGTAGTATGTACAAAATGTACAGTCACCTTTAAACTTTCTGTAGGAAACTTGTGGGCCAGGCACAAAAGCAATATCTCTAAACTTCCCAGGAAGACTATAAAAAAGAGCCCCAGAGTCTTTCATATAATGCTTCTTCAATCACAGATGAATTCTAGAAATGGTAATAGGTTATAATTATTGTGGATGGAGCTTGTTGATAAGTAGAATGCTAGGTCAATGATATCAGATATATATTATTTATATTTATACCAGATATATAAATGTAGCAACTACATTTCAAAAATTATGTGATTTTAATAAAAATGTTAATCATTTGATATATTTTGTGTGATTCCAGGACAAAGAGGCTCACTATTACACAAGTAGACATAACTATGTTTTACCATGAATATTTCCATGCATGTCTCCTTCATAACCTTCATCTTTTTATGCTCATGCATCTGACTTACACTTCTCTATTATGTACCATTAAACAACTATTGACCAAAACATAGTGATTTGGGTTGTCTTTTGAGGGTGAAATATTAAGAATAGTTATTTACCTGGTATCACAGGATATTACAACATATGTCCCATTTATATGATTCATTGAGCTGTTTCAGGAATTATGTGTTTTTAAGTCTCATGTATTATGTCCTAAATTGAATTATATAATCATTGCCTTCATGATTTATCATGAGCAACTTAAACAATAATGATTCTATCATTTCAGTTATTATGTGGAACTTGAGACAAAAATAAAATCATCACCCCACATCATACTCTCAGAAATTTCCATAACTAGCATTCAATCATCACCTGTCTTCAAAAATTCAATGTGTATAGGTCAATAGACAGTCAAATAGACAGTAAAATGGGGAAAAAGTAGTTTTATTAAAAGATTGGCCTTCTTAGTGGGAGACGATGTGCTTAGTCCTGCCACAAATTGATGTCCCAGAGTGGGGTAGTACCCAAGGGGGACTTCTGCTTCTCTCAAGAGAAGTAGAGAGGAAAATGGGTGAAAGGATTCATAAAGGAGGGACTAGGAGGAGAGGAGGGAGGGAGTATGTGATTGGAATGTAAAATGAATAAATAAATTAATGAAAACAAGATTGATCTACAAATGACTGCCTTTTATAAAATTGTTTCATAAAATCTTATTTAAGTTTCAATCTGATTTGTAAGTAGTGGTTATACACTATGACTTTGTATTTTATGAACACATTGGACTGTATCTCATTTAATATAATCAAAGCCCTGAATAATATTGCTTTGGTTTTCTTTCCTGGGAGAAACTGAATATCTAAAAAGGATCTACTATAAAAATAAAAATTTACACAAAAGTTGAATAACACATTAAATTTCTGGATACTCTTCACCTAGTTTGAATAATTCCCATGATTTTTATCATATGCATTTCATCAAATGATTTTAGTTTTGCTTTATGACTGCAAGAAAGTTTGAAACACATCCCAGAAATACTATCATTTTTTGATCTCCACATATTTTAGTATTCATTTCAAAAATTGAAGAACATCCTATATATTTTTTTAATGATCCCGGTATTCTTGTCATGCTTATTAATACTCTATCAATAATAACAAGAAGTTTTGATGATGCTAGCAATTGAAACTCAGCCTTGTACATGCTAAATGAATGCTTACTAATCAGCTTCATGTTCTGCCCATATTATTTTTCACAAACAAATACACAATCTGGAGGAGCCTTCTGGTTTCCATCTGTGGTAGGAGACCTCTGTCTAGGCCACCAGAGCTCCATAACCAAATAGCACTGGGAGAAAGCTAGCCTCCCAAGAGTGTGGAAAAGACCATGAGTGGGGTGGGGGAGCTGATACTGTGACACAGAGCTCCATACTCATAAAGTGCCAGAAGAGAGCTGGTATCCCAGGAGTACTAACACACCTTCGAGCTCAGGCAAGACCACAACCTCTGTTCAAATTCACAGGATCAAGAGGGACCCTTGTAGAGTCATCAGGACACAGGAACCAAGGGACAGCTGGGGACAAGATCCTTCTGGTCTCTGTCTGCACTCCAGAGCTGACCCTGTACCACAGCTCTCCAAACCCAAATGACTCTCAGAGAGAACTGGTCTTCAAGGAGTATTGACACAGAGGCTTGAAGGAGGGACAAGCTACAGTCACAGAGAATTAAGACCAGTTAACACCAGAGATAAGCAGATGGTGAAAGGAAAGGGCAAGAACATAAGGAACAGAAACCAAGGCTACTTGGCATCATCAGAACCCAGTTCTCCCACCACAGTGAGCCCTGGATACCCCAACACACCAGAAAAGCAAGACTCTGATTTAAATCACATCACATGATGATGATAGAAGACTTTAACAAGGAAATAAATAACTCCCTTAAAGAAATACAAGAGAACACAGGTAAAAAACTAGAAGCCTTTAAAGAGGAAACACAAATATCCATTAAAGAATTAGAGAAAAACACAATCAAACAGAAGAAGGAAATGAATAAAACCACCCAGGAACCAAAAATAGAAATAGAAACAAAAAGAAATCACAAAGGGAGACAACCCTGAAGTTAGAAAGCCAAGGAAAGAGATCAGGAGTCATAGCTGCAAGCATCACCAATAGCATAAAAGAGATAGAAGAAAGAATTTCAGGAGTGGAAGATACCATAGAAAATATTGACACAACAGTCAAAGAAAATGTAAAATGCAAAAAACTCCTAACCCAAAATATCCAGGAAATCCAGGACACAATGAGAAGACAGAACATAAGGATAATAGGTATAGAAGAGAGTGAGGATTCCCAACTTAAAGGACCAGTAAATATCTTCAACAAAATTATAGAAGAAAACTTCCCTAACCTAAAGAAAGAGATGAACATAAACATAAAAGAAGACTAACATACTCCAAACAGACTGGACCAGAAAAGAAATTCATCCTGTCACATTATAGTCAAAACACCAAATACACAAAACAAGGAAAGAATATTAAAAGCAGTAACGGAAAAGGTCAAGTAACATATAAAGGCAGACCTATCAGAATTACACCAGGCTTCTCACCAGAGACTATGAAAAGCTAGAAGATCCTGGACAGATCTCATACAGACACTAAGAGAATACAAATGCCAGCCCAGGCTGCTATACCCAGCAATATGCTCAATTACCATAGATGATAAAACCAAAATATTCTATGACAAAACCAAACTTACGTAATATGTTTCCACAAACCCAGCCCTACAAAGGAAAATAGATGGAAAAAGCCAACACAAGGAAGGAAACTATTCCCTAGAAAAAGTAAGAAAGTAATCTTTCAACAAACTCAAAAGAAGATAGCCCCCAAAACATAAAAATAACATTGAAAATAACAGAACCGAACAGTCACTATTCCTTAATATCTCTTAACATCAATGGACTCAATTCCCCAATAAAAAGACATAGACTGACAGACTGGATCGATAAACAGGATCCAGCATTTTGTTGCATTCAGGAGCTGCAACTCCATGTTAAAGACAAACACTACCTCAGAATAAAGGACTGAAAAACAATTTTCCAGGCAAATGGTCCCAAGAAACAGGCTGGAGTAGCCATTCTAAGGTCGGATAAAATCGACTTTCACCCAAAAGTCATCAAAAAAGATAAGGAATGACACTTCATACTCATCAAAGGAAAAATCTACCAAGAAGCACCCTCAGTTCTGAACATCTATGCTCCAAATGCACGGGCAACCTCATTCATAAAAGAAACTTTACTAAAGCTCAAAGCACACATTGCACCTCACACAATAATAGGGGGAGACTTCAACACCCCACTATCATCAATCGACAGATCTTGCAAACACAAACTAAACAGAGACACAGTGAAACTAACAGAAGTTATGGACCAAATGGATTTAACATGTATCTATAGAACATTTCATCCTAAATCAAAAGAATATAACTTCTTCTCAGCACTTCATGGTACCTTGTCCAAAATTGACCATATAATCGGTCACAAAACAAACCTCAACAGATATAAGAAGATTGAAATATTCCCATGCCTCATATCACATCGCTACGGATTAAGGCTGGTCTTCAATGGCAACAACAATAACAGAGAGCCCACAGACACATAGAAGCTGAACAATGCTCTACTCATTGATAACTTGGTCAAGAAAGAAATAAAGAAAGAAATTAAAGACTTCCTTGAATTTAATGAAAATGAAAGTACAACATACCCAAACTTATGGGACACATTGAAAGCAATGTTAAGAGGAAAACTCATAGCTTTGAGGGCCTCCAAAAAGAAACTGGAGAGATCATACACTAGCAGCTTAACAGCATACCTGAAAGCTCTAGAACAAAAAGAAGCTAATAAACCCAAGAGGAGTAGAAGGCAGGAAATAATCAAACTCAGGGCTGAAACCAACCAAGTAGAAACAAAAAGAACTATACAAAGAATCAACTAAACCAGGAGTTGGTTCTTTGAGAAAATCAACAAGATAGATAAACCCCTAGCCAGAATAACCAGAGGGCACAGAGACAGAATCCAAATTAACAAAATTAGAAATGAAAAGGGAGACATAACAACAGATTCTGAGGAAATTCAAAAAATCATCAGATCCTACT
>CM052722.1:3917579-3961353 GCA_028551405.1 Uromys caudimaculatus
TTTTTATCACTACTGCTCTGTAGTACAGCTTGAGATCAGGGATGCTGATTCCCCCAGAGGTTCTTTTGTTGTTAAGGATAGCTTTTGCTATCCTGGGTTTTTTGTTGTTCCAAATGAATTTGAGAATTGCTCTTTCTAAGTCTATGAAGAATTGAGTTGGAATTTTGATGGGGATTGCATTGAATCTGTAGATTGCTTTTGGCAGGATGGCTATTTTTACTATATTAATCCTTCCAATCCATGAGCATGGCAGATCTTTTCACCTTCTGAGGTCTTCTTCGATTTCTTTCTTCAGAGACTTGAAGTTCTTGTCATACAGATCTTTTACTTGTTTGGTTAGAGTCCTACCAAGATTGTGAAGGGTGTCATTTTCCTGATTTCTTTCTCAGCCTGTTTATCCTTCGAGTATAGGAAGGCTACTGATTCGTTTGAGTTAATTTTATATCTGGTCACTTTGGTGAAGTTGTTTATCAGCTGAACCTTGCTGCCCTTTTGAGGATCTGAATTTTGTTCCCAGCACCCATGTGAAGGGTCACAAATGCTTGTAGCTACAATTCTAGGTTATCCAATGCCCTCTTCTTACCTCCATGGGCAATTCATACATGTAATGTGCATGTATACATGCAGGAATACTCACATACATAAAATAAAAATAATTTAATTTAATACAAATTATACTAAAATAAGTTATTGGGCTTTTCTATGATATTTTCATACATGTAAATCACATACTTTTCTCATTCAGTTTTTCACTTCCCACTCCTGACTTCCCTTATTCCATATTACAGGATACTTTATACTCAGCTGGCATGCTGAAATGAAAGCAGAAATGTTCAGTAAGCCTTCAGGGAAGGAAGCTTAGGAAAAGCTGACACAGCAGGAGGTTGTCCTTCTCTTCCTACTAACTGGAATGTAAGTTAGTAGAGTCTCAGCAGCCACTCTGACATTTGAAGATAGAAGTATAGACTAGAGAACAGAGGAAGAACAGGGATTTCTAATTCCCTAAGGTCAGTCTCAACTTCCATATCAATTCTAAGCTTCCGAATTTTAGACTTCAATGTGAGAGAATAAATTCTTGTGTCTTTAAGCTACTATTTTTCAGTTTCTGAACTTATAATGAAAAGAAATTTCTAACTAAACCTACTTTCAAATTTCACTTGATAATCTGTATCTGATATCTGAGCACATAAAAAATGCTTTGAGGTTTCATTTTATCTCTCAGGCTTGATAATTTCTGGATATCTCTTAGAGAAAAGCTTTATTTCAAAATGTCAATTGCTCCCCAAAGGAATAAGAGATCCTTGATAGGCATACTTGATATTCCTGAAGAAACCATAGTAGCAATTCTCTATCTAACTAGAAGCCTTTGCTATTATCAAGTATTTATATGCAAAGAAGGATTAAAGAGTATGATGTAATTATTATCTGAGAAGTTGTGATTAATCTTACTGCACACGTTTCCCATCTGCTATATCTTCTTCCCAGGCCCTCCACTTAAGTCCCCTTAGAATTAACTGCTATCATTAATTTTTGAATCATTTTATAGCTTTGGAAATATTATTCCTAAGCAATATATTATTAGTTTTACTTGTTTTGAGTATATAAAATTATGGCTTACTGTATTTTATCTTTTGTGATCTACTTTTTTTCCCTCTCAGAATTAGATTTGCAAGATTCATCCATGATTTAATGAGTGGCTGAAAGCTTGATTTAGGGATAATTAGCTGTCATAATAGATAAACTTCCAAATTTCAGTATTGCAGCTCAATAGTTTCTCTTCTTCATAAAGTTTAAAATGAATGCTGTAATAACTGGTGGCTCTCATCCATGTAGTGATTCAGAAATTTAACATATCTTCATTTTGTCCTCTACTATCTTCAATATATGGCACATTTACCTACTCCCAAGTTGCAGGAGGAGCCTGAGATGATTCATATAGGAAGTTTCAAGGGGTCTGGTGTGGAAGTGATTCACATTGCATCCTTTCATGTTCTACTTAAATAAGCTCAATTACATGTAGGAAAGTATCTCAAATCTCCCTTGAGCAGAGATACCATTTGAAGAACTTCAGTGAGCTAATAGCCTCCAGCTGTGATATCACCATGGCCTATTACATATTTGCATTGAGACCAAGATTTTCTTCACTGTCCCATCAGTGAGCACACAAATACTAAGACATTGGCATTTCTGCCCAGCAAAGCACTCAGTCAAGGGCAATATTTGTTCTAGAACTAAACATGGAGGCTGCCAAAATTTGCAAGAGCAAAACTGACACTTTCCAGACCCATTATTCTTTTGTTAAATCTCCTTTCTGGGAGGAAATCAGACTAGCATCTCAATCTCAGAGCTATCCCCACCCTTGTTGTTCATAGGACTTAATCCTCAAAACTCTCCTAGTTCTGATTCTATTCAAACATACAAAAGAGATCACAAAATACATATGTATTTATATAAGGGAGACCAGAATATGTTTACTTCTCTACCCAGGAAGAACGGGAAATAGATGCAATGAACCACCCACCATCTTCCATTATTAGCCCTTTTATTTTTATTTATATATGATTGTTCCTTTCTCTACTTTATTCACTCTGTATTAGCAAACATTTGAGTACTTGTTTATTTTGACTTTGTTTCATTTTACACATTACAAACATTGCTATGAATTTTGTATATATCCAGTATTGAGAGTTATTGGTTATTTGTGCTTACATGGGGGACTGTTATACTGTAAGATGTTCACATAATCAGTTTTGTGAGTTAATAAGTACTCTAAAGAAGTCATATGCCATACCATTCAGGCCACCAGTGCCTAAGAGCTTCCTTCACCCTTGCCTTAATTTCTTTTCTTACTCTTAGTTCTTGCTGTCTGATGACATTTAAAAAAAAATACTATTGCAATTTTATAAGGTCTCATTTGTCGATTCTTGATCTTAGAACATAAGCCATTGTACAGGTAATTTTCCCCAGTGTCCATGTGCTCGAGGCTCTTCCACAATTTATCCTCTATTAGTTTCAGTGTGCCTGGTTTTATGTGGAGGTCCTTGATCCACTTAGACTTGAGCTTTGTATAGGGAGATAAGAATGTATCAATTTGCATTCTTCTACATGCTGACCTTCAGTTGAACCAGCACCATTTGTTGAAAATGCTGTCTTATTTCCGCTGGATGGTTTTAGCTCCTTTGTCAAAGATCAAGTGACTATAGGTGTATGGGTTCATTTCTGGGTCTTCAATTCTATTCCATTGATCTACCTGCCTGTCACTGTACCAATACCATGCAGTTTTTATCACTACTGCTCTGTAGTACAGCTTGAGGTCAGGAATGCTGATTCCCCTAGAAGTTCTTTTGTTGTTTAGAATAGCTTTTGCTATCCTGGTTTTTTTTTTGTTGTTGTTGTTGTTGTTCCAAATGAATTTGAGAATTTGCTCTTTCTAGGTCTATGAAGAATTGAGTTGGAATTTTGATGGGTATTGCATTGAATCTGAGGATTGCTTTCGACAAGATTATCATTTTTACTGTATTAATCCTGCCAATTCGTGAGCATGAGAGATCTTTCCATCTTCTGAGGTCTTCTTTGATTTCTTTCTTCAGAGACTTGAAGTTCTTTTCATGTTCTAAGATCAAGAATCAACAAATGGAACCTCATAAAATTGCAAAGATTCTGTAAGGCAAAGGACACTGTCAATAGGAAAATATGGCAACCAACAGATTGGGAAAAAATCTTTACCAATCATACAATGGATAGAGGGCTAATATCCAATATATACAAAAAACTCAAGAAGTTGGACTCCAGAGAATCAAATAACCCTATTTAAAAATGGAGCACACAACAAAGGGGTGATAGGATTTGTAGAGACCACCTCCAGTAGATGGGCATGACCCCCGTTTGAGGGATGGTATCACCCACCCATCTCAAAAATTTTTAACCCAGAATTGCTCCTTTCTAAAGGAAATGCAGGGACAAAAGATGGAGCAGAGACTTAAGGAAAAGCCATCTAGAGACTGCTCCATTTAGGGTTCCATCCCATCTGCAGACATCAAACAAGACACTGTTACTGATGCCAAGAAGTGCTTGCTGACAGGAGCCTGGTATATCTGTCTCCTGAGAGACTCTGCCAGAGCTGGAGCAATACAGATGCAGATACTCACAGCCAACCATCAGACTGAGCAGGGGGACCCCAATGGAGGAGTTAGTGGAAGTACTGAAGGAGATGAAGGGGATTACAACCCATAGGAAGAACAACAATATCAACCAACCAGACTCCCCAGAGTTCCCAGGGACTAAAACACCAACCGAAGAGTACACATGGCGGGAACCATAGCACCAGCTGCATATGTAGCAGAGGATGGCTTTGTCAGACATCAATGGGAGGGGAACCTCTTGGTCCTGTGAAGGCTTGATGCCTCAGTATAGGGGAATGCTAGGGCTACCACCTAAGGCAGGAGTGGGCGGGTGGGTAGGGGAACAACCTTATAGAAGCAGGGGGAGGGGGAATGATATAAGAGGGTTGTGGAGGGGAGACCTGAAAAGGCAATAGGATTTGAAATGTAAATAAATAAAATATCCAATAAAAAAGAGTATATAGGTTGTTCTCCCTCAACCCCCAGACCATTACATTCCCCTCCATTCAAGCCAATAGCAGTGTAAATTTATTTTATACCTATATATAAAAAAATTCTTGGACTGAATATTATACTCAACTCATAAAATTCACAAGATCCCTCAGTCTGTGGAAATGGAATAAAACTGTTCTAATAACTGAAAGCAGATGGGAAGGCAAAGGCAAAAAATATAGTCATGTGTCATTACAACATTTGGATCTGAATTAAGGACAGATTGTATATGTGACTGGGGTTCTATAAGAATACAGTGATACTGTAGCTTTCTTAGCTCGTTTAAATACATCCTATGATGTTCAAACAACAATAAAGTTTACTAATGATTCCTTCCTTATACCACATCCCCAACACTGACACAGGGCCATGTTATTAAACTCAACAAGAAAGACACAGTTTCAAACAGTAATTGAAAAATGCCAGACAGAACCATTTTATGTTTTTACTCTCAAGATTTGAGACACTCCACTAGATCCTTAAAATGTTTCTGTGAGCTTAGAGTAATTTGAGCTTACTAAGTTACATATTTAGGTATAGCAGAGTCTCCAACCATAAAAATCATATGTTCTATCACTCTATCAACCCTTTCTCGATGCCAAGCTCTCTGCTAGGCAATAGAAGTACGTTATGGGGATAATCATTTTTCTAATATTCTACAAATTCAGTTATTACATTTTATGACACATATAATTGAAAGACAAGCAATTCTGTAAAATTATTACAACTCATAAGCCAGTCCTGACTGTGAGGTGGACAGCTAAATGTAGAAGCAAAAGTCTTGTGAGATAATTCTCAAGGGTCAGAGAAAGTCATATTTCTAGATTTAGGAGAAAAATGTAAGCGAGAGCCTTTTCTTGCAGGTGTATATGAGTTCTTACATGGTGTGTGTGTGTGCTATAGCCCTTGATAGAGGGTATATACACATATGCCATCAGCTGGCTACAATCTAGTGAACTTAGTTAAGAGGAAGATCATATTGGTGGCAATGGAATGGTAGGAGTAAGAGAAGATGGTAGAAAACAAAAGTCCAATAGAAATGCAGAAATAATTCTCAAATCACACTTATAAAACTGAGCTCCAGAAGACTATATTCATCAAGATAAAAAGCTGAAAACTGACCCTTAAGATCTCCCTTTTAGGGCCTAGCATGGCTGTCCTCTGAGGGGCCCAGCCAGCAGCTGACTAAGACTGACCCAGATACTTATATACAACCATTAGACTGAAGTTGGGGACCCCTGTGGTTGAATTAGGGGAAGAATAGAATTAGGGGAAGGATGGAAGAAGTTGAAGAGGAGGGTGATCCCACAGGAAGACCACAGGAAGACCAGGAGTCTTAACTAACCCAGATCCCAGACCAACCAGGAAGCATACAGCAGCTGGTCTGAGGCTCTGACACATCTAATGCATATATATATATGTCACATATATAGCCTGGTCTGGCCTTAGTGGAAGAAGTGCCTAGTCCTGGAGGTACTCGAGGTCCCAGGAAGTGGGGAGGTCTGGTGGGAGTAACATGGGAGAGAAGAAATAGGATGAAGTACTGTACAAGAGGGTACTGGGAGAGGGGCAATGGATGAATTGTAAATAAATAAATAAATAAATAAATAATAAAGTTCTCCCTTTTAAGATTTCTAAGGATCCCTAATGATTTTTCTCATTCATAAAATGTCAGATAATTAACAACACTGTTGTTTAATACTGACTTGGGAAACAGAGAGATTTCTTTGCCTGAGGAGTTAAGAAACAAACAGATTTTGTTTTGTGCTTTAGAACAAAATGGAATGGTTTAAACTTACTTGTTTAAAGTCATTTTGTGTTTAAAGGGAAATGAGGGATGAATGTGAGAAGAGAAAATAACTACAAATCCTAGGGAAGTTTTATAACAAAAATATTTTGCAGGCATCCTGCTTATCTGGGAAATTGCTATAAAACTAGGAAAATATTGGGTTTTTGGCAGGTCAAGCTTTGTTTCTGAAATCATGAAGAAGAATCTATTTTTTTAATTTGGTTTCCATTTCATGAGCAGCTTCACCTCAGTTCTGACATAGGAAATCAACAGAACTTACAACATGGATCTAATGGTTTACTGACAGGGATAAAACAGGATTCCTCACTTTAAGTAAATGATATAATAACTATGAGTGTGTATTAATTGACTTTAGACACCAAGACAGAATACCATAGCCTGGTTTATAAATTGAGTTTAACAGAAACCTGTGTTTTGATGGATATAGAGGCAGGAAGTTTGAAATATTACCTGTATGGATAGTGCATTAGTCAATTTTCTGTCTTAATGACAAAATGTCTAAGGAAAAAACAATTGAACAAAAAAGTGTTTATTTTACATTCTGTAGTTGACCAATTACTTTGATTTTGGACCCAGGGTAAGGCAGAACATTATGGCAGGTAGTTTTGGGGGGAGCAAATCTTCCCATATCATAGCATCCAGGAAACAGGGATAGAGAGTGAAGGGAGTGAGGGGGAAAGAGAAAGAGAAGCAGAAGGAGAAAGAGAAAAAGAAAAAGGTTGTTTCATGGTGTTTTCATAAGTGCACACTTCTTTTCATGAGGCCCCTAACTCCATTGTCTCATCTAACTACATTTTAAAATCACCATCTCCAAATACTATCCCATTGGATGGTAGAGAGTCAACTTATGAAGTTCAAAAGGACACAGTCTCATCCACAGCAGTACTTGCTTTGGTCAGCTTTATCTACAGTTAATTGAATAAGGATACACAATTCTTTTATTGTCTTAGTTCTATTAAAGCATAGAGCCTCCCAGAAACTCCAAACATAACTATCACTATGCAGAAAGTTCTTCAACTTAGGGTACAGTAATGGAAACTTCCTTAATCTGTAGTCTAAAGTCTTAATTCAGTTACCACTGCAAACTTCTTACCAATTTTGCTTACATCATTCTACCATAGTAAGAAGTTAGAGTCTGACATGCAGAATTGATTTTGCATTCACAGTCATAATTCTACAATATGGATAAGTTAGTGGGTATATTTTTAGGCACATATAGTTTCCAGAATTCCAAACCAAGTGAGTGTGAGTCTAAGGCTACACATAGAAACCCTGTTTCAAAATCAAATAGAAATATAAACAGTAAAACAACCTCAGATGTGTATGGCCTGATGCAGTAGTACAAGAAAAATGAAAAACTAAGGCAATATAGCTCCTCCAAGAATTACTACTCATACAGTAATGGCATCCAGTGACAATGAGTTAGATAAAATCTCAGACAGAGAACTCAAAGAATGATTGTAAGAAATCTGAAAGAAATTAAGAAATAAGTTCCTCATGGAGAACATAAATAGCTGAATAAAATAAGTAAGGCAATGAAAGATTTAAAAGGAGGAATTCAATAAAACGCTATAAATACTGAAGGACTGTCAATCTGAAAATGAAAGAAACAGTAAGTCAATAAAAGATTCTTGGAAAGTCTCACAAATTGAGTGGATCAAGAAAAATACTAAAACAAAGCAAAGTCTTTCTTTTCTTTCTATCTTTTACTTATCTTCTTTTCTTTTTGGACAGAGAAAATTTATTTATTTTATTACTTAGAAAAGATGATTTTTAAATTTACTTTTAGTTAGCATGCAAAATGAAGGGCTTCGGAGTATGTCATTTTAGTGCATATACATCATTGTAAGAAAGTTATTTATAATTCTCCCTAAGAACAGACAAATTCAAGCTCATTGTGCCACTCATGAAGCACTGACAATCATAACACTTTCCACTTTTGCTCAACATCCAGTGTTGGATAACTCCTTGCATCCTCTAAGTCACTTACCCAAAACTCAAATTCTATATGGAATCCTGTCACTCTTATACTGATTCCCTTAGGGTATATATTGTTTCTCATGGCAACAAGTAAAAATCACCAATTTCTTTAACTACAAATGTGTTTCTGGTAGGGTTATTTTAGGGGCATCGGTAGGTGTATATTACTAGGATCAGGCAGGCAGCATGACAAATGGTTTTCTTGTGATTCCTTTCCTCTTTCCACTTGCTGTATCTCTGCTACTGTCATCAAAAGGAAAGGCATGGCTCTGTCTCTTCATACTGGTTTTCAACAACCTTCAGTGAACACTATAGGAGTTCTTGCCTAATATCCATATGCAGGCTTGGAGATCAGGAATCTATTCAGTAAAGCTCAGGAAATGTTAGGTACTCCCTTAGGCTATAAAATGTTTATCACTATCCACTATCATCCAAACCTTTACTTACATGTCAGATCAAAGTGGGAAAGCAAGACTGTCAAGTTAGCTCTATAAGAAAAAACAGCAGCAGCAGCAGCAACAACAACAAACTTCCTGATATGCAGTCCTCTTCAGTTGACATTAACTCTCAGTATGAAAATTGTGAACTGAGTTGTCAGGATCATTTAGCCAGTTGCCAGATACACCCAGTTCTCTTGGATGCATTGTAGCACTGAGTTTCTCAGTATGTTAGAAATAGGTAGAGATGTTTGACTTGTTCTGGCCAAAAAAATATGAGCAGAAGAAATGGATATCACTTCTGCATGGAATCTTTATGGACCAGTATGTCATTTCATTTTTAATCATATGCTCTGATTGCTTCAGAATTATGCAAGTATATACAAACAAATACCCTCTCATCAACTTCGTTACCAAATGAGGATGGTGTAGATTAAACCCTGTGCTGATCTAGGGTGAACACGAAATTCTGACAGGAACCTTTACTGGTATAAGCCACGGAGATTTGGAGCATTTTTGTCAGTATGGAATAATTTACCTTCCCCTCCCTTACATAAATTGAGATGTGCTTGTAATCACATACACACACACACACACACACACACACAGAGAGAGAGAGAGAGAGAGAGAGAGAGAGAGAGAGAGAGAGAGAGAGAGAGAGAGAGAGAGAGAGGAGAAAGAAGATAGGGAAGGAGAGAGAAAGAGGGAGAGATATTGAGTTTCTCATAGTATTTACTCCAAATGAAATAGCATTGTCTAAGTGGCAAATTTTTCCTTCTTGTTTATATTCTCCATGCATACCAAAATCCCAGGCAACTCTAATTCAAGAACAAAATATGCTCACAAGTGAAGATCAACTTGGAAGAGATCCCAGCATATTAACTACCAACAAATTCGTTGTTTGTAAAGTTCCCTAGATGCCTCAAAGGACTGTAGAAGGGAAAAATGAAAAAAATTACACAGTCTTGCAAAATGGCCTCTTCTAGGTAAGAACTGGACTTGGAAGAGTCAGGCTCTGCATAATCTTCTAGGGTCAAATTAGACATGTATTCTCTTTTCTTTATGGTTGTGTTGTTATTGCCTATCACAGATCCTTGGTTCACATGGTCACTGTATCAGCAAATTCATATACAATATTGGTTTCCATTCCCATCTACATATTACAATCATTTTGGAGACTTCAACATTCTGGATGACTATACCCTTCTTTAAGCTAATTCCTATTGTGTGTTATAGGCTGAAGGAATTTCTTTGGAAGATCCTTAAATTATTCTAGTATATAAGTATCTTTGAAAAACATGTGTGGGGTTCCCTACAGGGAACGTATGCTGAGGTGGATGTGTGTCAGTTTACATTTATTGAAAAGCAATGTGGTACATTTGTTGAGCAATGAAGTAGCAGGTTTTGAAGAGGGTGAGGATGAACGATGAGGAAGCAATACAAAAGGCATCATTGAAGCCACCAGATACCCCAGTGACAGCATCTTTAGTATTGTCTTGAGTTGAAGCAAGGGAATAGCAATTAGTCTTGGGTTTTGGCTACTTCTCAGGAAAAGAGGCATAACTTTAAGCAGTGGACAAGATACACAGACTCTGTATCATTATGAATTTTACTCAATAGTTAATTAGGAGATTTGAAAATGAACATATAAACCAAGAAACAATATTTATTGAGAAGGGCCAATGCTATGAATATGTTTGAGACTATAAGAAATGAAACAGTATCTTGGTTAAGGGATATAGATTCTGGAGACTGGCATTGTCCACACTTGGCTTTGCTACCACTTGCTAAGACCCAAAGCTAAATAACAATAAGAATGTTCAACATTGTTTTATAATTTCCTTATATGTAAAATAAGAACATCAGTAGCTACTTCACAAAGCCATTGTGAGAACTAAAATACTTAATTGGTTTGTGTGTGTGTGTGTGTGTGTGTGTGTGTGTGTGTCTCTGTGTATGTGTATGTGAGTGTGTGTGTGTCTGTGTGTACATGTGTGTCTCTGTTTGTGATTTCAGTTCTTGATACAGTACTCAGAAATGTTAGCTGATATTTTCATTACTCTAGGGCAGGTATATAAGTGACTAGGGACAACCTTTTGAGATGATGGCATGCTATCACCTTAAGGATCCAAAATGTCAACATTTTTCCATATATATATATATATGTGTATATATATATATATATATATATATATATGTCATTTTATTTATTTACATTTAAAATATTGTCCCCCTTCATGTTTTCCCCTCTAAAAACCACCTATCCCATTCCCCCTCCCCCCTGCTACTATGAGGTAGCTCCCCCACCCACACACCCACTCCCCTTCACCACTCTAGCATTCCCCTATGCTGAGACATTGAGGCTCCACAGGACCAAGAGTTTCCCCTCCCATTGATGCCTGACAAGGCCATCCACTGCTACATATGTGGCTGGAGCCATGGGTCCTTCCACGTGTACTCTTTGGTTGGTGGTTTAGTCCCTGGGAGCTCTGAGGGATCTGGTTGGTTGATTTTGTTGTTATTCCTATGAGGTTGCAAACCCTTCAGCTCCTTCAGTTCTTTTCCTAATTCCTCCATTGGTGTCCCTGTGCTCAGTCTGATGCTGCGAGCATCTGCATCTATATTGGTCAGGTTCTGATAGAGAAAGAGCATGACATAGTACAGAAGTTGACAGATGGCCAATATGTTCAGACTATAGCAAAGAGGAAAGCTTTAGAGGTGAACATGTCATTAAGACAGACAGACACACACATACACACACACTCACACACATTTATATACATGCTTTATATTTCTGACTCTGAGTGATAGGGGTGATAGAAACATCTTGTTACCTCTGAAGAGCACTTTTTAATCATACTTCAGTTTATGTTAATGATGTGACTCCTGGTAGGACCCTAGATACATTGCAACAAATTACCAAATTGATTCAAGGGCTAGAACTTTCAACCCTATTCCTTACCAAAGCATAGAGAGTATGACCCAACCACCCATGTACCAGAAATATGGTAAGTTCATACTCCATGGGATCAGAAACTTCTTGGGACCTTTCTGGACCTTATTCTGTATGTTTCTTTACTTTATTGTGATGTGTGTGAGAGAGAGATTGTGTGCGTGCGTGCGTGCGTGCGTGTGTGTGTGTGTGAACAGAGGTTGACAGTAGGTATCTTCATCTACTGATCACTACTATAATCTATTTATTCATGTTCTTTATACTTTTAGTTTATTGATTATAAGGACTTTTATGATATTGCCTTACTATCTTTTTAGAGTGATAATAGATCTTTGGTCATCATTGTTAGTAAATTCTGGGTTATGTCTGTCTTATTTTTTCTTTTGTCATACGGTGGCCTGAAACTTGAACTCCTCCATCCCTATCTCTCAAATTTCTGGGATTATAAGTGCATGTCACTACCACCAGTCAGAGATTGAAAATTTTTATCTTCTCTTTTTTATTTTATTGTTTCAGTCTAAGTAGAGATTTGTCTTCTTATTTAAGCATTTTTATTTAATATATTTTGAACATGTTTGTCATTCCCAAATTCTTTCCAGATATTTCCCACCCAACTCTATGTTTTGTCTCTCTCAAAAACAAACCCCTAAAATCAACACTCACTAAAATGAAAATCAAACATATAAACAAGAGACCTATAAAAATGCAAAACAAAACAGAAAGGAGAGGAAAAATTTGGAGTATGTTTTGTGTTGGCCAACTATTGTATATTGGGACTGCCCTAGAGTATAATTGATATACCCAGTAACACTGCATTCAGAAAACTGATTTTTACCTTTCTCAGCAGGTATCAACTGTAGATGGCTTCTTGGTTAGAGGTGGGGCTGCATGTCTACTTCCCCCTCTCAGGGATGGGATTCCATCTGAATTGAATCTGTGCAGGTGTCGTATGTGTTTCCACAGTCCCTGTGAGTTCATGTGCACACGAGTTCCATTGTATCCATACTGGAATTTTGGGAACGAGTCCTTTATTGAACTTGGACTTCAATGAGAACAATCGTGTGAGATCATGTCCTTTCAATGTGCAGCATTTAATGCTCATGCTAGGTAGTCTGAGTTAGAAGTAAACTTAATTCTGGGACACTCAGCCGGTAGCAAGTGGGATTAAGAACTGGTTTTGGTACAAAGAAAAATTCTCCTCATATTTAGTGCCCAGTATTGTAAAAGCAGTGAGTGAACTTGGTTAAGCAACATTAATGTGTTGAGACCATTATCATCTTCCTATCTCAGATACTGACTACTTTAAGAAATAGATTGTGGATGCTCTCACAGACTGCCAAGATGTGCCCCTCTAGAACTGCTGCTGTTCCTATCTCAGCTGATAGTGTTCATCCCTCAGCTATCAGCCCTCTTTCTGAAAATTTTCATGGACAGAAGACAAGTGTATCACATGAGACCACACCTCCTTTCTGTGAACAGCCTATATTCAGTGATAGTTTTAAAAAGTGACCTTACTTAACCACAGGCTGGCCTTAAATTTCCTCTATAACCAAGGGTGGCCTAGGACTAGTTGCCTTTCTGCTTCTACTTTCAGAGTACTTGGGCTGTAAGTATATGCCACCATGCTCAGTTCTGAGGCCTTTCCTGTCACTACATCATTATCTTGCCACTGCCCTTTGCCAAACTGCTTATTTTAATACCCCCACCCCTAGACACAAAAGCAAAGTCAAGCTCTTATATGCTAATCCCCAACTCAGAACCTCTTCTCAGGATATAGAATTTGCAGTATGGAACATTTTCTTATATCCAAAAACACTTTCCAGAATCATAATTTTAAAATATTGTTCAAATGTATGAATAAATGATTGAAAAGAGTGTAAAGGGGCGTTAAGATGGATTGGATCAAAATCTTGGTAGTGGCATGAACAACGTAGAGGAGGAAGAATCATGAAGGATAGTAGATAGTAGGTAGAAATCCACAAGTGGGGAGATGATTTCTCTTCTCTTCTCTTCTCTTCTCTTCTCTTCTCTTCTCTTCTCTTCTCTTCTCTTCTCTTCTCTTCTCTTCTCTTCTCTTCTCTTCTCTTCTCTTTCCTTTTCTTATTTAGTGCCTCAGAAAATTTAAGAAGTATCTGGAGCTACTAGAGCAGGATATGCTCCCTGCCCCAACAGAGAATTGAACATACAGCCTTATGTATGATGGAACAGACAAATTTCCTACCACTAAATTATATGTGCCCTTCCCCCCCAGAGCCTAGAGTGGAAGGCACTATAGAATAAAACACAAACTCGTACCATGTTGTGTGGTTTGTGCATATTCCTGTTCTTAAACCCTGGAAAGAAGGTTGGTTATTTTATTGACTGTGTAACTTCTTCCTCTTTAGCTCATCTAACAAACCTCAAATCCTCAATTATTCCTATAGTGTTGCAAGCAGGTGAGTGACAGTGAATTCCAACAATCTTGAAGACCCAGCGAGAGTACAAACTGTTTCTTGGTGCTATATAGCTAATGGTGGTAAAGAAATAGTAAAGCATTATGACAAAATGGTTGTCAATACTTCAAGATGCTCCATGAACTTAGATCTTGACATGGATGGAAGGGCTGTTCAGAAAGATACAAAATTATTACAGAACTCATGTTTCACTTGGGAATGACTATGAAGCTCCCATATAGGCACTGTTTGAGACAGTGCTACTAGTTACAGTTTAAATCACAGCAGCATCCTACTAAGTAGACATGGTACTCTACAAAGCTCTGAGTAACTTATGGAAAGTGGCCTAATTTGCTTTCTACTGCTATGATAAACACAATGACCAAAAGCAACTTGGGAAGAAAAGGGTCTATCTGGTGAAAACATCCTAGACCATAGTCCCCACCATTGAAAAAAGCCAAAGCAGGAACTCAAAGCAAGAACCTGGATGCAGGAACACTGTTTACTGGTCTGTTCCTCTTGGCTTGCATTTTAATACTTCCCAGAACTCCCCACAGTTGACTGGACCTTCCACATTAATCATTAAACAAGAAAATTTACTCCCCCCCAGATTTGCCTACAATTGAGGTTCCCTATGCCCAGATGACCCTAGCCAATGTCAAAATGACAGAAAAACTAACACATAGCATTTTATGCTATTACTCTAACAGCCCTAGTGGGTAAATCCCTGGCCTGTCATGCATCAAAACTTTATTTGGCATATTTCAGGCAACAATCTGAAATTACACATAGTCCATGACATGAGATACAGCAGATGTGAAGACTGGCTTGGGCATAGTGGTCACGTATGATTGCACATACCTCATTACCAGCTTCCCAGTCCTTTTCTCTCATGTCTTCTGACATTTGGAAATGCTATCAAGTATGTTCCTCTCTCTCTTCTCTCTCTCTCTCTCTCTCTCTCTCTCTCTCTCTCTCTCTCTCTCTCTCTCTCTCTCTCTCTCTTGCCACCTCTCTCCCTCACTCCCTCTCTCCTTCCCTCCCTCTCTATTTCTTCTATCTCTGCTAATTTATGAGTTTAAAAATATAACTGCACTGAGTCTTGTGCACATACCTTCATCATACAATGTCAACTTTTGTTGACCTGTGCAGATCTTGTCTGCTGGACCTGGGATCTGAGAATCTTTAAGAATGGGGCAGACTACAATCTAGTGCTGTAGACAACCACGGATGTTTATGTTCAGGAAATCATGATCAGAAAAACATGTAAATAAATGCCAATAATCATACACTAAATACTAACAAAGCATCCCCTTCTCTGACCTTTCTCAATATAGACCAATTTAAACACAATTGCTTAGCATATACTATAGATTATATCTGGGGAAGCATGAAAGCAAGGCAGAAGACTATATCCAGGTTTAGGGTACAGTGACTTGATTGGGTTCTATAGCTATGTTCTGACATCCAAAAAGAATAAAACATGTCTTATAAATTGAATGTAAATGTTTAACACAAGAGGAAAAAAAAAGTCCAAGAAGAATCCAGGCAACAGAATCTGAGGTAAAAGGCCATCCGCCTTTTTTCTAGAGCATCACAGTTCCCCAAGGCATTGTTTATCATGAATCATCCTTTTGCCCATGCTCCCACAATATAGTAGAAGGGAATGTCAGATGTTCTAGACAACCACTTTCTTAGTGCCTCATGTACAGAAAAATTAAGGTATCCCCTAGGACTGTCTTTATACCCTTTCCCAACTGTAAGCTCCTACAAACTGACTGGCATCCTGATTTCAATCACTGTTGATTATTTTCGTTGTTCTTGAAATTCTTAGGGGTAGAATTACAAAGTATGTACTATTTACACAATATGCACTATTTTATTGTATCTTTTGCTTCTCATTTTGACTGAGATTTCTTGCAGGTTAGAGTGGATTAGTGACTGCTTAGGGGTCCTAATGGGATGTGGACCCTTTACCTACTCAAAGTCATGCCACACAAGGCTTGCTGTAGACTGGCACTAGGGTCTAGGAGGCCTGTAGTCTGCACTCTTGCACATGACACTTCCTCTATATGTGGTCAAATGTATCAGGCACTGTGATGAGTAATGTTTTGTTTGCTGTCCCAGAATGGACCTTGCTAAAGGTAAACTTAAGATATTCTTAGCTCCCAGTAATTCTACTGTTTCTTCAGAACAAGTTTTTATTGACTTGTTTTCTGCTTCCATATTTGAGGGGTATAAAAATGGCTGTTCTATTAATGAACTTGATGGCCTGGGACACCAGTACTCATAGCCCTCTTGATCCAAGATTTTTACCTGTACCTTTCATTGTAATTGTATCTTTATTACTTTTGGGGCTGGCCTTTCCTCTTGGGATTCTGTTCAGAACCCCGATAGGGCTGGTCTGAGTCAGAGATCCATACTGGTACTTTTGTCTGACATTTGATCTTTTTCATTGTATACTAATTGTTATTTATATATATAGCACTTTAATGGTTCCATTTAAATGACAAATTAATTATTTCTTGTGTTTAGTTATTGTCTTAGTCAGGCTTTCTTTTCCTGCATGAACATTATGACAAAGAAGCAAGTTGGGGAGAAAAGGGTTTATTCAAGTTACACTTCCACATTACTGTTCATCACCAAAGGAAGTCAGTACTGGAACTCAAGCAGGTCAGGAAGCAGGAGCTGATGCAGAGGCCATGGAGGGATGTTTCTTATTGGCTTGCTTCCACTGGCTTGCCAAGCTTGCTCTCTTATCGAGCCCAAGACTACCAGCCCAGGGATGGCACCACCCACAAGGGGCCCTCCCCCCCTTGATCACTAATTGAGAAAATGCCTTACAGCTGGACCTCATGGAGGCATTTCCTCACCTGAAGCTCCTTTCTCTGTGATAACTCCAGCTTGTGCCAAGTTGACACACAAAACCAGACAGTACAGATATTAAGGATCACTCTGCCCTAAAGATTCTTGGACATAAACACTCATTTTTTTTTTGGATATGTACTTAGTTACACAATCACTCATTTCAAAGATGTAGAATACTTAGTTCTACAAGAAATTGCTAAGCAAACTTGAAAGAGATTGTAAAACCGTACTCTACTGTTAATGACTTGAAAGGATGCATGTTACTCTACATTGCCACCAAAGAAGTAGAGTCAGCTCTTTAGATTTTGAACATTCTCATGGTGACCTTATATCTGTTTTGTAATCTAAAGTCTCACCTCTCTGCTGCAAGTTCAAATGAGTCTGCATTGTAGTTGTGTCTTTTTTTTTGTATTTTTTGTTTTATTGGATATTTTATTTATTTACATTTCAAATGTTATCCCCTTTCCCTGTTTCCCCTCCAGAAACCCCCTATCCAATCTACTCTCTACCTGATTCTATGAGGGTGCTTCCACACACAACCACACCCACTCCTGCCTCCCTACCATGGCATTCCCCTACCCTGGGGCATCAAGCCTTCACAGGATCAAGGGCCTCTCCTCCCATTGATGGCCAACAAGTCCATCTACATATGTGCTACATATGTGGTTGGAGCCATAGGTTGCTCCATGTGTACTCATTGGTTGGTGGTTTAGTCCCTCAGAGCTCTGAGGGTCTGGTTGATTGATATTGTTGGTCTCCCTTTGGGGTTGCAAACCACTTCAGCTCCTTCAGCCCTTTCTCTAATTTCTCCCTCGGAGACTCCATGTTCAGTCCAATGGTTGTCTGTGAGCATCCCCCTCTGTATTAGTCAGGCTCTGGCAGGAGACAACTGTAACAGGTTCATGTCAGCAAGCACTTCTTGGCATTTGCCTTACTATCTGGGTTTGGTGACTGTATATGGGATGGATCCCCAGGTAGGGCAGTCTCAGGATGGTCTTTCCTTCAGATTCTACTCAATGATTCATCTCTGTATTTTCTTGCATGAGTATTTTGTTCCCCCCTCTAAGAAGGACTGAAGCAACTACACTTTGGTCTTCCTTCTTGAGCTTCACATGGTCTGTGAATTGTTTCTTGGGTATTCCAAGCTTTTGGGCTAATAGCCACTTATCAGTGAGTACATATCATGTGTGTTCTTTTGTGGCTGTGTTATCTCACTCAGGATATTTTCTAGTTCCATCTATTTACCTAAGAAATTCGTGAATTAATTGTTTTTAACTTCTGAGTAGTACTCCATTGTGTAAATGTACCACATTTTATGTATCCATTCCTCTGTTGAGGTATATCTGTGTTCTTTCCAGTTTCTGCCTATTGTAAATAAGACTGCTATGAACATAGTGGAAATGTGTTCTTGTTATATGTTGGAGCATCTTTTGGGTATATACCCAGGAGTGGTATAGCTGGATCCTCAGGTAATACTATGTCAAATTTTCTGAGGAAATGCCAGACTGATATCCAAAGTGATTGTACCAGCTTGCAATCTCACCAACAATGGAGGAGTTTTCTTTTTTATCCACATGCTCAGCAGCATCTGCTGTCACCTGAGTTTTTGAACTTAGACATTCTGACTAGTGTGATGTGGAATCTCAGGGTTGTTTTGATTTGCATTTCCCCGATGACTAGGTATGTTAAACATTTTTTAGGTGCTTCTTGGCCATTCAACATTGGTCAGTTGAGAATTCTTTGTTTAGCTCTGTTCCCATTTTAAAATAGGGTTATTTGATTCTCTGGAGTCTAACTTCTTGAGTTCTTTGTATATATTGGATATTAGCCCTCTATCGGATGTAGGGTTGGTAAAGATCTTTTCCTAATCTGTTGATTTCTGTTTTGTTCTGTTGTCATGTCCTTTGCAATTTTATGAGGTCCTATTTGTCAATGGTTGATCTTAGAGCATAAGCCATTGGTTTTCTGTTCAGGAAATTTCCCCTTGTTCATGTGTTGGAGGTACTTCCCCACTTTCTTTTCTATTAGTTTCAGTGTATCTGGTTTTATATGGAGGTTCTTGATCCACTTGGACTTGAGCTTTGTACAAGAGATAAGAATGGATTGATTTGTATTCTTCTACATGCTTATCAACAGTTGAACCAGCACCATTTGTTGACAATGCTGTCTTTTTTATACACTGGATGGTTTTAGCTCCTTTGTCAAAAATCAAGTGACCATAGGTGTGTGGGTTCATTTCTGGGTCTTCAATTCTATTCCATTGTGCTACATTGTCATTCTATCAATACCATACAGTTTTTTATCACTATTGCTCTGTAGTACAGCTTGAGGTCAAGGATGCTGATTCCGCCAGAAGTTTTTTTATTGTTGAGAATAGTTTATGTTATCCTAGTTTTTTTGTTATTCCAAATGTACTTGCAAATTATTGTTTCTAACTCTATGAAGAGTTGAGTTGGAATTTTGATGGGAATTGCATTGAATCTGTAGATTGCTTTCAGCAAGATGGCCATTTTTACTATATTAATCCTGCCAATCCATGAGCATGGGAGATCTTTCTATCTTCTGAGATCTTTTTCAATTTCTTTCTTCAGAGACTTGTAATTATTGTCATACAGATCTTTCGCTTGCTTGGTTAGAGTCACACCAAGATACTTTATATTGTTTGTGACTGTTTGGAAGGGTATTGTTTCCCTAATTTCTTTCTTAGCCTTTTATCCTTTAAGTAGAGGAAGGCTACTGATTTGTTTGAGTTAACTTTATATCCAGCCACTTTGTTGAAGTTGTTTACCAGATTTAGGAGTTCTCTGGTGGAATTTTTGGAGTCACTTATGTATACTATAATATCATCTGTGAATAGTGATATTTTGAATTCTTCCTTTCCAAATTGTATCCCTTTGACCTCCTTTTGTTGTCTAATTGCTCTGGCTAGAAATTTAAGTACTATATTGAATAGATAGGGAGAGAATGGGCAGCCTTGTCTAGTCCCTGATTTTAGTGGGATTGCTTCATGTTTCTCGCCATTTAGTTTGATGCTGGCAACTGGTTTGCTGTATATTGCTTTTACTATGTTTAGGTACGGGCCTTGAATTCCTGATCTTTACAGGACTTTTACCATAAAGGGCCATTTTATTTTGTTAAATGCTTTTTCAGTATCTAATGAGATAATCATGTGTTTTTTATCCTTGAGTTTGTTTATACAGTAGATTATGTTGATGGATTTTCATATATTGAACCTTCCCTTCATCCCTGGGATGAAGCCTACTTGATCATGATGGATGGTCATTTTGATGTGTTCTTGGATTCAGTTTTAGTGAACATTATTGATTATTTTTGCATCGACATTCATGAGGGAAATTGGTCTGAAGTTTTTTTTTTTTTATTTGTTGTGTCTTTATGTGGTTAAGTATCTTTAAAAACAGGAATAACACAGCAGTAAATGAGTTTAGAAGCAACAGAGAAAGGGAAAAGAAAATAAAAGGAGGAAGAAATGTAGGAGCCAGAGGATGCAAGGACACCAAGAGAACAAGGCCCACAGAATCAAATGAGCACAACTCACAGGGGCTCACAGGGGCTCATGGGGGCTCAAGAGGGCTCACAGGGGCTCACAGGGGTTCACAGAGACTGAAGCAACAATAACAGAGCGTGTATTGGTCTATGCTGTGCTAGATTCTTTACATATATGTTGTGGTTGTTTAGCTTGGGATTTTTATGGGATCCCTTAATAAATGGAGTAGGGCTATCTCTGGCTCTTTTGTCTGCTCTAGAGACCCTTTTCCTTCTACTGGTTTGCCTTGCCCAGCCTAAAAATAACGGTTTATGCCTCAATGTATTGTATCTTTTTATACCATTCTTGTTGATATCCCTGGAAGACCTCGTCTTATCTGAAGAGAAACAGAGGAGTAGTGGACATGGTAAAGAGAGGAGGTGGGCAGAAACTGGGAAGATTGGAGGGAGGGGAAAGTAGGGTCTGTATGTATTGTCTGAGGGAAGAATAAGTAAAAAGAATATTTTTAAAAAACTTAAAAAGGATTTAAATAGAAAAGCATCACCAATATGAGCAACAAAGAAAATGGTATAGTGTCAATCAATAGAATAAATTTTAAAAATTGTTAAATAAAAAAAACAATAAAGAAATAGACCTTACATAAAAAAAAGATAAATATGTGATACTAACATGAAAATGTAACAGAATTGAGGCCAGTATGATGAAGGAACAAATGTAAATGAACCTATGTTACTTCTAAAAGAAAAACACTTCCACATTTTTCCTCAAGAGGAGATTTTAAATGTGCCTCATATACAATGAAATGATTCACAATGATTAAAGTAATATAGAGAAATAACATAAAAGATCAAACAAATAAGCTAGAACAGGACTTCCGATCTTTTTTTCTTAAGTGAGAAATGGGCCAAAGGTGATGTATTATAGTTCATTGTGTAGGAGAAAGGACATTCAACAAGACACACTTTCAAAGATTGCATAAATAAGGCTAGTATTTTGTCAAGCTTACCTTGTGTTCTTTTAACATCACACTCATATTTGACAGCTTGATCCTTGGTCTAAGCCCCTAGGTTTTATGAGGACGGTAGAACTTTGTGATTTACTATTTTGTTTTTCTGCATTTCTACTCTCAGTAGGGGTGGGTTCTCTGGTTTCTGGATTTTAAGTTATAAAAATCATTGCAGAAATTTCCCACTATGTATCTGAGCATCAGGTCCCATGTTTTTTTGGGCTCTATGATTGCACAAGTGCTACTCTATTGCACGTGAAATTCAAGTGATGGTTTGGGGATGAATGGAAGGGTAAAACACTTCCCTAGCATATCTACGCACTTGGGTTTGATTGATTCCCCAGAACACAGCATCAAAAAAATCTAGCAGAGGTGCTTCTGCCATGCTGTTGCCTTAAGAAGTCCAATGTTTGTGCTTTCTGAATAGTTGATATGTTCTACATTTGACATATATTATTTTCAAATCAGAAAGAAATACCGTTTTGATGTGAGAGGGTATCAGATGAGGAGATTTGCCCTGAGACATTTACCGTGAGTAGATCTTGAGAGGAGTCACCATGAGGACACAGATGAAGAAGGAGGCCAGGGGGAGACTAAAGTTGAGTTAATATAACCTTTGTTATAGCTGTTTGGGGATCAGTGCTAGAGAACTTTCTTATCATGTAAAACTCCTGGACTGGATCCCCAGCAATTCTTAAAAATATCAACATCTGAAATTCCTCACTGTGGACTCCTCATATAAGTTTGAGGCTTATTGCATTATTCTATGTATGTTATTTGCAATTCTTCACACTCAGACATTAGCACAGCACTTGCTTCGGGGCCAACTGTAGGCACAGGATTCCAACAGAAGTAAGCATATATGTACCCTTTTCAGACCAGGGCTGTCCTGGTAGAAAGTTTCCAGAAAAGAGATTATTGTAGAACATTCTAGAAATGCATTGATCTCCAAACAGAAGCAACCAAATCAAGTACATGTGTTAACATATCTTAGGCAATTTGTAAGGATCAAAGAGAGCAAAAAGGAATAATTTGCCTAAAAAGAACACTGGTATAGGCAGCAAAAGTAACAATAGAAAGCAGAAACTAATGGGATCCTATGTCCAAAGTGTGAGAAAAAATGGCTGCTAACAAAGTTGTTCTGCTGTGGTAGAGGCACATATACTGTGAGCATTCCAGGTGCACAAGAGAGCTGGACAGCAAGGGAACCTTTAGCAAGGCTTCCTGGGAGAGGCTTCTTAGAGAAAGAACTCAAGAGCAGGCACAAGAAGAACAAATCAGTAAACATTTGAATGAATCTGAACAACAACTGATTACACAAGACAAGAATAAGGGCACCTCACCCAGGAAGTCAGAAGACTGGATGCAGTGCAGAGCAAATGTGCAATAGAGTAGAATAAATAGAAGTCACACAATGACTAACAAGTCCTAGTACTGTTTGAAAGCATAAATATAGGGAAATGGACCAGATCTGTGTTGCATCCCCTAATATAGCACCCTGGAGACTGAAGCAAGAGTATCCTAGGCCATTCTGAGCTAAATATTTCAAGATCTGGTCTCAAAAATATGTTAAACTCAATCAATAAAATACTAGAAATTGAACAATTGGCTAATAAAGCAGAAGGGAAAATAGATGGTAGTCTCATTGAAAAAAGGAATTCTGACAGGACAAGCTTGGAAGGAATTTCCAAGCCATACTACTCACTGTTTCAGAAAAGTCTAGACCATGAAAAGGGAAAGCTAGTTTGTCCTTAGATGGCCATATGTCTGGATATGGTCATTCAAGAGATCAAAGCACATGGACTTCCATTTGTGTAGGAATCCTGGACTGAGACACAGATAGCTCAGGGATGAGCCATTGTGAAAGCTAAGGCTGCCTAGAATGTTTGCTTCTCCATGCTGTTTGCACAGTTAATGCCAGAGGGATTCAAATCTTGAGAACATACATAGTGTATAAAGATTAATATACAGAAACACAAAAATATAAAGGACACAAAACTATAATGAGGAGCTAAAAAAAAGTAAGTCATGAACTTTGTCCCAAGAAAATCCACCATGTATTTCATAAAGAATAAAAATATGTACACTTTTACAATGTAATAAAATCAGACAGCAAAAAGTGTTTTCATCTGAAAATTTTAAAATGCTCTAAATTGGGTATTTGGACAAGGGGAAATAAAACCAAAACTGTAAACACACTTAAATGCAATGATAATGAAAACATTACAAATTGGGATATATTGGAACTGGGAATAGTGTTTAAGGGGGTATACTGATTTTGGAAAATGATCAAGTTTGGTTCCTAGCACCTACACTGAGTGGCTTGCCTACTACACTCATAATTGACACAGACAAGTGCACATAATTAAAGTGAATAAAAATATCTCTCAAATGTTGATATCTATTGGTAAATTAAAATACTTGGGAAACTTCTGGTGATTACTTAAAAAAAAACACAGTCCCAAAGCCTTTACAAAAATAAAATTGAACATCTAATTGTAATTCAAAAGATAACAGACTAAAGACCCGGCATGGTAGCATACAGTCACAATTCTAGTACTCTGAAGGATGAGATAGGGGAATTATAGTCCAGACTGGGCTACATAGCAAATTTAGGGCCAGCCTTGGCTGCATAGTAAGACTCAACAACAATCAAGCAAGCAAGCAAACAAATAGCCAAACCAACCAAACAAACAAAAAACCCAACAAGATAGATAGATAGATAGATAGATAGACAGACAGACAGACAGACAGACAGATAGATAGATAGATCGATAAGTAAAAATAAGAAATCAAAATTCAACAAACAGACATGCTACTACCTTAACTTATTCGGGAAAAAGGGAGCAAGGCAGTGGTGGCTCACGCCTTTAATCCCAGCATTTGGGAGGCAGAGGCAGGCGGATTTCTGAGTGCGAGGCCAGCCTGGTCTACAGAGTGAGTTCCAGGACAGCCAGGGCTACACAGAGAAACCCTATCTCGAAAAACAAACAAATAAAACAAAACAAAACAAACAAACAAATAAACAAAAAACGAAAAGAAAGAAAGAAAAAAAGAAAAAGAAAAAGAAAAAGAAAAAGAAAAAGAAAAAGAAAAAGAAAAAGAAAAAGAAAAAGAAAAAGGGAGGACCTAAGTTCAGTTCCCATCTTCCACATTATCAGGTGACTCAAAGCCATCTGCTACTCCAGTACTAAGAACTCTGAACCCTGTTCTGGCTTCCAAGGACACCTTTACACATTTGGCATACACTAGCACAGAAACACAACAGACAAACAGACACAAACATTATACAATCCTTTCATACGTAAAACGGGAAAATTTACAATATACAAGATATCAGATATACAAAAAAAATCTTCAATAATTGAACAATTCTAGAAGATTTTCTGGAGGGACATCTACTAGACCCTCAAAGGTCTGATACTTCAGGTACTGTTTATATAATTCTAGAATACAGAAAACATTTACCAATTTTGTTTATAAAGCAAGTACATATAATACAGAATGTACAAATAACAACTATGGACTAATTTCATAAATATTAATGCTTTTTCATTTATGAAATATTACCATATAGCATTCAAAACACATTTTTGAAAACCACATATCTTATACTCTGGCCAAAATGAACTTATTTCAAAATTATTTTGTGTTAAAAATCTATTACTGTAATTCATGCTATTAGTAGAACTAAAAAGAAAATGTACATAGTTTTCTCACAAATGTTAAAAAGAGCCTTGGCAAAATTAAACACACATTCATTAAAATATAAGTAGGAAACAGAGAGATTTTCCTTAACATGATAACAACATGTGCATAATCATGTATGTAATACTCACCTTTTCCTCAAGTGATAAAATATGTGTGTTTGTGTGTGTGTGTGTGTGTGTGTGTGTGTGTGTGTGTGTGTGTGTGTTTACTAGCCTTAAGCACACAAATATATATTAGGACAATATAGGTGTTCACACAAAGATCAGAATTGTAATAATTCCTATTATCTCCTTTCTTATTTGATATTATATTGAATTTAATGGAAACAAATTGAAAATCTAGAAATATAAATTGAACTGAAGATTAAAACATGGTATTATGATAGTATACCTGGAAAGCATGAAAGAACTGCTGATAAAAATTACTCAAATAATAAGCAAATTAGTAACTTAGTAGGATATGAAGTTCCAAAAATCAGTATGTCACATATATAAAAATAACCAGTGAAATGATATAATAGGAGAAACAATGCAATTTTTAACAAAAAAAACCTTTACTTGTATCATACTTAATTAAATATTATAAAATATATATCAGAAATAATTAATAATACACCCCAAAGATAAATAGTAGATTTATAAATGAAAAGATACATGTCTTTCAATATAATAAATAATTTCCTATATGTGCATACACCCTTCAAATAAACACACACTCTTTTAAAATTAGCCCATTTAGAAAAATATAACAATATGCAAGCATAATATTAAGAAATGCTAAAAACAAAAAGCAATGAGGGAAATAAATTCTAAAAGATAATAAGACATTAAAGCTCTTCTGTAACTAACAGTGTTGGTACCAGCACACAAAAAGAGTGATCAGAACAAAAAGAGTAGAACAGAATAGAGTAGTCCAGAAATATATTCAAGAACATAGGGGAATTAAAATTGATAAAGTGGCACCTTGTTTCACTGGAGAGAAAAATGAACACAATTCTGTTATAATAAATGGATAATCATTGTGGGGTGGGGAGCTAATTATGAATGGCTTAGATATCTAAGCACAAGAGTAAAGAAATTAAGCCACATGATTTCTAGAATAAAACTACACAAAAATTTCCCTTACAACCTGCTTATGAACTTGTATGCTTCACAACCAAAGATAGCATGGCAAATGATTGATAGGGCTAAGGCTGTAGCTCAGTACTTTCTCATCATGGCTTCATCTCTAGATCATGTGCTGGACACACACACACACACACACACACACACACACACACACATACAGAGAGAGAGAGAGACAGAGAGAGAGACAGAGAGAGAGAGAGACAGAGAGAGAGAGAGAGCTCACATACACAAACACACACACACCAAAATGTCAATTAAGAAGGAAATCTTTTTGCATAAGAAACACACAACAAGCAAAGGCAGAAGGCTTCATACTGAGTTATTTCACGTGACAGTGTTGTAGTAGTGACATTCTCCTGTTTGGCCAATCTTAATTTTCATATGAGCCATTCTGAAGCTTGGAACTAAGTGATAATTTCCCAATCTTACATTGTCAATTCTGAGCATGGCTTTTAGCTACATCTTCTCTGCGAGAATTATAACATATTAAATTTTTGAGCTCTTACTTTATCTCCACAACCCTAATTATTTTTGCAATATCTAGAATAGCAGTTTTCAACTTTCTTAAATTCATTAAATAACTTAAATTGTTCTATTATATACTTTATTTTTAGTGATTTTAGTTGATTCAAATTTAAATCGTAATTTGTGGTGTGTACCTATGAACTGCTAAACTGCACCTCTTAATATCAGCCAAGGGTTTCCATAAGGAGATGAAATGACATAAACAACAGATTTAAGGAGGAGGAAGACAGAGCAAGTGTTGGCCATTTGTAGACTCCAGGAAAGCTTCCACAGAACCAATGAGAAATCCTTGATGCAATAGTGTGGTGCTCAATGACAATGTCTACTTAACATCAACTGACCAAGACATTTTCTCTGCTTTCTTTTTTATTATTATTTTATGAATTATTTTATTTATTTACATTTCAAATGTTATCCCCATTCCCAGTACCCCACTACAGAAGCACCCCATCCCATCTACCCTCCCCTTCCCCTCTAAGAGGGCATTTTCCCACCTACCCATCCACTCCCACCTCACCCGTCTAACATCCCACTTTTCTGGCTCATCAAGCCTCCACAGGATCAAGTGCATCTCCTTCCATTGAAACCAGACAAGGCTACATATGTAGCAGGAGGGGCATGGACCAATCCATTTATGCTTTTTTGGTTGATGGTTTAGTCCCTGAGAGCTCTGGGGGGGGGGGTCTGCTTGGTCAATATTATTGTTCCTATGGGGTTGCAAGCCCCTTCAGCTCCTTCAGCCCTTCCCCTAACTCTTCCATTGGAGTTCCCAGGCTCAGTCCAATATTTGGCTGTAAATATCTGCATCCGTCTAAGTCAAGTGTGTATAGAGCCTCTCAGAGGACAACCATGCCAGGCTTCTGTCTGCAAGCACATCTTGGCATCAGCAATAGTTTCGTGGTTTGGTGTCTGCACATGGGATGGGTCAAAAGTTTGGGTGATCTTTGGATGGCCTTTCCTTCAGTCTGCTCCATTTTTTATCCCTCCATTTCCTTTAGACAGGAACAATAACTGGGTTGAAATTTTTGAGATGTGTAGGTGGCCACATCCCTCAACTGGGGGAGATGATTATCTATTGGTAGTGTCCTCTTCTGGTTTCGTCTTCCCACTGTTGGGCATTTCATTTTGGCTAATGTCATCCCCATTGGTAGCCTCTCATACTTTTGGGCCTGGATTCCCTCACTCAGGATGACATTTTCTAGTTCCATCCACTTGCCTACAAAATTCATAATGTCCTCAGTTTTAGTAGCTGAATAGTATTCCACTGTATAAATGTACCACATTTTCTGTATCCATTC
The DNA here is from genome assembly GCA_028551405.1 of Uromys caudimaculatus. NCBI lineage: Eukaryota > Metazoa > Chordata > Mammalia > Rodentia > Muridae > Uromys > Uromys caudimaculatus. The sequence goes on from CM052722.1 coordinate 3,945,845, forward strand.
TTCTGTTGAGGGAGATCTGGGTTGTTTCCAGCTTCTGGCTATTATAAATAAGGCTGCTATGAACATAGTGGAGCATGTGTCCTTGTTATGTGTTGGAACATCTTTTGGGTACATGTCCAGGAGTGGTATATATTGGTCTTCAGGTAGAAATATTTCCAATTTTCTGAGGAACCCTCAGATTAATTTTCAAAGTGGTTGTACCAGTTTACCATACCACCAGCAAGGAGGAGTGTTCCTCTTTGTCCACATCTGCTGTCACCTGAGTTTTGATCTTAACCATTCTGATTGCTTCAGAGAGATAGAAATAACAATTCTCAACTTCATATGGAATAACAAAAAACCTAGGATAGCGAAAACAGTTTCCAACACTAAAAGAATTTCTAGGGGAATCATCATCCCTGACCTCAAGCTGTTCTACAGAGCAATAGTGATAAAAACTGCATAGTATTGGTACAGAGAAAGACAGGTCCAATCAGTAGAATAGAATTGAAGACCCAGAAATTAACCCACACAGCTATGGGCACTTGACCTTTGACAAAGAACTCAAAAACATCCAGTCGGGGGAAAAAAGCATCTTCAACAAATCGTGCTGGTCTAAGGGGCATTCTACATGTAGAAAAATGCAAATTGATCTATTTTTATCTCATTGTACAAAGCTCAAGTCCAAATGTATCAAGGATCTCCATATAAAACAAATACACTAAATCTAATAGAAGAGAAAGTGAGAGAGAGCCTCGAACACTCTGGCGTAGGGGAAATTTTCCTGAAAAGAGCACTAATGGCTCAGGCTCTAAGATCAACAACTGATAAATGGGGCCTGATGAAAGTGAAAATCTGTAAGTCAAAGAACACTGTCAACAGGACAAAATGGCAACCTACAGTTTGGGAAAATATCTTTACTCACCCTACATCCTATAAAAGGCTAATATACAAAATATGCAAAGAACTCAAGAAGTTAGACTCCAGAGAAACAAATAGCCCTGTTAAAAATGGGTTACAGAGCTAATAAAAAAATCTCGGCTGAAGAATTCCAAATGGCCAAGAAGCACCTAAAGAAATGTTCAGCATCCCATATCATCAGGAAAATACAAATCAAAACGACCCAGAGATTCCACTTTACACCAATCATAATAGCTAAGTTCTCTGCTTTCTTTTATCATGTTCTTTGATGGCAAATGCTTCCCAGTGATGGTTAAAGTGTCACACATAAATGACAACCCATATGATTTTTCCCATCATACACATGCCTGATTACTTCGAGGCATCTTCTTTCCCATATCCAGAAACAAGTCATTGCCACTCTCCTCAGTGATAATGTCTCCTCTTATTCCTGGTACAGTGGTATAGCTTTTATGAATAGAGCATTGACTTTCTCATTAAATAATGCCCTACTGGATCTTCCAGCTTCAAGCAATATATACATTACAAAATATGCCCATTTTCTGCAGTCTCTTAAAGTCTGCCTTTACTGCCTGCTATGGAACCTCAGACATTATTTCATCTACCATGTTATTGGCCATCACTCTAGGCTTTCAAGTGCTACATTACAGAATATTTGCCCCACTCACTTGAATTTTTCTGCCCCAATTACCTTTAGCTCATTTAGTTATACAGTCTAGTCCCTTTTAAATATCTTCATAATACAAACCACAAATATTACCTGGCTCTTATAAACGTATATTAAGCAATTACTGAAGCTATGATCATATGCAGCCTCATTCTTTGCTTTGGGGCCTAACTACTGAGTAATGCTGGGATTTAACTTTATTTTATCATCCTAGTGGGCCAGTGTATCAGTGGAACAGTTTCTGATATGAGAAAGTGTATGATTTGAACCAACTGTTAACTTGCAGGGTGAAAGCCTGTAGCATCTTTCCATATGTGGGAAATTTCTAGTTCTTAATGAAGGGACAATAGTTGCTTTTAAAGCTTTGATGCTTTGAGGATCTGTGCAGAGCTATAATCCCCAAAGGCATTCATTCTGATTGTCCCTAGTGTATGTTACAAGGCTTATATTTTCTCCACCAGGGTCTGGAACTTGTGCAACAATCATGCCTTTCTTTAACATTAGAATGTCCCTGTACCTCTGTTGGTCAGTCAGATATTGCGCCTATCCTTTTCAGCCAGTGTCTGTTCTTTAGGACATGTAGCCTCATTGTTAAGCTGCCAGGAATCAGTCTGGTTCTCTTAGTCTTAATGAATAACAGCTTGTAGTCTCCCATCATCCCCATGCAGGATATCAATAGAACTTAGTCACAATGCCCCAAACCCCAGCTCCTCGTTCCTTATGAGTATTATTTCACTTGTACCTGTCAAACCTCTGAATCATCAAACAAATTAAAGAATCCTCCTTTACTGGGAAACATTCCCAAGAGATAATACATGGTGGGAGAGGCTTCCCTTTACCAGCTAAGTACTGAGTGAGCCAGTCCAGACGCCTTTTTACATGTTTTCCCTGACCTTTACTAGGGCCATCTAAGTCAGCTAGCATCTTTGAGTGGCAGAGGCCAAGATGAATTTAAAAGTGAGAAGTTTATAGCAGGAGCTGTCTAGGAAGGGTTAAAGTAGAGGAGGAGCACATAAAGTCAGGAAAGCCTCCAATCTATTGTAAGAAACAGTAAACAGGAGAATGAATTGGGCAAAAAGACTCGAAGCTGCAAGGCAGCACTGATAAGGTTTTTCAAACCAAAAGTTATTCCTCAGAGAAATTCCGGCCTGAGGGAGGAACAAGCTGACTCCAATGCCTCAGCCATTGCTTAGACACTGGCTGAGAGGAATAGCAGTTGGAAGCTGTCAATCACTGTGCTCTTTGCTTCACACAGCAGATTCTCCTGAAGGAAACAGGAGCAGCATGTTTCCATGGTTGCTGCACTACATAACCAATCAAAATCTCCTTCATTCCCCTAGGGTTCTGTTGTCTGCAACACCTTCTGGTTTTCTGTATTGTTCCATATACTTAGCTGTATATACTAGAAATTGACTGGCTGATTAGGCAAAATGGCAGCTTTCCTTTTAAATGAAAAAAAAAAAAAAGAATCAAAGGGTACTGGAGATTGCTCATAGAATCCTTTAGAGTGTCTTAGGCTAAGTTTCCACAATCAATTGCCAGAAAGCAACCCATAGAATTAGAGAAGGACAACATGGCTGTTCCCATACTATTACCAAATCTTGTTTGCTATGGCCTGAACCGATGCTATCTACCCATCTAAACTGAAACGACTGTTGCAGTTTCCCCCAAAATCGCTTCTGCATCAGGAGCTCAATATTTTCTATCTTCCTTGACAATCAGATGACTGTCTGACCCTCCTCAGGAAAGCAGATTAAGCTTATTTGAATAGTTCAAGTACTATCACAATTCAGGTCAAGCGAATTTACCAACTGAGCTGTTTTGTTGGGCCAAGTTTGATTTTGATTATTTTTTAATTGAAAAAATTATGCAAAGTTTTTTATTTACATCTCAAATGTTCTTCCCCTTCCCAGTCTCCCTCCACAAACCCCCTTCTTATTGTATAAAACTATTATAATAAGATGGGTATTTAAACTGCTTTTTACAGTTCACACTTTCATCTCTCTTTATACACACACACACACACACACACACACACACACACACACACATACACACACACACATAATTTATACAAATAAGGCCTCCAACACATGGGCCTTTGTAGAAATACACCAAAACCATATCCAAACCACAAGGCAGTTTCTTTATTGATCAGGATTAATTATTTAGAATGCACATTTATATCACTCTCTTTCATTGTCAATGAATTATATTAAGCCACACCCAAGTACAAAAGAAAGTACAAGCAACCATTGCTGGTGTTCTGTTTTCATTTTATTATTATTATTATTATTATTATTATTATTATTACTTGAGTATAGTTGTACCTGCAAATAAAGAGTGTTACAAGGTCCATTAGATTCCCAACTTAAGCACTTGACTTGATTTCTCTTAGTAATTTATCCAGCATAGACGCCTAGACTTCTATATCTCAGGCACACTCTGGAAGTATAGGAAGGCGTATGATATGTGAGACAAATTCAATCAATGAGGAATGAGATCTCTGATAATATTCTAGACTTGATCCAACCTTATGCACTTCACTCCAGTCATCTGGAAGTTATACTAAATGATGTTTCTGAGGTTTCTACCAAGGTTACACTCCAGGTAGCTACAGTTATCTATTCTGGTTACTGACAGATGGACTGCATAAGCTTTCATCTCCCCTCCTTTCCATGCACTCTTTTCTCTCTTCCTTCCTTCTTTTCTCTTACAACATCTCACTGACCATACTGGCCAAGGAATTCTGATCCACCTGCACTCCTGAGTGCTAGAATTATAAAGGTCACCACAACTGGCTCCCCTTTTCCATAACTGACTCCTATCTTCTGCTCCCTATATGTTCTTCCAAAATAACAAAGTTTTACTCTAGTCTTCAGCTCACAGTCTGCTTTTATGGAGTGCCAAGTATGCAAAAGCGCATTGAAGCATGTACTTATCTTCAAATTCATATTTATAATAAAGTAGAAGAGAATTAAATGCCTAATGTGAAGTTCTTAGGCAGAAGCCAGAAACTCTCTAATGACTGAGAGAATCATTAAAAGATATTTTTAAAGTGTAAGAATCAATATTTAGTATTATAGAGAAAACATACAATGAACCATATCCACTATGGTAACTACTGTTAGGGTGTTGCTCTGGAAAATCTGTTTTCTTTCTAAACATTTCTCAAATTCAAGCTAAAGACTGTACCCTCTTAGAGATCTTGCAGTGAATGGATAAAAAGCCCGTCTCCAACACTTACTTCAATTAGTCTTCTTTCTTGAAGATATGAGGATCTCTGGGAAGCAGAAAAGCCAAGCAAATTGACTTGTTTAAATGCATTCACCAGATGAGAATGGGCAAGTTGCAGCTGCTATCAGTCAGAGGGTTTCTTGTGGTCTAGACCTGATATGAGTTTGAGAGAAGAAAGAAAAATTTGCCCCTTTGGGTTTTAAGATCTTCAAACATACTGGGTAGTGTGTGAGTACCTAGCTACTCTCCTAAGCTTGAGAGATGACTTAGCAAAAGAGAGACTGCTATTATAAAATCAGTCTTTATTAGGGGAATGTGGATTCAAAGAGGAAAATCAAATAAGAAGATAGTGGCCAACATTTACAAATATTTTGTGGACAGTATGATAAGATTATGAACTGTCTGTTCTTTACACTGCACAGATCCAGTATCCAGGTCAGATACTTGTATCTAAAAGAAAATTGTACCACTAAAGTTCAGGAACACTTTGACTCACAAGTGACCACAAGATTCTAAATGACGACTGATAATGCCTCATCCCCCTCACTTGAAAATATTTTCTACATAGAAAATCTTTCAGTGTGTCTTATTTAACACACATATTAAGGGTTAGCAATTGTGGAGAGAATATATGCTTTGAAGTACATGCCAAGTTTGATTAAGATTGCAGTACTCTCTTGCCTTCTTCTAGGCTTTCTGTTTTTCCATCTGCCAAGGTAATAAGATTACTTTTAGGAATGTTGCAAACTAATTTCAAAGACCCTTTTCATATCCTGGTGCTAGTTTTTCCCTTAAACTAACTACAGTCTTGAACCTACTAAGCAGTGGGGATAGTCAAAGCAAAAATAAGTTTTATATCAAAATTCTCAATGTTTTTAAGTCTAGAAATTTGTATACTATTGTAGTCAGATCTAATAATGGTCCATCACATCATTGGAAATAAAGCATGTAAATTTCTCTGTATCTCTTGTTACAGCCATTAAATGTGAATAAAATCCTTTTGCATCATAGGTTATACAAAGTTATTCTTATCATCACCCACTTAAAATATTTCTTGAATGTCAATTTATTAATGGAGACAAGCTTGGCAGAAAAGAGATAGAACATGACTTCCTTAGGAATGTGGTTAGTTTTGTTCAAGGGACTGCAGTGATAGACTGAATATGTTTATGACACATAATTGAATAATAAACATTTATCCAAATGAATATGCACAATGCTGAGGTACTTACATTATGTAAAAGTAAGGAGTAACTGGATTTATATAATTAGTGAGTGGGAACTAGAAGTGCATTGTATGTTTCGACATGGTAATGGGAAAATGTGTTTATTTAGACAATCTACAAAAGATCTACTGAGTACATGGGCTTTTAAAAGCAGTTATGACACTTGGCAGTGAAAGGATGAGGTAAAATGGCACTTTTAATTGAGAATGACACTGAGACAATCACTCCTTTATTTCTTTGATTCCATAAACCATTCACCAATGGTCAACACAGAATGGGAGCTTCAACATTATGAAGGGGCAAGCTATTCCAGAGATACTCCCAGTTCAAGCCTGAAGTAGGAATGAAACAAAAGGAAAGGAGAATTTTTTCATTTTAATGCTGTTTTAGACATACCAGAATGTTTCTGACACATCTAGATGGGTCACAGTCTCTCTTGTGCAAATTTATTTTAAAGTGAATGTGTGTAACACCAAATCATACATCATGAACAAGTGGTTCAAATATTGAGAAATAACTATAGTGGTGTTTTAATGACATTAGTCTTAATTATAGGCAAAAGTCACATTTTTAAATGAATCCAGCTCTTTAAAAAGCAAGCTAAAAAAAGCAAACAAACCTCTAGACCTAGCATGGTAATACATGCCTGTAATCCCAGGATTCATTAAGCTGAAGAAGGAAGATCATGAGTTCATGATTAGCCTAGGCTACATGCAATTATTGTAGTGTACATAAAATAGAAGGGAGGAAATGACTGGATATTCAGATGAGGATCTTGTAACAGAACCTTTCTGTTACAAGAGGGAGGGCTAAGAGCCAACAAACCCAGCTGAGTTTACCTTTTATCCGTTTACAAGGATGTACAGCTTAGTTTCCCAAGATTACAGTTGTTTGAGTCAGAAGATAGACATGAACAATAGAAGAATATTGAGAATTCTCTTTGTATGATGAGAATGCATCTAAAAATTTGAAAAAGAATCAAATGAAACCTCATCTGCAGCTTCCCTGTTCTCTAGCCATCCTGTGTATGCAGAGTAGACATTTAGTTCAAGATCAATTTTTAGTTCATTAGAAAACCGATTTTAAGTGTTTTGGTTTGGAGAATTAAAGAATTGAGTAAAAATTTTTGGGAAAAACTATTGGTCATGAAAATATTCAACATCAATTCTATGTTTAACTTATCTAGATGGCTGTATCCAATACCATAAGCAAGATGCAGAACAGTTCTATTATCTCTTTAAAATGACTCCACGCTACAATTATGCTCCTTTCCCTATGCTGAATTCCCTTGTTAATTTCTGGCAAGCAATGATCTGGTTTTTTGTTTGTTTGTTTGTTTTGTTTTGTTTTGCTGGAATATATCTCAAGCATAATACTGTAGTATGTAACCTTCACATATTTGCTTCATTCTAGTTTATTGATAGACTTTGTGATTCATGGATGGTGTTTCTGATGTTGGTGGTGTTTCTGTGTATTTCATTGCATGTGTATGTCATATTTTGCCCCCTCTTTGGCAGATGTGTGGCTTGTTTCCAGCTTGGGAGAATTAAAATAGAGCTGCTCTACCCAAGGAAATAACTACCAGAGTGAGGAGACAGTCTGAAGAATGCCAGCTATACATCTGATAGTGAATTGATATCTAGTACCTATACAAACCACAAAAATTAAGTATATCCAAACAGAATCAATCAATGACTAATAAATGAACTGAAGAAGTAGTTTGCAAAGAAACAGCATAAGTATATGGAAAATATTTAACATCTAACTAGAAATCAGAAGTACCGGGTGATTCTTCCTTACCCTATTCAGAAGAACTTCTATCCAGAATACAAACAAGAAATGCTGACTAAGATATTGGGGAAGGGGGTATAAACTGGTGGTAGGAATGCAAACAATATGGAAATCAGTATGGAGGTTCTTAAAAATTTAAAACTAGAACTGCAATAGAATCCAGTTATAACTTTCCACATTACAGAAATATCTCTACATCTGTGTTTATTATGTCACTAGGTGTCCTTTGACAGATGAATGAACAAAGAAAATGTGTTGTATATGGAATTTGATTCAGCCATAAGAAAAATGAAATTATGTTATTTTCTGGGAAATGGAAGGCACTGGAGAGCATCATATTAAATGAAATAAATCAGATAGAGAAAGATAAATATGGAATATTCTTGTGTGAGCAATCCAGTTTTTAAAAATCTGTGTGTAAATCATGAAAGCAGAAGTAGGGCTATATAGAGAGGAAGGGGCAAGAAATGGTGATAGAACATTGAATATGAGAAAATGCATGATACATATTCATGTAAATGTGTGATGACACCCATCAATTTGTAGAATCAATATGCTAATTGATACAAAAATAAACGTACATAACAGTGCATTTTGCTAGGATAGATACCGAAGAAAAAAATGGCTGAGTTATATAATTATATATTTAACTTTACAACAAAACTGCCAATTCTATTTCTAAGGTGATTGTACCATTTTGTATTTTTCCTAGCAATGTGGGAGATTTCTAGTTGCTCCACATCTTTGCAAGGATAATGAATATACTTAGATTTTACCAATTGTAAGAGAAGTTTACTGGTATCTCCTTGTATTAGTTTTGTGATTCTGCTATAAAACACCCAAGGCACTTGGTTAATAAAAAGGAAGCTTTTGTTTAATTTACTGTGTAGAGGACACGTTCCAAAATCAGAGCAAATGCTGATCTCATGAGAGCCATGAAAGAGGGTGAAGAAGGAAGGATTGAAAGGGATATAGAGGGGAAGGAGGGAGAAAGAGTGAGCATAGATAGATAGATAGATAGATAGATAGATAGATAGATAGATAGATAGATTAGATTAGATTAGATTAGATTAGATTAGATTAGGTTAGGTTAGATAGAGAATATGTACTGGGGGTTTCACAATACTACCCCAAATGATCTAAGGACTTCCCAACAGGTCTCACCTCTTAAAGGTTCAAAGCATATTCCAGTAGTGGCACACTGAGGACAAAACTTTAACACATGGACCGTTGTTCATCAAACTACAGCACTTACTCTTTTCTTTCTCCTTTGTTTGTTTCTTTGTTTGTTTCTTCTTTCTTTCTTTCTTTCTTTCTTTCTTTCTTTCTTTCTTTCTTTCTTTCTTTCTTCTTTCCTCCTTCTTTCCCTCATTCCCTTCCTCCATCTCTTACCTCTTTTCTGCTTACCTGTCTTTGTTTTTGAGACTTGGTCTCATGTATCCCAGACTGACTTTGGACTCAATATATAGTGAAATATGGCCTTAACTGATGATCTTCCTGCCTCTACCTGCCAAATAGTAACATACCTAGTTTATGTAGTATTGGGGGTCAAATCCAGGGCTTTGAGTATGCTAGAAAAATACTATATTAATTAGATTATATCTCCAGAGCATTTATCCTTTTAATTTGCATTTATCTAATCTCTTTAGATATTGAATGCTTTTTCTGTACATAGTTATCATCCTTGTATATTATGCATATTTGTTTCAGTGCACTATAAATTTGTGAAAGCCATTTTTGAGATAATTATAAATTTACACACAATTGTAAAAAAATATGGAGAAATCCTTTGTAGAGCTTACTCACTTTTTAGCTCTATGATAATAATTTATAAACTAGAATATACTATAGCCAAGATATTGACATTGATACAAAACATTAAGAGTATTCATAGTTTTTCTGGTTTCCCTATTGTTAAAGTACACATATTAAATTCTATGAATTTATAACTAGATTAGATTTGTGCAAAACACAATGAAGATACTAAACAGTTATATTACCATGAGGATCCCTGTTGCTACTTTTATTTTTTATTATTCATTTATGTTATACATAGAAAGAGTTGCCTGCATGTGTGTTTGTGTATCTCATACATGCGGTGCCTTCTGAGGACTGAAGTGGGTGTCTGATTCTCTGGGACTGGGATTACAGACTGTTTTAAGTTGTATCCATTTTCCAGCAAATGGCACAATATCATTGTGTATGGCTACTTATGATTCCATTGTCTGTATGTTCATTTTCTTTATTCATTTAGCTGTTGGTGTTGATGGACATTTAGAGTAGTCTATTTCTTGGTTATTTTGAATAACATAATATCATGTATTGATGTACGACTGTATCTGTGTTATGTTTAGTGTTCTGTGGATGTACCTGGAAGTTATAGTAGTACTACTTTAAGTTTCTTAGAGATATGTCTATATTTACTTCCATAGTGGTTGTACTAATTTACATTCAGCATTTGTTGTCATTTGTTTTCTTGGATATAGTTATTCTAATTGGGATAAAATAAATTAACTTGTTTCAATTTGCATTTCCTTGATGTCTGAGAATGTTCAACACTCAGACTGTTTATTTCTTCTTTTAGCAACTGTTTATACAGTACATTAAATCTCTTACTAACTGGAGGATTTGGTTTAGGGATTTTTAATTTTTTGTTTTGTTTTTAATTATGTCCTAGATATCAACATCCTATCTGAAGTTTAACTGGAAATGATTAATTTTTCCTCATTCTGTAGACTCTTTTCACTCTGACAATTGTTTTCTTTGCTAAGCACAAGTTTCTTAATTTCACATCTCAATTTTAGAGATATTTCTTGCATTATTAGATCTATTTTCAGAAATACATGTCTGTGCCTATATTTACATAAATCTTTGACTTTGGTTTCCTTCTAGTAGTTTCAAAATTGCGTGTTCTGTATTAAGGAGTTTGATTCATTTTAAATTGATTTGTGTCCAGGGTGAGTGATTTGAATACAGTTTCAATCTTCTGCATCTTCCAGTTTTCCCAGCACATTTCTGGCAAAACTATATTTTTTCTTCATGTATATTTTGGTGCTTTTGTCAAAAAATATGTAGAGGAGATGTGTGGGCTTATATCAGGTTTTCTCTTCTGTTCATTGGCTTGTGTATGTTTTTTCATGCCAATACTAGTTTGCCTTTGTTACTGTGTAGATAATTTTAGACTAGACATTGTGGTAGCTCCAATATTGTTCTTTCTGAATGAGATTGATTTGAATATTTTGATTTTTATGTTTCCATGAGTGGGTTAGGATTTCTTATTTTTCTAGTTCTGTGAGGAATGTTATTGGAATTTTGATGGGAATTGTATTAGACCTGTAGACCACTTTGCCATATAACCATTTTCACAATATTAATTTTGCTAATTCATGAAAAGATAAAGAATTTCTGGCTCCTAACATCCTTTTCAAATTCTTTAAGTGTCCTGTAGTTTCATTGTAGAGGTTTTCATATTCTTATGTTTATTCTTATATATTTCAGCTTTTTTAAATGGGAATGGAAAAATTTCTAATTTCCTTTCAGCAAGTTTATTATTAGTTATTGAGATTTTGTGCTCTGATACCTTGCTTACCTTTGTCAGTTCTAAGAGTTTTCTGGTAGCATCTTAGGATTTTTCAGTATAGGACTGTGTGGTCTACTAATAGCAAAAATTTGAGTTCTTTTTCCTTTTGTATCTTTTTTCTTTTATATTATTTTTATTTCACTTTATGTATATGAGGGTTTTGCCTGCATGTGTGTAAGTACATCACACATGTCTGCTGTCCATGGAGGCCAGAAGAGGGCATCAGATACCCTAGAACTGGAGTTACAGATGGTTGTGAGTCACCATGTGAGTGCTGGGAATCAAACCAAGATGTTCTAAAAGAGCATCTAATGTTCTTAACCATCTTGCCAGCCTCTTTCTTTCTTGTGTCTCATTCCACTAACTAAGACATTGGATGTTAGGATGATTAAGAGTGGAAACATGATCATTTTAGAATTTACAGAAAATATTTAGAAAATTTCCCACTTAGTATATAACATTGGTTATAAGTTTGTCATATAAGACCTTTATTATGTTGAGATATGTTCCTGTTATTCCCACTTTCTTTGGGGATTTTCATCAAGATGGGATGAACTGTAATGGTAGATCGTCTTTTGTGTATAGAATAGAATGATCATTCCTTTCTTTACTTAAGTCTATTCACTTGCAGAATTATACCTACTGATTTCCATTTATTAAAACAAATTTGTATCACATTATGCTTGGGTATAATGTCTGGACTTCTGAACTAGTTCTTGAATTAAACATGCAAGAATTCAATAGAGAAATTATTTTCCTAATGTTTGTCAAATTGGTCTATAATTTTTTTTTTATTGTGTCCTTATTTCGTTGTAATGTTGGCTTTATGGGATGTTTCACTATGCTTCTTCCCTTTCTACTTTATGAAACAAATCAAAAGCATTGGCTTTAGCTAGATTTTCTTTGATCCTCAGAGATTTTTTTTTATAATTGTCTCTTGTCAATTGCTATGAATCTGCTTTCTCTCTCTCTCTCTCTCTCTCTCTCTCTCTCTCTCTCTCTCTCTCTCTTTCTCTCCATATATATGTGTGTATATTTTATTTGATTTTGATGTTATATGTATATAGACATTTACACATTTTTCTAGATATATCAACTTTAGAAATATGAATTTTCATATATTCATAGTAATTCTCTGTGTTTTAAACTAATCTGTAGTAGTCGACTCCTTTTCATTTCTAATTATATGAATTTGTATTGTTTCTTTTGACTAATTTGTCTAGGAGAACGTCAATGGGTCTGACCCTCCCCCTGGTCGTCCTCTAGTTCAGACCACTAACCAAAGAATACACATCTATTGACCCATGATTGGACTACATATGAGGCAGAAGAATCACCTCGATGGCCACCAGGGAGAAAGGAGAGAACTTTGGGCCTGAGGGTGCTAATGGGCCCAGTAAAAGGGAATGTCAAGGTGGGAATATGGGAATGGGTGGGCGGGTAGGTGGGAGGAGGAATTCCCTCACAGAGGCGGGGAGGGGGAGGGGACACGGGGTTTCCAAAGAAAAGGGGAATCATCGGAAATGTAAATAAAGTATCAAAAATAAAAAAAAATAAAAATAAAAAAATAAAAAACAATCAACTCTGATTGATTACATGTATTTTTCTTTTAGCTTCTGTTTTACTAGTGAGTGCTTTGATCTTTATTGTTTCTGCTTATTATAGACTGCTTTTGGATTGGGTATGTCATCAATTTTCTTTCTTTACACTATGTGGGATTGTGAGATTAAACTCAGGTCAGCTACCTAATAAGCCATGTCACTAATTCTCATCTGAATACAATGACTATTATTAGTTAAGAAGAGTAGTCTTGGAGACCTCTGCCTGGGCCACCAGGAGTCCATAGCCAACAAGCACCAGGAGAAAGCTACCCTCCAGGAGCATGGAAAAGCCGTGAGTGGGGTTAAGGGGAGCAACACTGCTCACCGAGACCCGCCTGGAACCAGCGGGACCCACCTGGAACCAGCGGGATACAGGGCCTGAGGAGAACTAGGGGACAGAAAACCTCTGAACCTTCCGGTTTCCATCTGTGGGAAGAGACCTCTGCCTGGGCCACCAGGGTTCTGTGCCTGGGGACCTCAGCCTGGGCCACAGGGCTCCACGAGAGAGCGGGTATCCCAGGAGTGCTGACACACCTTTGAGCACAGGAAAAAGCACCACTTCTGTTCAAACTCACTGGATCAAGAGGGACCCTTGCAGAACCATCAGGACATAGGAACCAAGGGAGAGCTGGGGACAAGGTCCTTCTGATTTCTGTCTGCACCCCAGAGCTGACCCTGTGCTATAGCTCTCCAAACCCAAACACCTCTCAGAGAGGGCTGGTCTTTAAGGAGTATTGACACAGAGGCCTACAGGAGGGGCAAGCCACAACCAGACAGAGTAAGACCAGCTAACATCAGAGTAAACAAGATGGCAAAAGGCAAGGGTAAGAACATAAGGAACAGAAACCAAGAGTACTTGGCACCATCAGATCCCAGCTCTCCCACCACAGCAAGCCCTGGATACCCCAACACACCAGTAAAGCGAGACTCAGATTTAAAATCATTTCTCTGATGATGATAGAAGACTTTAAGAAAGAAATGAATAACACCCTTAAAGAAATTCAAGAGAACAGAGATAAACAATTAGAAGACTTTAAAGAGGAAACATAAAAATCCATTAAAGAATTACAGGAAAACACAATCAAACAGACAAAAGAAATGCACAAAACTATCCAGGAGCTAAAAATAGAAATAGAAACAATAAAGAAATTACAAAGGGAGACAATTCTGGAGTTAGAAAACCTAGGAAAGAGATCAAGAGTCATTGATGTAAGCATCACCAACAGAATACAAGAGATAGAAGAGAGAATTTCAGGAGCAGAAGTTACCATAGATAACATCAACACAACAGTAAAAGAAAATGCAAAATGCAAAACACTTTCCAATCAGTTACCCCAGCAGGAGATTCACACACTCTTTGGTAAGATTGTTAGATCAGAGTCTTTTAAATGAAAGCATCTCTAAAAGTGATTTTTACATGGAATCCACAAAAATATGAACAAGTGATCTTAATTTTCCCCAACTGCCAAGACTTAGAGGTATAGGAGCCCTGGGTTGGTATGTGCATTCATGCATGGCCAATCTTCATCTCCCAGAAAGTCCTTCTGTAGGTGTCTGTTGGGGGTGTGAAGCTATGTCCTCTGGAAGAGGGCACTTATACCCAGCACAACTAACCAGATGATGTTTTCCCCCCTTGCTGATCGTTGGGTAGGGGCTTGGAGTTGTTGTTCTTTCTTCAAACTCAGTTACCTTAATTGTATGCTTACAGCTAAGCTGTACTACACTCATGTGTGCATATAGTATTTTACTTGGTTCATTAAAGCCTCCCATTTAGATGTGATTCCTTATGTGATTTTATATATACATAGTTAATTTCTACATCAGGGAAGATATCACCAGTGTGGTTTTGGGTCCTTTGACACTCAAGATTCAAAAGAGGTAATATATGATTTTTCTACTCCAGCAACTTGGGTTACATAATTTGGATGTAGAAATCTAACCTAGCAAATGCAAGGCCTTGGGCATGAGCCCCTGCACCACAAATAAAGAATAATAACCCTGAAAAAAAAAATACAAAAAGCTTCTAAGCCAAAACATCCATGAAATCCAGGACACAAGGAGAAGATAGAACCTAAGGATAATAGATGTAGAAGAGAATGAAGATTCCCAACTTAAAGAACCAGTAAATATCTTCAACAAAATTATAGAAGAAAACTTCCTTAACCTAAAGAAAGAAATAAGCATAAATATACAAGAAGCTTACAGAACTCCAAACAGATTGGACCAGAAAAGAAATTCGTCCCATCACATTATAGTGAAAACACCAAATACACAAAACAAAGAAAGAATATTAAAAGCAGTAAGGGAAAAAGGTCAAGTAACATATAAAGGCAGACCTATCAGAATTACACTTGACTTGTCACCAGACTATGAAAGCTAGAAGATCGTGGGCAGAACTCATACAGACTCTAAGAGAACACAACTGCCAGCCCAGGCTGCTATACCCAGCAAAACTCTCAATTAACATAGATGGTGAAACCAAAATATTCTATGACAAAACCAAATTT
>CM052722.1:3961853-4017718 GCA_028551405.1 Uromys caudimaculatus
GGTGGGTGGGAGGTGGAATTCCCTCATAGAGGCGGGGACGGGAAGGGAATAGGGGGTTTCCAAAGAGGAGACACAGAAAAGGGGAAACATTGGAAATGTAAATAAAGTATCAAAAATAAATAAATTAATTTAAAAACAATCAAACAACAACAACAACAACAAAAAAGAAAATCCAGCTCTACCACTCTTAGGTATATACCCAAAATATGCTCTGGTATATAACAAGTATATGTGCTCCACTATGTTCATAGCAGCCTTTTTCACAGTAGCCAGAACCTGGAAGCAACCAGATGTCACTCAAGAGAGTAATGGATACAGAAAACACGGTTCATTTACCCAATGGAATATTATTCAGCTGTTAAAAACAAAGACATCGTGAATTTTGCAGGCAATGGAACTAGAAAATATCATCCTGAGTGAGGTAACTCACACCCAAAAGGGCATGCATTTGATATACTCACTGATAAGTGAATATTAGCCAAAAATGTACAGATATATGTTTTTAACAGACTTTTAAAAAAGAAATATTTGAATACAAACATGGATGTTCACATGAATGAACAACATTCAACTGATGCTATTTGTCATTGTTCTCATAAAAGCCAAGCAGTGCACTAGATTATTTGAAGTCCAGAATCACTCTTTTTCTACTATTTGTATAAGATTTCCAGTGTTATAATGTTTTGAGTAGCTGTTTTTATTAAATATCAATAGACACTATGTTGTTATATCATTTGTAGCAAATTAATGATCTTACAAATGTGGTTTAAATTATCATATAAAATTATACTATTATAATTAATATGCAATCTTACTATATCTGAAAATATATTCAAGAAAGAAAAGTTGGTGGAGAATTGAAAAGCAAATTTCTTGATCATCAAAGTAATTACATAAAAATATTTGACAACATAGACAAAAAACAAAGTTATTACATCTTTAGTGTTAAATTTTCAGATAGTGCCACAATCTATCTTTTAAATATTATATGTGCATATGTATATTTATTTGATTTTACGTTTAAGTGGGAGGAGATACCAGTACCTCAGAAACAGATATTGAAAGTGCTTTAGAGTATTTTCTATTTTAAATGTGAGGCAATTAAAAGTTAGTATTTGCTTTCAGCACCCTCTAAGCAGATGGCAGATGATCGTTCTTTTGCCTACCTTAGCTGTGCAGTCTCAAAAGAATCTCTAATTTTATGCCTTTATCTGCTTTGGAGAATTCTACATCTGTAGATAAATGTAAACAAACTGACAAAAAGAACTCAGTTCTATTGTTCACTGTGGGTACACTTTGTTATGCTTGTTTGACAGTACAGATACCTCTCTAGATCTTTATTTACAAATTTTTCTATTGACAATATATTTATAAAATATCACAAGGAAACATATATACTTCAGAAATATATTTCAGTGAAAGAATTCACATTGACATCTTGATGTTTTTCTTGTAATAAAAGACAAGTTTACTTACCAATTGAGATTTTGTTCTCTGTTCTTACTTGTGTCTATAGATAGAGTTTCAGGTTGGCAAATGTTTTTTTTAAAGAACTATGAAAGAAAGTTTTGGTGTTTCCATTATCAGATCCTCTTGACTATGGGTTTTTTGTTTGTTTGTTTGTTTGGTTTGGTTTTGGTTTTTTTGCTTTGTTTTTGTTTTGTTTTAGTATTTTGTTGTTGTTGTTCGGTTGGTTGGTTTTGTCTTTTGTTTTGTTTTTTGCTGGTGATGGTTTGTTTTGATTTTGGTTGTTGTACTGGCTGGTTTTGTGTCAACTTGACACAAGCTGGAGTTATCATAGAGAAAGGAGCTTCAGTTGAGAAAATGCCTCCATGAGATCCAGCAGTAAGGCATTTTCTCAATTAGTGATCAAGGGAGGGAGGGCCCCTTGTGGGTGGTACCATCCCTGGGCTGGTAGTCTTGGATTCTATAAGAAAGCCAGCTGAGCAAGCCAGGGGAAGCAAGCCAGTAAGAAACATCCCTCCATGGCCTCTGCATCAGTTCCTACTTCCTGACTTGCTTGAGTTCCAGTCCTGACTTCCTTTGGTGAAGAACAGCAACATGGAAGTATAAGATGAATAAACCCTTTCCTCCTTAACTTGCTTCTTGGTCATGATGTTTATGCAGGAATAGAAACCCTGACTAAGACAGTTGTGCTGAGGATTAAGCCTAAGGCTTTATTCATGTGAGGAAAGGGCTTTACCACTACTGAACTGTATTGTCAACCCTTCTGTCTATTTGCTATGTAGGTAAGTTTGAGGGAAAGACTCATGGATGCTGATGATGTCATCTCAGCAGTCTGACACCTAGGAGACTGAACCTCTAGAGAGTTTAAAACACAAAATTTGTAAGACTAGTTTTTACAGAAGCAAATGGCCTATTGGTCAGTGTTAATGGAAGAAATGAGTTATACCAATAACAAAAATCTAAAAAGATAATTTCCTGTAAAACTGTGGCATGTAATAATATATTTATTGGACCTGCACCGGGTTTTGGGAGAGGCTCAGTGTCCAGGGCATCATGGGCGGCGGGGCTAGGGCTGCGGGAGGGGCAGCAGGGGCAGACAAAGTGGCTAATGAATGGGCACACACTTGGAGCCAGCACCTCAGGTCTCTGATGTCCTAGAGTTTGGTGCGAGAACTGGGAAGTGGAGCTCTAGAAGCATGGAGACCATAAGTGGTCACTGTTTCTTCAGTCCGTGTCTGTGTTTTTTATTCACCTGGCTTCAAATACTTTAGTTTCTACTTCTGGCTGACCTGCTGAGTGGAGGGCATAGATGTCTGAATTGGTCAGCTTTGTGTTAGTACAGTGAGAGATATCTGCAATTCTGGGAGTTTCCATCCAAGAGCAGGAAATACAGAAGGACTGTGTGTACCCTCAAGATGGTGGGGCTCCTGTCTTGGAAAAGAAGAAGAAGTCTGTGCTGCATACATTGGTGTACACAACAAGAAGTATTT
The DNA here is from genome assembly GCA_028551405.1 of Uromys caudimaculatus. Lineage (NCBI taxonomy): Eukaryota > Metazoa > Chordata > Mammalia > Rodentia > Muridae > Uromys > Uromys caudimaculatus. The sequence goes on from CM052722.1 coordinate 3,964,811, forward strand.
GGTTGCAGTACTCCTGCAGAACAGCAATCATGCCCTGTGACAGTGTGCTTGTATGAGCAACATACTTGGCTTTCCAGTGACATTCATGGTCAGTCATAGTAAACTGCCTAGAAAAATGAGATTAAGAAAAAGTGAATAAAATCTACTTTAGGGGTCACAAGTGGACATTATAAGCAGTTTTTATTAACCTAGGATGTCAGAATGATAAAGCAACCAGGATAATTATTGTTGGTCATGGAGGATAAGCAGGAAACTTGTCCCAAGGAGGACAGTGATTTTGTTTCTGACAAAGTAAATTTCAAAACAGAGGAGGAAGATGATGATCAAATTCCTTGTTACAGTTTGGAACAAGTGGACTTTAAATGTTAAGAACATATCTTATTATAAAGTGGACTATAACAGATAGTTGTGGATATATAGGGGGATTGTGCTGGAATAGGAGGATCAAATGTCTTTTATGAAGACATTGGGGTACAATTCACTATTTACTTCCTACCCTTGGGAAACAACTCTTATTTCTACCCTCATGGTACCATTAGTTACACTTTTACTTCTCCTTACCTTTGGACTGTGTATCATAAACAAATAAAACAGTGATTGGGGGCTATTGAATTAATGATAATGAGATCTTGCTATCAATAAATTAGTACAGACAATCCCGACCCCAAAGAGCCCAAGACTGACCTCCAAAGCAACTAGTAGAGGGAAGAATGAAGGGAATATGGTAGCAGAATAAACTCCATTTTGTTCTTAAGACTCCATTCTAAGTTAACTTGCCTTTAAAAAGGCATGGCCCCCACCATTGAGATCTGAGAAAAATCATGAAATGTCTCTGGCAGTAGCAAAATAGAAACAGCAGCTGCAGCTAGCTGATAACAACAGAGTGGGCTAAGAAAACATAAGTCTTTCCTAGGTCAAGATGCTTCGTTTTGATGTAGGCTCCCTCCTGTGGTTTAACCAGGTGCTGTAAACCAATTAGCTTAAAGACTAATGTTCCTTTACCCTCTCATGTAATGCCAAGTCTTGGAAACCCTTGCTTGCAGTTTTTCTTTTATAAACCACCTTCACCTAGACCCAGGGATCACTTTCCTATCCTGTTAAAGCAAGAAGGTTTGTGGCCCAGGCTTGCAAGTTTGAATAAAGAATTTCATGTGCTTGCATCAGAGTTGTGGTTCATGATAGTCTCTTTGGGGTTTTTGCAATCTGGCGACAACAGTCTCAGGAACTGCCATAGTATCTGCATAAGGTTGCACTTGTAATGAAATGTATGTGTGTTCCCCTTATTCTGTATCATAACCAGCATGAGCTTTCATTTATGTTATTCATCTTAGCCATTCTGGCAGGTGTAAGATGAAATCCCAAAGTAATTTGATTTGCATTTCCATGATGGCTAATGATGTTGAGCATATCTTTAAGGGTTTCTCAGCCATTTGAATTACCTCTATTGAAAATATGGGTAGCCCATTTTTAAATTGGATTATTTGCTTTACTTGATATCTAGTGGCATGAGATCTTTATACTTTTGGATATTAGCCTTCTATTAGATGCAAAATCGTTTTTAAAAATCTGTTCCCATTCTGTGGGCTTCTTGCTTGTCTGATTTAGGGTGTCTTTTACCTTAAGGAGCTTTTCAGTTTCATGAGGTACCACTTATTAACTATTGATCTTAGTGCCTACAGTATCGGTATTCCGTTAAGGGGGGGAGGAGGAAGAAGAAAACTTACTCTTGTGCCAATGAGTTCAAAACTATTCCTCACTTTCTTTTCTATCAGATTCACCTTATCTGTTTTTTTTGTTGATGTTCTTGACCTACTTACTTGTAGTGGAGGTTTATGCAGTATGGTAATCGAAGTGGAAACGTTTAGTTCTTTTGGAAAGTTAGTATGCCAAATGATATTTTGCTGGGGCACACAAGTTGAAAAACTGTTTTCTTGAAGTAGACACAGGTGAAATGATGTTTGGATATATCAGACATGTGAAAGGACTCTTGATGGTGTATAAATATTACCCCACAGACAGTGGGAGATGGATGCTGAGCATTGGTTTCGTTTGCTCCAGCCTTGCTATTCTTCTCTAAGGACACCCATGTATTGGTTCACTCTTACATAGTGTTAAGTTCTACTTGTAATAATGCCACCACTGAGAGAACTCACTCATGAGGCTCCTTACCGCTTCTAAGGCCTCACCTCAAGCAGGTTGATGAGCTTGTCAGTTTCTTCAGGATTGAACTACAACTGCCTGGTGTCTGCTTGCTAAAAGGATTGGACTATAGCTGCTGTTTCATGCCTGGTCTGCAGTTGCTAAGTTGTGTCTGGTGTTTGCTATAGGACTGAACTGCTACCCAGGAAGATCAAGCTCACCCCCAAAGAACTATTGCTGAACAGGTCCACTTGACACACATTCTAATAACTTTCTCTTCCACTACCTCTGCTGGGTGGTGTGCTAGAGAAGTTGAACCCTTATTAAAAGTAGGCTGCAAAAATTTGTGCCTACAGGTAAGTATGAATCAATTTACATTCTTCTACATGGAAACATCCAGTTTAAGCAGCAGCATTTGTTCAAGATGCTTTTTCCAATGTGTGTTTATGGCTTCTTTATTAAAAAACACATGTCTGTAGATGTGTTGATTTATATCTGAATCTTTCATTTGGTTCCATTGACCACATGTCAGTTTTTATGCCAATACCATGCAGTTTTTTTTTTGTTTTTTTGTTTTTTTTACTATGGCTCTATAGTATAACTTGAATTTGGGAGAAATGTTAAGACTTCTGGCAGTTTTTTTATTGCTCAGTATTGTTTTAATCATTCTGGAATTTTTGTATTTCTGTATGATGTTGAAAATTGTCCTTTCAAGATCAGTGAAGAAATGTATTAGAATTTTAATGGGGAGTGTATTTCTCTTTTGTTAGAGTGACCATTTTTACTGTCAGTCCTACTTATCCATGAGCATGGGAGATCTTTCCACCTTCTGATATCTTCTTCAGTTTGTTTTTTCAATGACATGAAATTTTTAACCATATAATTTTTATCATACATTTGCTTGTTTAGAGTTACCCCAAGATAATTCATATTATTAGAGGACATAGTGAATTTATGTTTTTTTTTTTTTTGGACAGTCATCATTTTTATATAGAATGGCTACTGATTTTTGTGAATTAATTTTGTATCCAGCTACATTTCTGAAAGTGTTTATCAGCTGACAGAGTTCTTTGGTAGAATTTTTGGGGTCAATTATATATACTATTATATCATCTGTGAATAGACACCTTGACTTCTTCCTTTCCAATTTTTATCTCCTTCATCTCCTTCAGTCATCTTATTGCTCTAGGTAAGACTTCAAGTACCATATTGAACAGGTATGAAGAGTGTGAACAACCATGTCTTGCTCCTGATTTTATTGGAATTGTTTTGAGTTTCTGTCCATTTAATTTATGTTGGCTATAGATTTGCTTTAACTTCCCTTTATTTTGCTGAAGTATGTCCCTTGTATCCCTAATCTCTCCAGGACTTTGATCATGACAGGTATTGGCTATTGTTAAAGTGCATCTAATGAGATGATCATGTGGGTTTTTTTCAGTTTGTTTATATGGTAGATTACATTTGTTGATTTTCATATATTGAACTATCCCTGCAACTCTGAGATGAAGCCTACTTGATCATGTTGAATGATCTTTTTGATGTGTTCTTAATACTGAGAAGCATTTTATTAAGAATTTTTGCATCTATGTTCATAAGAGGAATTAGTCTGTGATTCTCTTTGTTGGGTCTTTTTTTTTTTTTTTTTTTTTTGGTTTGAGTATCAGAGTCTCATGACCTAATAAGTGAGTTGGGCAATGTTCCTTCTGTTTCTATTTTCTGGACTAGTTTGAGGAATATTGGCATTACCTCTTTCCCATAAATCTGGTAGAATTCTCCACTGAAACCATCTAGCCCTGGGTTATTTTTATTTTTATTTTTTGGTTGGGAGATTTTAATGACTCCTTCTTCTTCACCAGTGGTTGTATCTCTGCTTAAATCATTTGTCTAATATTGACTTTACTTTGGTAAGTTGTACCTGTCAAGAAAATTATCCCTTTTTATCTGATTTTTGTATTTTGGATATTATCTTTCTATTTTTTAGTTAGTTTAGACTAGAGTTTGGCTATCTTGTTGATTTTCTCAAAGAATCAATTCTTTGTTTCACGGAATGTTTGTTTTGTTTTGTTTGTTTGATTCTATTTTATTGATTTTGACCCTAGTTTAATTATTACTTGCCATTTTATCCTATTGGGTGTGATTTCTTCTTTTTGGTTCTAGAGCAGTGGTTCTCAATCTTTCTATGTCCAAGACCCTTTAATACAGTTCTTCATATCGTGGTGACCCCCATAAAATTATTTCACTGCTACTTCATAACTCCAATTTAGTTATTGTTATGAATCATAATATAAATACCTGATATGCAGGATACCTAATATATGACCCCAATGGGTCACAACAGACAGTGAGAATTGCTGTTCTAGAGCTTACAGGTATGTTGTTAAGTTGTTAATATTATGTCATTCAAGGGTAAATTTTAAAAATATAGACACTTATTGCTATGAACTTACCTTTTAGAATTTTCATTGTATCCCATCATAAGTTTAGGTATATTGTGTATTTACTTTTATTCAATTCTAGAAGTTGTTTGATTTCTTTCTTAATTTCTGTCTTGACCTATTTTTCACTCAATAGAGAGTTGCTTAGTTTCCATAAGTTTGTAATGTTTCTGTTGTTGTTTATATTTACATTTATGTGGTTTATATCTAGCTTTAATCCATAGGATTCATGTGATTATTCCAAATTTCTTATATCTCTTTAGGCTTATGTTGTGTCTGAGTATGTGGTCAATTTTGGAGAAAGTTCCATGATATACACACCACAAGGTACAGTCTTTTGTATTTGGGTGAAATGTTCTGTAAATATCTGTTAGGCCTATTTGCTTAACATGTTAGCTTCAACATTTCTCTAGATTTTGTCTAAACTATCTGTAAGTTATTAAAATTCTGAACTATCAATGTGTAAGGATCAATATGATCAATATGTGATTTAAGCTGTAGGGTCAATATATGATTTAAACTATAGTAGTGTTTCTTTTATAAACTTGAACGCCTTTGTATTTAGGACATAGATGTTAAGAATTGAAATATATCTTGGTGAGTTTGTCCTTTAATGAATATGTAATGGCTTTTCCTATCTCTTCTGAGTAGCTTTGGCCTGAAGTCTATTTTGTTAGATATTAAAATGGTTATACCAGCTGTCTTCTTTGTTTCATTTGTTTGGAATATCTTTTTCTAATCCTTGGCACTGAGGAAATGTCTGTTTGATGTTGAGGTGTATTTCCTGGATGCATCAGAATGATAGATACTGTTTTCAGTATGTTAAGAGATATCAATGACCAATGATTATTCATTCCTATTACTTTGTTGTTGGTGGTGATGGTGGTGGTGGTGATCGGTGTGTGATTTCCTTGTTTTGGTTCTGGTTGTCTGTTTTCTTGTATGCAGTTAACGTCTTTATGTTGAAGTTTTCCTTCTAGTACCTTCTGTAGGGCTGGAGAAAAAAAAATATATATATAATTTATTTTTATCATAGAATTTCTTATTTTCTCCATCTATGGTTATTGAAATTTTCACTGAATATAATAGTCTGGGATGGCTTCTGTGGTCTCAAAGAGTCTGTTACACATCTGTTCAGGCTCTTCTAGCTTTTAGAACATTCGTTGAGAAGTCAAGTATAATTCTAATAGATCTGCCTTTTAATTTTACTTGGTCTTTCACTTTGCATTTTTTAATATTCTTCATTTCTTTTCTATATTTAGTGTTTTGATTATTATTTGCCAAGAGAACTTTCTTTTAAGGCCCAGTCTATTTGATGTTATGCATTTTTCTTGTTCTTTTATAGGAACCACCTTCTTTATGTTAGGGAAATTTTTGTTGAAAATATTTACTGTACTTTGACACAGGTTTATTATCCTTCCACTATTTCTATTAGTTTTACATTTTTCATAATTTCCTAGATTTTATGGATGTTTTGCCTCAATAGATTTTAGATTCACTTTTTCTTTGACCAATGTACCCATTTTTTCTAATGTCTGAGAGTCTCTCTTCCATCTCTTATATTCTGCTGTTGAAGCATGTCTCAGTAGTTTATATTCAAATTTTTAAATTTCTCATTTTCAGAATTCCCTCACTTTTTGTTTTCTTTATTGATTTTCTTTCCATTTTGAGATCTTGAACAAGTTTCTTCATTTCCTTCTACTATTTATGTTTTCCTGAATTTCACTGAAGGATTTACTCATTTCATTTTTAAGGATCTCTATCACCTTCATACAGGCAGTTTTAAGGTCTTTTTCCTGTACTTCACAGATTCTATGAGACCACAGATGCCATCTCAAACTACTATACTCAGCAAAATTTTCAATCACTATAAATGGAGAAAATTAGAAATTCTATGATAAAAAATTATATATATATTGGAATAGTCAAGTCCTGCTGTGGGAGGATTGCTAAGCTCTAGTATTGTCATATTTTCCTAGATGTTATTGATTGTGATTTAACCCTGGGGTCTAGTCATCTGGGCTTGGGAAAAGCATATTTCTAGGTGGGTGTTTTTTTCTTGGTTTCTGTTTTGTCTCTGTTTTTTAGGAGAGTTTGATCTCTGTGTGTTGCCTGCTAGGACATTTTCTGTGAACTTGATAGGTGTGGACACTGGGTGTTCCAGATAAAATGTGCTTCTGGGTATTGGGAACTGACACTTAGGAATGGGAATAGGCTAGGTGACTGAAGGGGTTCACAGGAGGGGCATGGAAGCATAGTGTTCCACTAGGATCTGCTTAATTACTCTGTTTGGAAAGCAGGAAGAGAGTAAAGGGAAATCATGCCAGTAGGTCTGCTATAGAGGCATAAATGAGACTGGTGAATTGGATCTGGAGGTACAGAAGGAGAGGGGAAGATCTGCAGTCAGCCTACCTGTTCCCTGGCATGAGTGGCCAGGGGCTTAGTAGGGAGTACCTGCTGGATTTGGGGGCTGGGATAAAACAACAAATTGGAAAAGATGAATTAGGAGAGGAATGTTTTAGGGGTTCTACAGGAGATGTGGACAGGTGGGGAAGGAAGAGTGAAGCAAGTACTCTGTTGAGGGAGTGGGGATGAGAATTGGGGATTGGATATGGTAGAAGAGATGTAGAGGTGAATATCTGGAGTCAGCCTTCCTACTTCCCTGGAAGGATTGGCCTATGGTTTAGCAGGGAGTCATTCAAAAAGTAAAACTTCTATACTTCAAAGAACACCAATATCTACAAGGTCATAAGTACATAAATACAAATATCCATACAATTCACTATTTAGCAATCAGAATGAATTGAAGACATATTGATGTACAATATATGTATGAAATTTGAAAACATGCTAAATGAAAAAGGGTAGACACACATGGCCACTTGCATAGATAACTCTATTACATGAAGAGAAAAGAATTGGCAAATAATACCAGTGAAAAGTAGTCTAGCATTTTCCTATGTCAGCTGAAATATGGAGGAACCAAGAATAATAATGTGTACAATGTTTCATTTTAGAGTAATAAAAAAAGCTCAAAAGTTAATTGTGATGATGTTCATACAACTTCAAAAGTACAATAAAATTTATTGAATTGTACTTTAAGTGGTTGATTTGTGTGGCTTGTGAATTATAGTTTAATAAGTTATTAAACAAAGGTAAAATTAAAAGTAGACATATAAAAGCAGAATCATGATCAGCAGCTTCATAAAGTTAAAAGAAGTCCTACAGAAAAGTGGCTAATTAATATAAGACCCTAGACTTATAAATAACAGTGTTTTCCGGACACAATAGGGAAAATGCACTTATGAACTTACACAGACTGTGAGAGCATCCACAAGACCTGCATATGCTCCAGCAAGACAAAATCCCAGCATGAAGGAGGAGAGGTAGGTATAAGGTTCCACTTTTAGCTGAAGAGTTACTGGCATTTGGTTGCTACTTAGAGAGGAAGAGTCACATTATGTCCTTGGTGTGATGTCTTCTATATTAGTCACATTCCAAGGCAGGTCCCCCACTTAGGAGTAGTTATCCCAAACAAACTGAACTCACTTTAAAAGAGATAGACAGAAGGACACAGACAGACAGAGAGAGAGAGAGGCAGAAAGAGAGAGGAGAAGAGAGAGAGAATATGAAATTGGATGGTAGGGATGGAGGGAAGGATCTTGTAAGAGTTAGGAGAGGGGACACATAGGATCAAAATATTCTCTTAAATTCTCAAATAAATAATTAAAAATATTTTTAAAATTAAAATATATAAAAAGAGTATAAAGATCAGGAAAGGAAAAGCTAAGGCGAAGTACTGTGAGATGCTTATACTGAAGCAAATGGTACATTTTAAATTAAAGATAAAAATGTGAAGATGCACACTAAAACTCACAATCAATCTTTGAAGTCATCAAAATGGAGGTAGAGCTAATGAACTAACAAAGAAGAAATTGAATCCTTAAAATTTCTCTGGAAAGATGACAACGGCATACTTTATTCCCACCACTACAACCCCTGGGAATTTTGTTGGAAACAAGCAGGAGAAAGTTCTGAAAGGTAGAACAAAGTCAGACTAGGTGAAGTCCTCAAGAAAAGGAATGGTGCCATGGTAGTTTGTTCTTATTTGTTCACTCATATTTCCTAGATTGAACTTTAGAGACTTCAGGAACCAAAATTGCCAATGGGCAAAAACAAGATGCTAAGAAATGTGTGGTTCTTCTAACTCAGAGACAGGAATTTGGCAACCTAGAAAGACAAGAGACAATTCAAAAAGACCTGTTTGGGCATAGAGGTACACTCCATGGAAATTCAGCCCTCAGGAAATTAAAACAAGGGTTTGTGCAGCATGTCTGGGCTATATAGCAGAGGTGGGAAAAATGAAGAAGAGGAAATAGAAGGAATATGAGTGTTGTTCTGGTTTGAATACGATTGGACCGTGGGAAATGGCATTATTATGAGGTATGACCTTGATGGAATGGGTGTGTCCTTGTTAGAGGAAGTGTGTCATTGTGTAGGCAGGTTTTGAGGTCTCCTGGTGCTCCAGCTTCACCCAGGATGTTATCAGATTCTTCTCCTGGCTGCCTTTGAATCAAGGTGCAGAAATCTCAGCTACTTCTCCAGCTCCATTCCTACTTGCATGCTTCAATACTTTCCACCATGATGATAGTGGACTAAATCTCTGAACCTGTAAGCCATCCCAATTAAATGTTTGCCTTTATAAGACTTGCCTTGGTCATGGTGACTCTTCACAGAAATAAAACACTAAGACAAGTATATACACATTTTAGTAATGACCGTACCTCCCAAAAAATACCTGATACTTCAAGTGTGGCCATAAAAGTTAAATGAGTATGTAGGCTCCCATGAGTGCTTGATTTTTCAAATGTCTCCAAAGAGATGAGGCTGTTCCCTTTCTTCACATATAGTGAAGACTCCTGTGGAATGAATCTTTTAATGGCCTATTTTAGGTGGCAGCCAGTTAGGTGTTAAGAATCTGCTTCAGGATCAAAGGGCAAGGAAATGTGAATAGCCTTCTTGCTTCAACCATTTTCTCAAATGGCCATGTGCCATAGTTTGTGAAAGTATATCCTAAATATTATTAAAATAATCACACTACTGGGGACATGAAAAAATCTGCCCTAATGATGTCAGACAAGAACATCTTGACTCTAAGAATAAAGGAAAACAAGCATTTAAAAAATAAAAACCTTACAGGTCCTTTGAATGTATATTATGGTTTCTAGTTCTGTGTTTTTATGGGATTTCTGAGTGTGCAAACTCATGTATCTCTGCATTTATATGTTTCTCAAGTTTTCAGTTCACTTTCTTCTGTCTGTCTGTTTAATTATGTATTTGTTTCCTTTAATTCATTTTAAGTTAATTTTACCTTCTTTTCTTTTTTTCAAGTGCCTGTATTCAAATGAAGGGTTGATCTTGAGCATCAAAATAAAGTAGAGAATCTTCAAAAACGGTGGAAATAATACAGCTAGTGGAACAAGCTGAACCAGAAGTAAATGTACACCAGTCTTCTACCCTCAAGGATTGACACTGATGAAAGAAATGTGAAACACATCCCTGAGAAGTTTTAATTACAACATGAATTATATGGGTACTTAAAAAATCACTTGAAGTCATTATTGAGAACTGATGACATCTATGTACATTCTTTAAAGTATGAATTCTTATTCATGCTGGAATCAAGGATGTCATGCAAAATTTATTTCAGAAAGTCAACATCTTATGGCAAATGCATACCTGAATAAATGTCAAATACACACAGACACACAAACACACACACAGAGAAAGAGATAGATAGATAGATAGATAGATAGATAGATAGATAGATAGATAGATAGATAGAACAAAATAAACAAGAACCAGTAGCTATAAAGGGCTACTTGAAAATTATTCCAAGCCCCCAAACTTCTGATTGTGGAATGGTGAGAAACAAATTAGAAAATAGTGTGTGGAAAGGGCTGAAGAAAAGACAAACTTGTGCTGGGCACAGTGGCTCACACCTTTACTCCCAGCACCTGGGAGGCAGAGGCAGACTGATCTCTGAGATATTGAGGCCAGCCTAGTCTACAAAGTGAGTTCCAGTTACAGGGCAACATAGTGAGACTGTATCTCAAAACAAACAAACAAACAAGCAAACAAACGTAAATAGTATAGGCAGGGCACAGGACCTTTTTTTATTTTAAGTCTAAGCATGCTCATGAAAGATCTTACTGCAACTTCCAAAATAATGCAATACATGACATTGAAAACAAAATAAATGAATGCATTAGCCAATAAAATATGAGTGTAAGCTGGACAGTGGTGGCGCACACCTTTAATCCCAGCACTTGGGAGAAAGAGGCAGGCGGATTTCTGAGCTTGAGGCCAGCCTGGTCTACAGAGTGAGTTCCCAGGATAGCCAGGGCTACACAGAGAAACCCTGTCTCGAAACCCCCCCCCCCAAAAAAAAGAGTACAAACAGATTTAGTGAGATGGAAGATGGGTGAAAGTAAATATTCCAGGATAAAGTACAAAGAAAAAAGAAATGTTGATTAAAGAGAGCTGGGAACATTAAAAACATTAAGAACATTGAAAACATTAACAAAAATTCTAATCGGGGTTTCAAGAAGCAAAGAATTGACAGTAAGGAAGGGTTTATTCTTTAAGAGATAAAAATTATTAATTTTCTTAAATGGTTTAAATTCAACAATCAAAGGGCATAAAAGGACAAATAAACATCAATTTCTAGCCTTTTGAGTCTATAAAATATCAAAGGAAAACAATCTTAAAAACAGCTGGTGGGAAAGTGGATTTAGTGGGAAACAGGAATGACAACTGCTCTGTTAATGGCTTCTTCAGAATGGAATTATTTTTCCTAGGAAAGAAATAGGAAACTTGCATTTCCAGGAAAGAAGCAGGAAATTACAATTTCAATATAATGTGAAAGAAATAATTTCCAAAGAAATATTTTATACAGAGTGAAAATGTATTTCAAAAGTGTGAAAATGTAAAGAAATGTCTTTTTTAAAAGAGGGAGAATTTTCCAGGAAGTAGCCTCTTGCTAATAAAAATTCTAGAATTTATACTTGCAGCTGAAGAAAAACTACTGAAGAAAGAATGAAGTTGGGCAACCTGGTTAAATATGGGTAAGTACTGTCTGTGTAGAGCATTGTATTGCATAGAACAACTATAGTAAAGGCTACTAAAACTAGAAGAATAGATTTAAAAGACATGGAAATAAAATAACAACCTAAAGGGAGAATAAATGGAGTTGAAAATGTCATTTTGTAGAAAGGTAAGTGTTTGATCATTATTCAGGCTTCATTTTCAGTGTTCATCTTGAAATTTTTAATGCAATCAATAAAAAATGACACAAAGTTTAACTTCTATAATGACATAAAAAATAATGAATCTGGGAAAGTAAGTTATTGAGAAGAAAGAACATTGGAATGAACAAATAAAAAGTAAGCAAAAATTTGAGTTTGCCAGTTAGTACCGTTTATACTAATTAATTAAATGCTTTAATTAAAAGACCACAGAGCAGAGCTAATATAAACACATAGAATGAATTAGAAACCACAACAAAAAGAATGTGCATAGAAATAAAATATTCAGAATTAATTTTGATGAAACTCTGATATATACAAACCTTGTGTGAGAAAATGATGCTGTACCTAGAAGAAAAGCAGCCATATAAAATAAAATAAAATAAAAACTTAAAGATGATCCTACAAAAACATGTTTTAAAAACCTGATAAACAACTTCAGCAAAGTGGCTGGATACAAAATTAACTCAAATGAATCAGTAACCTTCCTATACTCAAAGGATAAACAGGCTAAGAAAGAAATTAGGGAAATGACACCCTTCACAATAGTCATAAACAATATAAGATATATTGGTGTAACTCTAACCAAACAATTAAAAGATTTGTATGACAAGAACTTCAAGTCTCTCAAGAAAGAAATCAAAGAAGGCCTCAGAAGATGGAAAGATCTCCCATGCTCGTGGACTGGCAGGATTAATACACTAAAAATGGCCAACTTGCCTAAAGCAAGCTACAGATTCAATGCAATCCCCATCAAAATATTAACTCAGTTCTTCATAGAGTTAGAAAAAGCAATTCTCAAATTCATTTGAAATAACAAAAATCCCAAGATAGTGAAAACTCTTCTCAACAATAAAAGAACTTCTGGGGGCATTACCATCCCTGAACTCAAGCTGTACTATAGAGCAATAGGGATAAAAACTACATGGTATTGGTACAGTGACAGGCAGGTAGATCAATGGAATAGAATTGAAGACCCAGAAATGAACCCACATGCTTATGATCACTTAATCTTTGACAAAGGAGCTAAAACCATCCAGTGGAAAACAGACAGCATTTTCAACAAATGGTGCTGGTTCAACTGGCGGTCTACATGTAGAAGAATGAGAATTGATCCATTCTTATCTCCCTGTACAAAGCTCAAGTACAAGTGGATCAAGGACCTCCACATAAAACCAGATACACCAAATCTAATAGAAGAGAAAGTAGGGAAAAGCCTCGAACACGGGCACAGAGGAAAATTTCCTGAACAGAACACCAAGGGCTTATGCTCTAAGATCAAGAATCGACAAATGGGACCTCATTAAATTGCAAAGCTTCTTTCTGTAAGGAAAAGGACACTGTCAGTAGGACAAAACTGCAACCAACAGATTGGGCAAAGATCTTTACCAATCTTACATCCGATAGAGGGCTAATATCCAATATATACAAAGAAATCAAGAAGTTAGACTCAAGAGACCCAAATAACCCTATTAAAAATGGGGAACAGAGCTAAACAAAGAATTCTCAACTGAGGAATATTGAATGGCCAAGAAGCACCTAAAGAAATTTTCAACATCCTTAGTCATCAGGGAAATACAAATCAAAACAAACCTGAGATTCCATTTCACACCAGTCAGAATGGCTAAGATCAAAAACTCAGGTGACAGCAGATGCTTCTGAAGATGTGGAGAAAGAGGTATACTTCTCCATTGCTGGTGAAATTGCAAGCTGGTATAACCACTCTGGAAATCAGTTTGGCGGTTCCTCAGAAAATTGGACTGAGGACCCCGCTATACCACTCCTGGGCATATACCCAGAAGATGCTTCAACATATAATAAGGACACATGCTCCACTATGTTCACAGCAGCCATATTTATCATAACCAGAAGTTGGAAACAATCCAGATGTCCCTCAGCAGAGAAATAGATACAGAAAATGTGGTACATTTGGACAATGGAATACTACTCAGCTATCAAAAACAATGACTTCATGAAATTCGCAGGCAAATAGATGAAACTTGAAAATATCATCCTGAGTGAGATAACACAGTCAAAAACCAAAACCAAAACCAAAAAACAACAACAACAAAAAACCCCATGGTATTCACTCATTGTTAAGTGGATATTAGCCCAAAAGCTCAGAATACCCAAGATACAATTCACAGACCACATGAAGCTCAAGAAGAAGGAAGACCAAAGTGTGGGTGCTTTGGTCCTTCTTAGAAGGGGGAACAAAATACTCATGGGAGAAAATACAGAGACAAATTGTGGAGAAGAGACTAAAGGAAAGGCCATCCAGAGACTGCCCCACCTGGGGATCCATCCCATATACAGCCACCAAACCCAGACAGTATGGCAGATTCTAAGAAATGCTTGCTGAAAGGAGCCTGATATAGCTGTCTCCTGAGAGGTTTTGCCAGATGTGGATATTTGCAGCCAACCATTGGACTGGGCATGGAGTCCCAGATGGAGGAGTTGGAGAACAGAGTGAAGGAGCTGAGGAGGTTCGCAGCTCAATGTGGCGGGGGGTGGGGGGCAATGATGTCAGACCCGCAGGATCTCCTGGGGGTGGGACTACCCACCAAAGAGTACACATGGAGGGACACATGGCTCCTGCTGTGTATGTGGCAGAGGATGGCCTTGTTGGACATCAGTGGGAGGAGAGGCCTTTGGACCTGAGGGTGTTAGATGCCCCAGGGTAGGGGAATGCCAGGGAGGAAAGACGGGAGTAGATGGGTGGTTGGGGGAGCACCCTCTTAGAGGCAGGGGTGGGGGAAAGGGATAGGGGGTTTCTGGAAGGGAGACCTGGAAAGGGAAAAACATTTGAAATGTAAATAAAGTAAATATCCAATAAAGGTAAAAAAAAAAGTTCACAAATATCTGGAGAAATTGCTTAACAGTGAAGGGAACTTTCAGAGGATACTGATTTTGTTCCAAGTTCCCACATGGTAGCTCAAAACAGTCTGCAACTCCATTTCCAGGGCATCTGGTGCTTCTTTTGACATTCATAGGCACATAAATATACACAAATTAAATATTTTTAAACATAAATGCAAGAATGAATAGGATTATTAATTCACACAAATTAAATGATACAAGAAAGTAGACAAAAAAGGTAATTAATCAAATGTTTGGATCTTGTAAAAAGACTGTAAGATTGAGCTGGAGAGATGGCTCGGTGAGTAAAGGCTGGGATACCATCAAGACTGACAATCTATGTTTGATTCACATAGTGGAAGGAGAGAACTGATTTCCCAAAGTTGTTCTCTGATTCCAATATGTGCACCATGGGATACACATACACACAGAAAGACAATGCATTTTTAAAATATTTATTTGTGTGGTTTGTGCACATGAATGCAAGCAACCTCAAACGTCAGGAGAGGTGGATCCTCCTAGAATTGGAGTTTAAGGAAATTGTGAGATGCTTGATATGAGTGCTGGAAATAAAATTTGGGTTGGCTGGGCAATATGTACTTTCGACTGTCATTTCTTTGCCTTATTAATGCATTTCAGAAAAAAATGGTAAATCTGGGGAAGTTTATGCTGAAGGTGGAAAAAACAGAAAAAGGGAAACCCTACAAACTGGAAGAAATAACCTAAGAAATAGAATTATTCCTACATTTCATGTGGATACCAAAATTAATAGATCATATACAGTTTTTTACCACCAAAATTGGTACATTAAGATAAAACCCAAATTCCTAGGAAAAGTTAACATAGAATAAGCTAGTTTTGACCAACTTAAGATGGTATATGTAGAACTTACAAACATCAGAGAAATTTAGCATGCCAAATGTTTGTGTCTCAGTAATAGCAGATTACTTCAGAATAGACAGTGTTCTCTGTCCATCAGTCTCAAACTGATCAAGAATCTATTCCTCCAGGAAGGTTGAAATGCTACACAGTCTCACACTGGAGATTTTCTGTTCTCATTTTCTTGATTCAGCAATATATAGGACCATATGAAATTTCAAAGATGAGGTGCATAGGATTGTATCAGATTTCTGGAAGGACAACTGGGCTGTTTGTAAACAGCTTTAAAACTAACTCTCCAAAACTCATTCCAGGAATAGGAACACTAGAAAGTAATTACTCTGATCTAATATTTGATAAAATCCAGGCCTGATTGTTTTGTACAGAAAATGTTAGCATATAGTCAAAGAAGAAATATTCTTTATCTAGTTCAAGCTCTTCTCTATAAAAGAAATACAGGAAATATTTTATGAGTATTATAAAAGGATAGGAAAGTATGATCCCCTTCTGTCTTAGTTGTGGTTTCTACTGCTGTAATAAAACACTATAACCAAACAACTTGCGGGGGGGGGGGGAGACTGTTTATTTGGCTTACAGGATACAGTCTATCTTTAAGAGAAGCCAGAGTAAGAATTCAAGGCAGGAACCTGAAGGCAAGAACTACTGGCTTGCTCAGTTATTTTCCAGGGATTACACTAGTGAGCTTGGGCCTCCCACATCAATCATTAGTCAAGAAAGTGTTCCCAGGGTAGCCTATTAATATTCCTTATCCAAGATAATTCTTGTGTCAATTTGACAAAAAGTAACCAGGACACCATCTATATCTATTAATGCACTATTCACAATGTCAAGAAATAAAACCACCAGTAGATAAATGAATAAAAAATGTGGTACTTATATACAGTGGAATTTTATACAAAAAATTGGTTCAACTTAAGATAGCCAGACACAGAATGAGAAATGTCACATTTTCCTCACATTAAAACTATATGTGTGTATTGTTTTATGCATATGTGTTTTCAGGTCATGAATGTAGAAAGGTGATCATGAGGGACTTATAAGAAGTGGGAGACAGAGTAGAATGGGGTACATGTTTTAGGAAAGTAGAAATTGAAACCAAGAGTAGGAAAAAGGAGAAGCAGTTGAAGAAAGGGAGGAGCCACTGGAAGAGGTATTGGAGGAAGGAACAAATGAGAACAAAGTATGATATACATACTTGTGGATTATAGATTCCATAATGACACCTATTACTTTGAATGTTAATGTAAAATTCATTTTTGAAACTGACAAAGGAAAATAAAAGGAACCTATAGCTAAATCATTAGTATTGATCAACAGATTAGAAAGCTCACAGTAGAATACAAATACACATTTAAAAATAATTGCATTTTACTGCAGAAAGAAGAAAAATATTTTCCTTCTACCTTTCTGAGAACTTGACTTTTACACCTCTAAAAAAAGACAGATTAATAAAAGGAAAACATAGATATATTAAACAAATATTACAGGAAACAGATATCCTAATAATGAAAAGAAGCCCCAAAGAACATTTGAACTTGAATGATGTAGAACCTAGAGGTACAGGTCTATAATCTCAACTCTAAGAAGACAGAGACAAAAAGAACACAAATTCAATGCTTGCCTGAGCTACAGAGGGAATTCTAGCCCAGCTTTGATAAGACCATGGCTAAAAATAAAAATAAGAAAAAAAATACTGGAACATAGCTCAGTAGTAGAGCACTGGCCTAGAATGGAAGGGGCCCATCACTGCAGAAACCAGTGAGAAAAAACTTTTTTATGAAGAGTGAAGAATTCTGGAGAAATATGATAAGTCTATGGCTATGTGATGTATAAACGCTACACTACAGAAAACTTAGTAAGTCCTGTGAATTCAGATTTCCTTTAATATATTTTTGCCTTTAGAAATAAGGATGCCTTTCCATCTCATGGCATAATGGAGGAGAATAATTTCTGTCTAGGCTCTTAGTTTGAATGGTATCCTCTTACAAAAGACAGAATATCAGGAGGAAAATAAACAGAAATTTACAAACTTGGATATTTCATATATGCATGGGAAACATCTGGGGATTAGTATTGCTTTGTATTCTAGTTTGAATATAATTTTCAACAAATAATAGTAAAAATTTCAAGATGTACAAGACAAAGGGAAGGATTTTGAGTCATTATGGGTAGTGACATGGGAGAGAAGAGAACTGGCAGAGAAAAGCTATTTGAACACACATTCCTGTGGGAGCAATTCCAGACTAGGGATGCTGTCTTTAATGATTAATTTTTATTCTCCTTGGTGGAGAATATCTTTAGATTTTGAAAATCTGCATCTCGATTCTAAATAAATAGATGGAGGGCAGAGAGTCTTTCTTCATTAGCTTCTCATGTCCAGCTCATTATTCTGGGGTTCCATAGAGTGATACTCTCACATGAGGCCTGCTTTAGTGGTGGGTCATAGAGTTCTAAATGCATGTGCCATTTCTCAAATTCTTTCAGATTATATATTCTACAGTTCTGATGCCATATTTTGAAATATAGTGTCCTGCATGAACTCATCAGTGGCAGTATTTAGAGAGTGAATTTTGTTGTAATCATATATTGGAGTCTTACACAGCCGAAAAACAACAAACTACTGATGCTGTTGTCCTAGGAAGTATTTGTGAACTCCAAAAGACCACCAAGTAGCCGTTTATGATGTAATCACTTTATAGTCTCTTTATTACAAGTTCTAGCTTGGGCTCTCCTCCAACCCAACCCTGACACAGCAAGATGAGAAGGTGGAGCAGCCTTGAACTCAGCAGGACAAGGTTTTAGAGGAAATGGGAGTAAGTAAAGAGGTGTCTAGCCTGGCAAGTGTCTAATAGGATGTCTATTGTAAACCAACAGGAGCGGTGTTCTGAAGCAAGACTGTGAACAATCACAAAAGATCTGAAAGTATTTTTGAAACAATCAGAGTAATCTTTGATTAGCTGTTGCTAGGAGTAACTCTGGGGGCCCCATAGGCCTAGGACAAACCATGGGGTCCTTCCTGGTACTTGTGTATAGCTTGGGTTCAGCTCTAGGTCAAGTTTTTAGGGTTTTTTTTTCTTTTAAGGTGGAGGCCAGTCCCAAGATGGAGTATGTTTAGCATCTCAATGCATTCATCATTAATAAATATTTTAAGAGTTTTAACATTTTAATTGTGTGTGTGTGTGTTTGTATGTGTTTGTGTTTGTGTGTGTGTGTGTGTGTGTGTGTATGTGTGTGTGTGTGTGTATGGTTATGCATATATATGTATGTGCAGGTGCCCATGGAGACCAGAACTGGGCTTCAGATTCCCTGGATCTAGAGATACAGGCAAAATAAGATACATGATATTGGTGCTGTGAACTGAACTCCATTCCACTGTAGAGCCATCTTCTCAGTCCCAACACTGACAAATCTCAAAAATGTTATATTGAACTACAGAAGCTAACTAGAAAAGAATGCCACACTAGCTTTCTGTTTCTGCACAATATGACAACAAAACCTCAGTGACTTAAAGCATTTTATAACTCACTTTGCTGGTTTGGGAGTCTGAGAATATCTTAAGTAGATTGTTCTGGCTCAGAATCTGCCTTGAAATTTTAATCAAGGTTCAGTTGGAGTTGTAATCATCTGAGATTTGACTGAGGGTGGAACATTTTCTTCCAAGTCATACATGGCTTTTGGCAGGAGGCTTCAGTTCCTTGCCAGATGAGCTTCTCCATAAGACAACTAAGTAGTTTTCTTTGGAACAAGTAATCCCCTGGAACAAGCTATCCAAGAAGAGTTTGAGTAAAAGACATTGTCTTAGGGTGTTTTATTGCTCTAATAAAGCAACGTGACCAAAAGCAACTTGGGAAAGAAAATGTATACTTTATCTGGCAGCAGGTAGTTCCTCAGAAATCTAAAGTAGACTTGACCCTCGTCCTTTGCTCAGTCTGCCTTCTAATAACACACAAGACCACCTACCAAGGGGTAGCACTGCCCACTGTGAGCTGGGCTTTTCTACATCATTCATCAATTAAGAAAATGTACCACAGGCTTGCCCATGTGGTATTCTGGTGGATGAACTTTCTCAATTGAGATTCTTTCTTCCAAAATGACTTTGGGTTATGTCAAAATGACATAAAACTAGTCACCATAGATACCAAGAGTCACTTCTCTATATGTTGATGTGTCAACATGGAAAATGACTACAAAAGGGTATGAATACTAAAAGACAGTGATCATTGTGAGCCATCTTTGAGGATGGCTAACCTACGTACATATTTTATGATTGTAACACATAGTCCATTATCCTTTTACCCCCTACTCTTCTTGTAATACTTCTTCGAAGTGGAAACTTATGGGTTCTTTGGAAAGTCAGTTGTGTTGGATGGTGTTTTGCTGGGGCAAACACGTGAAAGAGTGTTTTCCTGAAGTGGACACATGTGAAAGGCCAAGACAGACTCATGAAAGAATGTTTCTGTGAAGCAGACTCAGGTAAAAGAATATTCTGCTAAAGCAAGTACTTGAAGGACACATGATTAAGGATTCTTCGCTAATGACATGTAAGTATTGGTCTGCCTTATATTGTGTAGTTGAGCTCTATTTGTCAGGACTCCATAGAGAGAAATGTACCAAAAAAACTTCTGGTGTATTGTGGCTTCTTGCCTCTTCCATGGACTCAGGCTAATTAGCAGAGTGACGTTAAGTGAGACAGACTCATGTACTGAGTCAAGACCTGTGGAAGACGTGATGTCTGAAGAGATTATAAAAAGGACTCCACAGACAGTGATGAGGGCTGAGCTTGGCTTGCTTGCATAGCTAAACACTTCTTGGTCTAGAGTCTTCTCTGATCTTTGCTGAGAGAAGCACAGCAAAGAGAGACCCCTTCCTGACATTCCTGTTGGACTTGGTGCCTCCTGCTGACTCCTGCTGAGACTGAGGCCTGGCTGTCTCTGCTAGGTTGTGCCACTGCTGCTGATTCATGTTTGCTATCCTGACACTACCAAACTGGACTTCTGGTGTATCCTTGAAGTGTTTGTGAATGATTAATTTGTTGGTGCTGACCTGTGAACTGAACTGCCAATTTCCAGACTACACAGATGGGAGTTGCTCCAAAGAACTGTTCTAAACAGGTTCACTTCCCCCGTATCCTTTCTTTTCCACTACCTCTGGTAGGTGGTAGGCTAAAAGGGAGGTTAAGGTATTTAAGAACCATCATTAAAAAATAATGCTTGAAAAAATTAAAGTTACAGGAATTAGATTGTGTCCATTAGAGATGCATACTTGCAAAGGGACATAATAGTAGTTTCTATTATTATTATTATTATTATTAGTAGTAGTAGTAGTAGTAGTAGTAGTAGTAGTAGTAGTAGTAGTAGTAATAGTAGTAGTAGTAGTGTTATTATTAGTATATTAGCATTTAGTAGTGCGTGTGTGTGTTCATGAGTATGCATACAAGTGGAGTTTAGAGGACAGATTTCAGGAGTCAGTTCTATCCTTCTGCTTTGTTGAGAAGGGGCATTTCTTGTTTCTGGTCTCTGAGCTTCCAGGCAATATCCTGTCTCTGTTTCCATCTTATTTTAGTAGTTCTGGGATTGCAAGTGGGATCTTGCTTTTAAAGTGAGTTTTGGGGATCAAAGTTTGCTTGTCAGGCTTTCATGGCTCGCACTTTTGCCTACTGAGCCATTTCCCTGTCACCTAAAAATATTTTATATCTTGATATGGGTTATAGTTGCATATATTTGTCAAAACTCATTGAACAGCACATGTGGAGTAGATGCATCCTATTCATGTAATTTAGACCTAAAAATCTTTCACTTTTTCAAGGGGAAATGGAATTTAAATTAAAATGCCATGTACAATAGAATAAATATCAAAGCATTCAGGAATAAATTTTACAACCTAACTAGTAATCAAGGAAGTACAATTTATACCTTACAGTTTATTGCATTTCAGTTAATAAAATACTGAAGGTCTGATAATGAACAGACAAGCAATGGGAATTCTCATGTAGGGCTGGTGGGGATTTAAGTTAGTATCATCACTATTACAACAGTTTGGCATTGTCTAATGAAACAGAGGTGATATCATGTTTCTGATGATGTATTTAAGAGAAATTGTTTCAAATATATACTCCAATGCAAGAATTTTGAACAATAGTGTTTCACAATATTTGCAAAACATTTCCATGTATCTCTTTTTTTTTATTTTATTTTTTTTTATTTTGGATACTTTATTTACATTTCCAATGTTTCCCCTTTTCTGGGTCTCCTCTTTGGAAACCCCATATCCCCTCCTCATCCCCGCCTCTATGAGGGAATTCCACCTCCCATCCACCCGCCCACCCATCCCCATATTCCCACCTTGACATTCCCCTTTACTGGAGCTGGTAGAATGGACATACAAACTGTATTATATCAAGGAAATACTTTTCAGAAATAAAATTAAGGGCAAAATTGCTATTTCCAACTATCACAAACACAAAGTAAAAGGAAGAAGTTCCCTAAAATACTGCCAAGTTTATTTGTGTAAAAGTTCAAAAACATGACAAAACAACTAGTATTTTGTAGTGACCCATACTCAAGTTACAATGCTCTGGGGAAAAGAAAAGAAATAGTACTACATCACAACCATGAACTGTGTGAGAGCTTCCCTCCTGGGAAGATGTAAAGCAAAGTACATTCCACCAAACTTCACACTAAGGAACTCATGAGTTCACTGGATTTTCTTACTGGAAAATCTTTGCCTGGCATGGATGATGGCTTTTCACACCCAAGTAGATGTTAGCCTTCTCCAGATTGTATAGTATAAGACAGTCTCAGTTCTGGAGGCCTCCTGCAATTAAAGAAGCATTGTATGGGTGAAGATCTGCTGGAACTTCAGACGTGAGTCTGTTGACCTTCCCGACTCTCCTCTGTGAGAGAGCATCCATGGTCAACAAACCAAGCCCAGCTATGATAATATTCTGCAGGCAAGCACAGCTTATCTGATGAAGATGGCTGCTGTTTTGTTCAGAGAATATCCCTGTACAATACCATGGTCCCTGCTGGAAGTGGAAAGAGGAGGGAGAAGAAGATATAGCAAGCAAGAATAGGTGTGTTTCTTAAGTTTAGACATAGATTTTGTTTTTTAGTACAGGTAATAAAATAATGGAGTTCAAGTATGCTATCATTTTTTCACTAGTATTTGATATGTAATTATTCTTTAAATTCTGGACATGTCTTTTATGCACACTCCAGTCCATTTTATTTCATTTTTATTTCAGTTAAATAAGGCAATGATTTCTCCCTTTAGTGCCTGTTCTCATGTTGGTAACTAGTAGAGGCTCTTGTTATAATAGTGTGCCCACAGGGTCTCAGCAGAGGTGGCTGTGTCTGGCCATCATCTCTAAAATCACCTAGGCCTCCTGTAATGGTGTCTTTCCAAGGTCATTTTGCCTCAGGGCCCTCAATCTTTAATTTGTTGCCTTGATTGAAAGGGATGGACATAGAAAAGCAGAATAACAATTTGACAAAAGAATAAACAACCCAGGAGTCTTGAAAGGGGTGAGCCACCAATGCTATGCTCTTTTTAATCACCAACAATGCTGTTGGAATAAATGTAGCTGATATCTCAGCATGCTAATGTCTTCCCATGTTACCTCCTAGCTTCTGTTGAAATTTCCTCACATTGAGTCTCAGGCACCAGTTCCTTAAAGCTGGATGAGAAGACTTAGTGCTGAAGGAAGTGACTCCTTTTACAATTGGCTTTTTCTCACAGCCATTCTTCATGGCCCAAGTGAGTTTCCTGACAAGGGATGTTCAAGAGACAAATCACCTTCTCTTGTAGTTGCTTCTTTCCCCATAGCTGCCTCTTCAGAATCTCAGACGCACCCATACGTACAAAGCCTGCCAAAATAGAAGACCTACAGCCTGGCCAGTTGTCAAATTCCATTCATTTTACTTAGACAATATGATAATTTATTACAATACTTTGTTACAGTGTAATCTATTTGGGATATTTTTCCTGATCCTAGTAGATCATGAAGAAGGTTGACATGGAAGAAGAATTACATCTTCTTTGGAGTTGGTCAAGAATGAATCAATAAATGAGGTTCACTGAATCCAAGGGTTCCTTGCCAGAGGCTTGACTCTGGGAGCTCCATGCCACTGGATTCATCCACTGATCCATTAGGATGAAAACACGATAAATAGAAGAGGGGAATAATATGTAATTTGACATAAACTGAAAAGACAGCTGACCTGCCTTTCTAAGACCACAGAAGTATTTGGATTAATTAGGAGAAGAGCTTTTACACAGAGAGATGCATAGGCTATGTGGAGTACAAATCTGTATTTTGGTTTCTGTTGGTATCACCCCATTGCCGGTGACCATGGCTTTGGTTAGCAATGTCTACTCAGCTTCTATTCTCAGCATGAGGTATTTCCTGACAGGAAGCTGGGACAAATGAAAGTGTAACTTAGGGAGAAAATGATCAAGACGACTGGGTCCTTTAAAAATATATAAATTCCAATTGGAAAAAAGCAGCTGTTACAGTGGCAGAGAAATATGTAGAAATATGGTATTATTAATTGGAATTTCTGCATACATAATTAAAAGCTTAATAAGTAGGCTTTAAATTTGTTCCTAATGTTTAAAACATTACGTATCTAAAATAATGAATTTTGACAACTTCAGCTTTGCACTATTATCTAAGATAACATTTAGTCTTCCATTAAAGCCTGTGGCACAAGTCAGTCAGATTTCAAGTTAAAGAAGAAAGCAAAACTGGTGTCTGTTAGATTCTTTAAGACATGTTAGTGGGAACTGAGAACATCGGAGACTAGCCTGAGATTTTGTGACTTAGGAGTCTAGGCTAGCCACTGGGCCACACAGCAGAAGGCTAGCACAAGCCATCTAAGATTTGAACAAAGCT
Source organism: Uromys caudimaculatus (assembly GCA_028551405.1). Classification (NCBI taxonomy): domain Eukaryota; kingdom Metazoa; phylum Chordata; class Mammalia; order Rodentia; family Muridae; genus Uromys; species Uromys caudimaculatus. The sequence goes on from CM052722.1 coordinate 3,989,344, forward strand.
AAATCAGCAAGTTGTTATGCTTTCCCAATGAAATTCTTTAGAATACACTTGACATAATGACATCATTACTATACTGACTGATCCCTTTGAACATATTTTAGTGCTGTCTATCAGGTTTTTTTTTCTTTTTTGAGAGCATAGCTGTAATTCTCATTGGATCACTGTCCTTGTGTCGCTTTGCCACAAGAGCAAATAGAAGTACCTGTGAATTGGCATGCTCATTCTACACCTAGGTGATGCTTAATCCACAATTGCCAGAGACTTTATTCAAGATCAAGGCATAGTGAAGACTTAGTCTAAAATTTCATCTTTGCTTAATTTCTTATTTGTCCTACCTTTCCCACTTTATCTCTCTCTTCCAAACATTTCTTCCAACAACTCTTACTCCTTGTCGTAAGATTTGCATCTAGGTAACTCACAATTTTGATCAAGAGTTCAGACAATATATTAGAAAACCACTACCTCCACCCAAGAAGAACATTTAAGGGCTAGAAAGTGTAGTTTGGTCAGATAATGAATGGTTAAGGCCTTGGGCTCTAGTTCCATTGTGGCCCACAAACCTAAAAGACAAAGAAACTTGAAGTGCTTAGGTTGCCTGTCTTTAAAACTCCTCTAACTTGAAAGAAAAAGGAAATATCAGCTAAAAGGAAAGGTTGGATAGGTATTGAAATAAGCAAATTCCATTTCCTCTCAATGCATGTACATTCATAAGTGCTGAAAATCACATTTCATAACTAGATTAGTATTGAAGGAGAAGTGGGACACAGTGCCTGTCCATTAATAAATGCATGTATACTAGTAACTGCTTGAAAACAATCAACTTCAAATCGGGTTCAAATTGGCTGCTGCTGAGAGAGTGGAAATGAAATTCACCTTCTGAGCCAATGCATAACATATTCTGCTTCCAGTTGGAGTCAGGGAAACAAAAAGAAAAGAAAAGAAAAGAAAAGAAAAGAAAAGAAAAGAAAAGAAAAGAAAAGAAAAGAAAAGAAAAGAAAAGAAAAGAAAAGAAAAGGTACCTTAAATTTGTTTCTTTTCTTTATCCTTTTAGAGTTGGCTTAAAAATAAAACACTGTTCTGCTAAGTATATTCATAGATACATTGGTAAGATTTCTGTTGATTAAATTTCAATCTCTATGCAACAACATTTGACATAAATTGACTTCATGTTTCAATGCACAGCATGATTTGTTGTTCATTTGGAATTAATGTTATTCTGCACTAGGTACTGTAGCCATAGAGAATCCAAAACAGGAAATCAAACTGAAAAAAATCAATGTAGAGGCTTTTTCAGATCTCATGTTTTAGAAACTCTGAAAGTTTGGAACATCTTCAGAATTTGGAAAAAATAATAATCTTCATCTGTTCTTGTGGGATACATGACAGTTGGCATTAGAAGTACACAATTTTCTCAGAAAATTCTACTTTGAGAAATCTTTTTTTGTAGTAGTCACTTTGGGAATAACTCTTCAGTCCATGAGATAAACAATTCGTTTCCTTTAAAAACTGTTTGTAGTAATTCTTCAAGAATTTGATACAACATATTTTGATCATATTCACCTTTCTTCCTCCCAATTCTCTTAGGTCCCTTCCTGTCCGTATTCCTATACTTTATGTACTAATTTTTTGCTAACCAATCAAATCCAATTTGTGCTACCCATATGCAATTAGGTGTGTGGTCATCCACTAGAGCATGGTCAACCTACCAGGGGCCACATCCTTAAAGAAAATTGGCATTCCCTCGTTCAGCAGCTGTTAATTAACAGCTCGTTCCTTCTGTGGGAATGACTTCCACTTAATCACAATATGGATGTTGATACCTCCTTCTCCCTGAGAGTGATGATCCAATCAGAATCCATACTCTGAGATTTGGAACAAAACTAATAAAATCCATTGTTAGCGTGTATTGATTTTTTTAAAAGAAGTGTAAAAACTTGACAAGATAGTTCTTGTTACTAAAACAATTTATTTCCTAGGACTGTTAAAGTACCAACAACTAGGAGTCTTAAAACACAGAAAGGATTGGAGAGACATGCTATAGATTCTAAGAGACCACAGATACCAGCCCAGACTACTATCTCCAGAAAAATTTCAATTATCATAGATGGAGAAAATAAAATATTCCATGATAAAATCAAATTTAAATATCTATCTAAAAATCTATCCCTACAGAAGCTGCTAAAAGGAAAACTCCAACCCAAGGAGGTTAAGTATACCTATGAATACACAGGAAATAATCTCATATGAGCAAAATAAAAAGAAGAAAAACACACACTCACATATACACACACGCCACCATCACCACCACCAACAAAACGACATTTATTTATCTATTTATTTTAGGTCTTCAATCATCTTCATATAGTGGGTTGTGAATTTCTTGCGTTTCAGCTATGTGGGCTATTTAGGGCCTGCTTTGGTAGGATATCTGGGTTCTAGTGGAGACCCTGACTGTTATTGCGTTCTTATGCTAGCCTCTAGGCATCTGGGTTTGGGATGATTATAGATCTAGGTGCTGATTTCTGGGTTTGATTTTGTTGGGTGGGTATTTTCTTCCTTCATTTCTATTTCCTCTCTGGATTTTCAGAGAATGTGATGTCTATGTGTTTCCTGTTTCTCTGGCCTCCTCAGCTGGTGTGTTCACACAGAATGCCTGCTGACATAGGAGACTGGGATGCAGAGAGTAGTCGGGGGAAGGAGGTTAGGACGGGATGGTCTGTGTGATCCAGAAGGCATGTGGGTATGGAGGAAGGGAGACTGCAGTAGGTGTTCTGTTGCAGCGCTGGGGACAAAACTGAGGGTCTACGGGCACAGAGAGTGAGAGAAGAAGGTCTGTGGGCAGCCTACCTGAGCAATACTTACTGCCTTTGTACCTCTGTTTTATTGTTTGTAAATATGTATAATAACGAATGCCTCGTAGGGATTGTCAGGGTTAAATTAATTAGTGCTTATTTTCTGGCATACAGTAGACCCTTGATACTTATTATCAATTATTTTGCAATATCTGAAGGAATTAACACCTATGTTGGTGTCTATGCACCTTTGGAAGTTGAAATTACAATTCACTTGACGAATGCTCTTGTAAGTTCTAGTTGTTCTAAAGCATCTCTTTGCAAGTTTCTTTAGGAAAAGAAACTTGAAGCCTAATGGGGTAGCTCACACCTCTCATCCCAGCACTTGAGAGGCTGACATGGGAGGTTTGCTTTGAGTTTAAGGCAAGCTTTACAGTAAGTTCAAAGACAGCTTGGGCTCAGTATCCAGTTGCTATCTTGTTTGTTTGTGTGGTCGTGTGTGTGTGTGTGTGTGTGTGTGTGTGTGTGTGTGTGTGTGTGTGTGTATGTGTTTCTTTTTTACTTGCAGTTTTGAAAAGTAGGAGGTTAACCATAAGGTACTGAGTGGACTTTCTCGTTCAATCATCTTGTGGAAAGCAACAGGGACAAAAATTACTCAGTTTTTTGAAGAATACTTTTGCAGAAGCAACTCAGGTTTCTCAAGGTAATTTATTAGTTTGTTTTGGCTTTTGCTATTGCTACTCCTTTGTTTTTATTTTTAAAAAATTCCCTAAACACTTATCTGATAAAAATGCTATCCAATCTTTCTCTTTGAGGCATAAATGATACAACTACCTGTCATTTTCTATAAGCGATAAGTAATAAACAATGGCATAGTTTAATTTGGGATAACCTAAGTATTTAAATCTTTTATCCATTGATGATGCAAATATATAGAAATATATAGGTGTACTGGCTGGTTTTGTGTCAACTTGACACAAGCTGGAGTTATCATAGAGAAGGGAGCTTCAGTTGAGAAAATGCCTCCATGAGACCCAGCTGTAAGACATTTTCTCAATTAGTGAAAGGGTGGGAGGGCCACTTGTGAGTGGTACCACCTGTGGGCTGGTAGTCTTGGGCTCTATAAGAAAGCCAGCTGAGCAAGCCAGGAGAAACAAGCCAGTAAGTAACATACCTCCATGTCCTCTGCATCAGCTCCTGCTTTCTGGCCTGCTTGAGTTCCAGTCCTGACTTTCTTTGGTGATCAACAGCAATGTAGAAGTGTAAGCTGAATAAACCCTTTCCTCCCCACCTTGCTTCTTGGTCATGATGTTTGTGCAGAAATAGAAACTGCAACTAAGACAATAGATAAGACAAACATTTATCCCTATTTCTTAATTATAACTTTTTTCAAATCTGTAAGATTGCAATACTTTAAAATTCTAAATTTAATTTAATGCATATGAGTGTTTTCTTTGCATGCACATCTGTATACCTTGTGTGTGCATATGTGCCTGGTCCCAGGAAAGGGCACTGGATCTGTAGACAGTTCTGAGCCTCTTGATGTGGGTGCTGAGAATAGAACCCATGTCCTCTGCCAGAGCAGCTGTTACTCTTAACTACTGAACCATCTCTCCAGATCCCAAATGTATCTTTTATAAATACATCAAATGTCCATTTTAAGTTCCCTGTGAAATTATATCATGCTTCTCCACACAAAGTAGGGTAGATTTCTGCACATGTGCCCAGCAGACTTGTTGGGTCAGGGAATCTGTACAGTACTCTTGCTTTCTAGCATGCAATAATCACTCAGTCAATGTTTGCTCTAGTTGCCATCCTCTGATGCATCAGGTAGAAACCTTTACTTTCAGAATGTTTTATTTAGCAATGAGCTTCCTTTCTCTCTCTCCTTCCTTTCCATTGAGAGACATACACAAAGATAACCCACAGTGTAACAGAGACTTCCTTTGGGACTCTCATACTAAAGTTGTGTGACTGGTCTCATCTTTCTTGTGTTTCTTTATTCAGATTAAAAGCCCCTTGGTGAACTCACTTTCAAATGGCACTTGAAATGCAGGGATCAGCCTGTCTTGCCTTTGAAGATTAAAATTCATCACTAGAGCTGTGGATATGTACTTGCTGACCATCTGTGGCAAGGGACTCTGTCTCTTGTTATTTTGAAGGCAGGGCATCCTTTGCGTAGTGGTTGGCAGGTGAAACACTGAGCCTTGGCAGACCTTCATTTGAGGATTTTCTTTAGTATGTGACCTCAGCGAAGTACCTGCAAGCTCAGGGTCCCAGTTTTTTCATCTTGTTATGAGGAAAACAGAGCTGATTTCCCTAGCTCTACCGTGGATTCCTTCTATTTAACAGATAATTTGCACTTCCTATCATCCCAGGCTCCTTACTTTTAACCCTTAGAAGCATGCCTTTGGTTTTGTTTTCTAGGTGGCAGTATTCTACAACAATTAAGAATATGCACCTTTGGGAGAACTACTGGAATTTTAATCCTTGCTCAATCAATGTCTAGCTCTGCATCCTTGGATATTGCCATTATCTGAATGTTTGTACAACATACCCCTCCCCAATTCATATTGAGGCATACTTTCTAATGCCAGGAATTAAGAGCTGAGAACCTATAGGCACAGTCAGAAGGGGTGCTGTTCCTGCCATATGAGGACACAGCCACTAGGTGTCATCTTACAAGCATGGAGCAATCCTCAACTGACTCTACACCTTCGAGCACTCTGATAGACTACCCACCCATCCAAACTGTGTGAAATCATTGTTTTAAAATTATCTGAACCAGGAGGAGAAGATCTTGGGTATGGAGTTCAGGGAGTACAGTGAAATGAATTGTTGAGGATGAAAGGCTTATTAGAAAGGTTATTATGGGCAGACAGTCAGACAGCAGTGTAACAGGTCTCTGAAAGGAAGCCAGGCCCACCAGGCAGTAATGGGGCTTCTTTCTCATAGATCTCTGGAAAAGGGAAAAAGGTTTGTAACAGAATCCTGCAGCTAGGCCCTGGGTTTCCCCAGCAGGTGGCAGGTGAGAGAGTAGGGAGTTTGTAGCGAGTCTGAGCTCACTTCCCCCCCCCCCCCCCCAGTGATAAATCAGGCCCCTAGGAGTTTGTTACCCAGAGAACTAGGCAAGTATCTGTGAGGCAGGGAAATGGGAGGGGAAACAGCAGGTATTGTAGCCTGAGCAATTGTCTGGTTTGGATTTTAAAAAGATTTTGTCCCAGCAGCAAGATTTAGATGAAGATACACATTAATTCTCAGATCCTTAGTTTTCACATCTTGAAACTTGGAAAGCAATACTTGTCATATAGGAATGGCATGAAGACTAGACTTGATGACTCATGAAAAGGACTTCATACAGATGCTCAGTAGGAGCCTCTATCTTGGAAATAACTGGTGTGTTTTGAATATCCCTTCAATAGCTCACGTAGAAATTTAACTTCCATTTTAGTACAATTAAGAGACAGGAAAAATCTGCACAGGTTGAGGCAGGAGGATTACGAATTTAAGGCCAACTTTGGCTATAGAGTGAGTTTAAGGTCAACCTGAATATTCAGTGAAATCATCTCTCTCTCTCTCTCTCTCTCTCTCTCTCTCTCTCTCTCTCTCTCTCTCTCTCTCTCTCTCCCCCCCTTCCTCAGTACACTTTTATACAAATGTAGAAGTACCCCCCAAAACAAAATAATGATGGCAGATCCTCTGGAACTAAAGTTATAGATGACTGTTGACTGCCATGTGGGTGCTTGGAAATCAACCAGGGTCTTCTGGAAGAGCCATCAATGTTCTTAACCATTAAGTCATCTCTCCAACCCCATCATATTAAACTCAGCCAAATCCTACAGTGGTATTTTGTTACAGAACTTGGAATTTAACGCTTGTACCCTAAGTCAGGCCCAGCTACTTACTCTCAATATGCTAATAAAATGAGCCAAATTAAAAGTAGACTTAAGAAAAGGAATATTTATTCACTATGACCACATTGAGAAGAGGGACAAAGAGACCCAGGAATCCCCAAAGTCCATTTTCAAGAGCATAGCCTGAGATAAAAATTGAAATATAGAACCAAGGATATGTATATCTAAATAGTCCATGTGGAAATGTGGCCCTGCCCATAACTTATCCATCATTTTCTAGACTTCAGTCTCATCCTATAAGGTAATCTGTCAGGTTTTTGAAACCTCCCTGCTAGAGTCAATTTCCTTATCTGGCTGGCACACATTATTTCTCTCAGCATGAGATTCCTGGGGAAATTCTCTTATTTGGGGAGCTCATATTTTCCAATAACTGGATTGAGAGATACAATGGTCTCTTTCGAATGTCATCATCTGTCATGCCTATTATAATCTTTAGAGAAGAAGATGGATCTAAAGAACACTGAACTTCACTTAGGGTCAGAGGAACAAGATTTTGTTAAGTACTTTAGATGCTGGAAAGTATGTGATCTCTGTTATAATTTTACTCATCTACAATACATCAGTGAATAAGCATGGCCTGGATCCTGTAAAGGTTTATTTTCAGAAATAAACATCAGAATAAAATTTTCACATACACTCTAGTTTCCTTATTCCTCAGCACTAGGAAAGTAGTCCAGGATTTTAAGCATGGTCTTCTTTGGAGGGTGTTGCTTTTAATGGTGTGATTTTTACCAAAACCAAACACAGGGCAACTCAATCAACACAAATTGCTACTTCTAGTGTTGACACCTGGACAACTCCAACTGTTACTCACCTCCTTTTACTCTACTGTTCCTCATATGTTTATTTTGTCCCTGTCTTGTTTCAGGGGTTTCAGTCAGGAGCCATAGAATAATAATCTTTCTTCTCTAATGACTGTTCCATTTTGGTGGAAGACAGATAAAAATAATAAATAAAAAATAAATCATGCACCCACAAATATTTATCGTATGTTTAGTTACGAAAGGAGCTATGGAGAAAAGCAAATTAACTTATAAGTAGGGCTGACAGGGTTAATCATACTCACAGCAGTTAGGAATAGTCAAAATAATAATGAGACGTTTAAACCAAATCTCAAAGGGAATGAATCATGTGGCTGTGTGGTAGCAGGAGCAGGTGAAAACCTAGATGTGGGAGTATACTTTTCCTGGATTAATCGAGAAACCTCAGGGTGTCAGTGTGGTTGTAGCTCAGCAAGGGAGCCAAACATAACAGGAAATAAGGTTAGACCAGTAAGCAGGAGTTAGATCAGAAAAAAAAAAAAAGGTCTAGTGTGGCTTTCTGTGAGAAGGCCTGATTCAGACTGCAGTGAAATGGACTAGGACTTGAAGACACAGGGCCTTGAAGCAGGCATTGTTAAATAAACTGTTTAATAAATGAATAGTTTCCCAGAAAAGCAGACTGTTGTCTCAGATAAATTGACTCAAAGGAATTTCCTGAAGCAAATTCTGAAGCTATTTACTAGTTCTGTGCTTATCTTTCCAGGGCAAGGTTTCCCTATAACAAATTACCAAGACATGTTCACACATGCAATCTTACTTCTTCATTCTAAATGCAGTTCCATGCTGATGTAGGTGGGCATGTTTCTTACATTGTAAAAACCATGTAGCATCATGTTACATAGAAATGCTGTTGTAACACAATACCGTGACTGCTTAATTTCTTAATAACAGAAATATCTTCCCTCACAAGGCTGGAGACTAGAAAGTTGAACACAACTTTCTAGAGAATGTCTTTTTACTGAAATATCACAGGACACAGCCAAAGGCCAGACTAGGGCTCAGGCTTTCATAGAAGGTTTTAGTAATTTCAAAGCCAAGTCACCTCTCTCTCTCTCTGTCTCTCTCTGTCTCTCTCTGTCTTTCTCTGTCTCTCTCTGTCTCTCTCTGTCTCTCTCTGTCTCTCTCTCTCTCTGCACATGTGTGCATGTATGCACACATCCATAAACATAAAATAAAAAGAACCGAATCTTTTACTAAAACTAAGATTTACATAAGCTCAAATGTCAACTTTATCAATTATTAACTCTCTAAACTTATACAAGTCAGTTTTCTGTTTTCAGCCTCAGTTTCCTCATTTAGATAAACAAAGATTGCAAAAGACTGTACTAGTACAGCCATCATTTGTTGATAGAATCTAGTCGGTATATCACACAGCTTTTCATATAACAGACACACATACAATTGAATACATGATTTGTGTTGCCTACTCAGGCTATTTCATGCCCCAGGCATCATTTATTATTCACATTCAACTGCTAAGAGTTCCTGTTCACTATAAGTCACTTCCTGCTTCCATTGCTTGCTTACTGATTTCCTTTGTCTGGAACACATATTGAAATGGTCTTGCTTTTGAAGACCTCCACTGAGGTTCTCTCTCACAGAAAACTTCCCTGAAAGGCGTTGTGAGAAAATTTGAGGCAGAGAAGCCCACAGACTCTTATCTCAACAGGCTGCAACTGCTTTATTGGAACAGTGAGGGGCCTCAACCTTTCTTTTAGATGAAGGTTGAGTACACTAAGAGGATAGCTACTGGAAATTTACAGTTAGGTTTTGTGGTTTGGCTGGAAGCAGTGTTTTCAATACCTGGGCATATTATTTCTTCAGGTAGAGTGAATGGTCAGGCTGGGCTAAGCCATTCTTTATGGCTAAGGGCTATTGCCACATGAAGTCTGAATCAATTCCTCATGACCTGATGCTATTACCCAAGAACCAACAATAGAAGACACTGTGGTCACATAGTGCCCTTGAAGTCAATATCCCCCCTTATGACTTAACATATCCGATGCAAATGATGTAAGTTCTGTCTCCTAGATGACAAAAGCTCATTAAGTGGAGGTTGAAATAAGGCAAGGGAATTCTTATTTATTTTTAGTACTCAGTGAAGTACCTGAATTACAGCTTCTTTACAAAGTGACCAAAAGTGGGAGATATTCTTTATATTTGTTTTTTTTTGTATACACATGCTGCTTGTATATATTTGTAGATACAAAACAAAATCAAAAACAAAGAAACAACAACAACAAAAAAAAACACAGTGCTCATCTTAAAAGGGACAAGAGATAGTTTATTCTGAAGCCATTTTGAGTGGCCATGCCCAGGAACACATGTTCAGGTTATCCCCAAATTCCATGTTCAAACATAGAAGCAGTTTTCTGAAGTTTTGTAGTTTTATATAACAAAGAAAGCCATAGATCAAGGCACATTTAAATACATTGGTGGCTACATCAGAGAGGTGGTTATGGCCAGATGGAGGAAGCTATCTGATAGGTCTCAGATGCTATCTGATGACATACTTGGCTTTTGGTTTCCTAGATGCTAGTGATCACCTATGTTAATAGATTTCAAAAGACTTTCATCTTTTAGTCAGAGAATGTTAGTTCTGACACAGAGGTGAGCAAGAAATGGCTATTCCATAGACTAAAGCTAGCCCAAGATAAGGTAATTAGCCTCTGAACCTGCATCATTCCAATGTCTCATTGAAGTTTTAATCAGTCAGTGTATTTTCAGAAACAGCTTGTTTCCAGGAATTCTGTATGAAAGAAGAGGACCGAAGCTGGTTTAGGATTGTTGCAAAGAACTGGGAATGAGAGAGCTGAATTCACCCAGAAGTTAATTCCAGAAGTCTTTATTGGCTTAGGACTAAACATCCCCTATTTTATACAGATAGGTGTGAAGCCCAAGACTCAGATTTAAAAACTCACAGGTTCACTTCCAGACTTTCCAGCCATGGGATCTCTAAACCTATCCATCAAAAATGAATTGGGGAGCATAAATGGCCCCCAGTCTCAAAGGAGGGCTGTTGAGCTCAAAGCTACCCTCTGGTGTCCTTGGGATGGAGGTATTCACAGTTATGACTGGCCCTCCATACTGACTTGACCAAGCCTGCTCAGTCAGTCAACAGGTTCTCCAGCGCAGGAGTGAGGATTGAAAAGAAAGAGAAAATTAGAAAATATTACAGCATGGCCTCAGTCAATTCTGAGACTGAAGGCAGGTTTACTTTTTCCCAATCTGCTTTTATACCATTTTAATTACATGCAAGTAATAAGGTCAGTTCTAAGTTGAGGAACAAGCAATACAATAAACACAAATAGTCAAGGAATGAGCAAGGCAGTAAACAAAGTCCCGTGATCACTCCCAAGATCACTGTTTCTAAAGGCTTATCAGGATGACCAAAAAATCTGAGCCTACTTCTCTGTCCTAGCCCAAAGTCATAGTCATGCCAGAAGCCTACTTCTTTGTTCTACCCTAAGATTAAGATTCCTACTTGAACTTACTTCCTTGTCCTTGCCTAAGATTAGATTTCTGCCTGAGTTTACTTCCTTGTCCTTGGCCTAATGTCAGATTCCTGCCTGAAGCCTGTTTGTTTGTCCTTGGCCAAATGTCAGATTCTTACTAGGCAGCCCCAAAAGGCTCTCCACACTGACTTTTCATCTTAGGATCTCTTTCTTTGGGTGAAATCTTTATCTCTCCTCAACATGGTTTTTGTCACTTTCTGCTGGAAAATCCTAGGCTTAGGTAAACTGTTCTGTTACTACTTGGGCGCTGGCCCAGAGTTCAGCCCTTAGTTCACCTCATGACCTCATGACGACCTGGTGATCTGGCCTGGCTGTCTGCTTCTAGTTATTAATTTATCTTCAGGACTCCATAGTAATATTAATAACTTCTACTCTCACCCAAAGGAAAGTCTTCACAGCTAATTCCCCTCTCCTTACTGGAATGCCTCCTGGTCTAAAATGCTTCCAAATTCACAGGCTATATTTGGCCCCAATACCCACTAGATAATAACTCTAAATGGCTGCTTAACTGCTTTATAAACCAAAACAACAACAACAAAACTTTTACAACACCCGTCAACAATCTGAAAAATGGAAGGTCTTCTATGTGTAGGCTTTTCCTTACTTTTGCTCCCAACCTCTATTCCTTCACTCTCCACTCCTACTCCTTTGACTCTAAGGACACTCTTCAGATTTTGTTTTGGACTTAACTCACTCTCTCACAGGACTGTGCACACAACATGGAGGATTAGAGCAGAATTGCTGGGAGGTGGGCTGTGATGCTTGCCTGCCCTGCATGCCCACTGCCACTCAGTACCCTACTCTGCTGAACTGCATCTGCCAGCTGTTTTCCTGTGGCAGGAGAAGGGATCACTTAGTGCCACAGAGGCAGCCAAGCTGAGTCGTGTGCCACTGAAGCTTAGACTGCACTACTGGGACCCACACAGCACAGAGGCTGCGAGAAATGACAGGGAAAAATTGCCTCCTGTGAACATAATGTCCTGTCTGCCAGACAAAATATGTCTATTTGTCTCTTTGTTTTTCTCTGTTGATGCATAGCCACTATTCTATAGACAAGTGCCGTTCCATTCTAAAGTATAACAACCCTGTGACTTTCCTCCACAGGTGGAGCTATCACTTCAATGCCACCTTAGCTAAGGGAGGTCATGTGGCTCACTATAGCTTCAGTGCCATCTTGGTCGAAGACAGTCTCATGACTATATGCCATCTGTGTTATGTCCCTACTTCACCACTGTCTTTAAGAGTACAGCCAAAAACACTTTTCATTAAGATAAAGTTTTCATATGATTTCTATCCTGCCTTGGTTAATAATAATTTATTATTTTTTGTTGTTGTTGTTGTTGTTTTGTTTGTTTGGTTTTTGGTTTTTTGAGACAGGGTTTCTCTGTGTAGCCTTGGCTGTTCTGGAACTCACTCTGTAGACCAGGCTGGCCTCAAACTCAGAAATCCATCTGCCTCTGCCTCCCAAGTGCTGGGATTAAAGGCGTCCTCCACCACTGCCCGGATATAATTTATTATTGATTTAAAGATTTACAATAGTATAAAAGTTGAAGACCACTGGATTAAAGATATGTTTAGCTTTGTTTTTGCTACTGTCATCATTGTCAATAAGTTATAACGTACTTTCTTTGCTAGTCATATTATAGAACAAATAATTAAAAACAGACACAGATTGTCAAACTCAAATATGCTTAATAAATACTGCCTCTCAATTTTGTCAGAAATCTGTTCAATGTAACTTTAAATGTTTAAGCTTATTATGACAGAGACTCCCAAATCCTAACAGTGCCCCCTACAAGGTTTCTGAGATTTGAGCACAGTGACAAAGGACTCTACCTGGATTGAGGTATGATAACCACTGAGAAAGACTGTTTCCTTGCCTGCCAGGGCACAGACTAAACTATGGACAGAGAACACCTGGAGAATTAAATGTCTCATAGTGTCTAAGACCAGGTAAGTCATTTCTCCTATGTTCCTCCTCCACAGGAAAAAGCCTTTCATCAGCTGGGCCTGATGGCCAGACTTACTCTTCCCAACTTACAGTGGAGACAACAGGGACCTGGGAGAACTGTTTAGGTAGTAGACTATAGACTATTCTCTGTCATTTTAATTAATATATGACATCTAGATTATACTTTATTATTCCAAGGTTTCTGATTACATTGACAGCTAATCTAACTGCAGCTTGACAGCTAGAAAATAAACAACTAGCTCCTTACCCCAAGGTAATCCACCACCATATTAGCTCATTAGTAAATTAATTAACTAGCTAAGACTACCAGATCTCTTATCAAAAAGACAGATGTTAGCCTTACTCATAGGCTTCATAATAAAAAATTTATAAGTTCAGATGTAACCTTTCACAAATATAACCTTATGCTACTTCCTTATCTAAACTCAGTTTCCATCGACTAAATTCATATTTCTTCCCCTTGCTATGCCACTGTTAATTAAAACTTCAAAGGTAACTAACTAATGGAGTTCTTATAAATTAGCCTAACCCTAATAAAACATTCTACTATATGATCCACTTTTATAACTACAAGTTCAACTTTTAAGTTGCCTTTGTTATCTTCTAACTATAGACTTAAAATATATTTCTCATGCTAAATTTACACCATCAGCTATCATAGTTACAAATTTAAGTTTCCTTTGGTTGTCTTTTAACTATAGACTTAAGATGTTTCTCATGCTAAACTATATGATCAACTATCCTATTCACAATTCAAAATTTTTGAATTTCATTTGTTGTCTTTTAAATGTAAACTTAAAAATGGTTCTCATTATATTAAATTAATGTACATTCAGTCTTCTAGACAGAAGGAAAAAGCCTTTCTTGCTTCTTCTATTCCAGGTAAGATTTAGAGCTTCCCTAAGCTCACCATAAGGACTGTTTATGCTCTTAACAAATTTATCTCTTTTATAAACTTTAAACTTCTAGGAAACCCACTTAGATCTTTCTCTCATAGACCAAACTGACTCCATCAAGATAAGTACACCTGCCCATCAATAGTCTAGGTTTCCACTTGCTGCCTATTGCAGAGAGTGGGATTCTTTTACTGTTCCCTGGTTTTGGGATTCCCCTCACTCCAATCCCCAAGACCTAAGGGTTTCACATATACACCTAAGAAAAAGGTTTTCTCTCAAACCTACTTAATTTTATTTTCTGCCTCCAATGTGTGTGTGTGTGTGTGTGTGTGTGTGTGTGTGTGTGTGTGTGTGTGTGTGTTTCAGCATCTTGCCAAGTCCAGGTGTTTACTCAAAATCTATATCCAGGATAGCTCCAGAGAAGCAACCCACAGATGCTCCAATCTGCTCTCCCTGACAGAGATGCTTGTACTAGACCTGCACCTTCCTACCAACAGATGGTTCCATAGACCCTGAACAGCAAGGAAACAGCCAACTCACCTAAGACTTGACCAACATCTCCAGCCCCATTTTCTTAGGTTTCCCAGAGACAAGTTGCCCCAAATTCAGCAGGAAGTAGCTAAAGATCATGATGATACTATTCCTGCTTCACCATCACCTATTTCACAGTTTCTCCTTTTTTAATTAAACGAAAATGGAGGACTGTTGGCATTCCTTTTGCTCTCCGCCTAACAAGTAGGCCTGGCTTGCTATAATCAGGACTGTTTAGCCTCTCCCTCTCTCTTCGACTCTTTGACTCTCTTCTCTCTCTCTGACCCCTTCCTCCCTTTTTACCCTTCCCTCTCCCTGCCTCTCCATGTTTTCCTGGCTAGCCTCCTCTCTCTCTCTCTCTCTCTCTCTCTCTCTCTCTCTCTCTCTCTCTCTCTCCTCCTCCTCCTCCTCCTCCTCCTCCTCCTCCTCCTCCTCCTCCTCCTCCTTCTCCTCCTCCTCCCCTGTCCCCTCTCTTTCTCTACATCTACTCCCTTCTCAGTTCCCATTTCCATGCCCCCAAAAGGGGTGCCTCAGCATGGGCTTGCTGAGGCATTCCTCCCATCACACCGTATTGAGCTAGAGGGTTGTAGTCCCATGTCTGCCCCACTGTAGGCTATACAACCGCTGGGGTGGGACACCATACCAGGGTGGGAAAGTACACTCTGAGATGTGGGAAAGCCTGAGCTGGTTCTGCAGGGGCCAAGAGGGTTCTCAGACTCTTGGACATCCAGGCACTGATGTAAGTTGCAGAAGAGCAGAGAATAGAGTCAGGGGCCTGAGGACTGAGGATGGCATATAGCCTGAGGCTGGGTGACAAGTGGAGCTCTGGCTTATCCCAACAGAGATGATTCTCCTTATCTTGGAAGAGGTAGGCTTGATGGAGTTTGTGGCTGGGAGTTCAGAAAGTCATTCTATGGGAGATTAGGCTGTGGTTCTGTAGGCAAAGGCTTTCTTGGCTCCCCACAGCAGATCTTGATAAAAGGAAGCAGCCCATGGTTTTGAACAGTTTATGGTCACAGTGGAAATGGATGTGTGAAACCATACTCCCTTCTCAGGGTGGGCCCGAGATTAAATACCTTTTGCAGGGAGGAATGTCTGGGAAGGAAAGCTTATTGGCTAAGCCTTTCAGGCCTCTAGGTACCTCATTAGCATGACGAACTCTGTCTCTAGACTACTTGACTATAGGTCATGTCTCTTTTAAGTGAGAAACATGGCACGTGATCCAAGTCAGGAATACGGCAAGGAACTGGGAGTAACCTAGTCAGGTATGTGTTCCAGATCTCGACCTGCTGTACCTTACCAAACTTTCTGTCATGGTTTTATGCCCCACACAGGGCCCTACAAAATGTACTCTTGGTTTTATAAAACATATCAAGGCGGTCTTGAGTAACATGGTCAATATACCATCTTTTTGATGAAATTCTATAACTTGTGTGTTATTGCTGCTACTTTCTAACTATGTAACTAGCATGTTACTTCTCTTAGAGGGACATGATTTCTTTACTCAGAACCCATGGAGAATTTTTTTCTTTCACAGAATTAGTATGAAGAAACAAGAGGTGATGTCACAAAATTTCCAAGTGTTTTACACAAGTCATTGAAATGGGCCCATATTTGCAGGGCAATTTTTTTGTGGAGCAGAAATGTGACCTATCACATATTTGTTTATAAATTGATTCATTTGGTAAACTATAAAGCCAATCCTTAGTGACAGCTTAGCCCATCAGATTAACGTAGGTAGTAAGACTTTGTGTGACATTAACAGGAACAATTATGTGACTCAATGATACAATAGTTTTGAAAATATTGCTCCACAAAAACAACCAATTATCTACAAAAAAAAATAGTCTAAAATATTTTAATTTTAGAGTGATTATTGTCTATATGACTCAAAAGCAGAGTGACAATTTTGTGTTAACTTCCTCTGGCAAATAACACACCACAAACAGTGTAAGAATGAAATGTTTTAATCTGGTCTCCTTTTCAATCTTTCTCCCTCTTTCACAGATACTTACAGGCACCTTAATGAGACATGTTCTATCAGTCCCTAGCTAGAAAACTTTCTGGTGGCAGGACATCTCACTTGGGAAGTGGTTTAGGTCAAAGGGGAACCACATGTGATTCTCACTCCTTCCCTGCCTTCTGCGTGGGACTCACAATGCCTGGGTAGCCTTGTGAACTTTTCCCTTCCTCAGAACTATGAGAAGAAGTTCCCACTTCTGCCAACTGGGCTCTGATTTTCGGAAAAGTTCTGACATGCTATTTTGTTCTGGTCCTGGGGCTTGAACTCTTCTTAGAGTCCTTGCATGCTTTTGCGCCCCTCCCCCCTGTCTTCTGTTCATGGTGTTAATAATTTTTCTAATAAACTCCATATTCCTTAATAATGTTCCAGTTTCCTCTTGAACTACCCATTGTGACAGGACAAGACAGTGCAGATGTTCCTCCATCTTGTATTCTTGCTGAAGTCATTCCAGGCTTGACTAGAATCTGATCTCCTTGATGGAGAATCCCATGGAAAAATTATCCTACTCTGTTCTAAAAACCAAAGGTCAGAATGTCCTAGTTAACTTAGTCTCTGTTAAACTGCCTGTTTGTATGGAACCCCTCCAACTACCTGCTTATTTGGTTTCTGTTAAACTGCTTACTTCAACTTGTGACTTTTGTGAAGCCCTCCAACCCACCACAGCTGCCTAGCAAGATGCCAGGGGATGGTTTCTGCCTTAAAAATCTTCATGGTCTGAACCTTCGTTCCCAAGCACTTGGGTGTGGTTTGAGACAACTAGAATAAAGATTTTTAATAGTCTATAAACTATGTCTGAGTGGTCATCTCTAGTGCATTACCCATAACACTGCTACATCCCAAACCTAACACTTGGAAAACTAAAGCATCATATATATGTTATTGTGGTTTTTATGAGTCAGTAGT
Organism: Uromys caudimaculatus; assembly: GCA_028551405.1. NCBI lineage: Eukaryota > Metazoa > Chordata > Mammalia > Rodentia > Muridae > Uromys > Uromys caudimaculatus. The sequence continues at coordinate 4,006,711 of CM052722.1, forward strand.
CCAGGCCTCCTCAAAAGTTGTTCACAAAGCTACCATCAGGGAGAAGGAAGGGCAGGGAGATTGTAGCAAGCACACAAATTCATCAATATTTTATTATTTTTGTCCTTATTGGGTTGGCTAAAAGCAAGCCCTTGTCTCAACCACGCTTCAGAGAACATGACAAAAAAGCAAGGATACCAGAAAGTATAGATAACTGGAGGCACTTTAAACTCTGCTCACCATTCTATAAAAAGCTTTTTATGTTGGTCAGTTGTCAATTGCTGTCACAGAATACCTCACACAATCAACTTAAAAGATCAAAAGTTTATTTTGGCTCATAGTTTTAGAGTCTCTGATCCCTGGTTTCTTGACTATTGTTTTTGGTACTGTGATAAGTTGAAGCACCATGGTGGTAAAAGCACAATAAAGCAAAAGACAAAGGGGCCAGGGATAAAATATGCCCTTTAAGGGAATGCCCCTGTGATCTACTCCTTCCAACTAGACCCAAGCATCACCTGCTACCTGGTAATCCACTGACTTGTGAGTTTGTCCATGAATAAATCACTTTGCAAGAGTAATGCCCTCATGATCCAATCACTCCTTGACCTCTGAGGATTACTATATTGAAGACTAAGCTTTTAGGGAATGTTTCAGATTTAAATATAACCCATGTCATTCTTTTATTGAGCACCAGCATATGTGTATGTGGGGTGTGTGTGTGTGTGTGTGTGTGCAGTATGTGAATGGGTGTGTGTATTTAATGGGGTGGTATACTTTTGAGCTAGGGTGGTTTTTGTCATTCTTATTCATAATTGAATCTTCAGTATCTGTAATAGAACACAACACAAAGGAGATGTTCAATGGATATTTATCAAGAAATGAATGAATGAAGAAATAGACACCTACTTTTTGCATAAAACACTTGTGCTTTGAACTATGTCAGCATTTGTTAGACATGTACTACAGCATCTGTATATAGAAATAGTATAAACAGTTATCATTTTAGTGAAAATAAAATTTTAAAAATTGTAGAATTAAAGCCTTTAACAAGAGCTATGGGATAATTTTGAACTCAATTAAGACATACAGCTCTTAAATTTCTGAAGTCCAGTTATTTTTTTATAATGTAAAATTTATAATCAAATAACCTTTCTAAAGCTATAATAAAATAGAACTTAGAAGAAGAGGAAGAGGAAGAGGAAGAGGAAGAAGAAGAAGAAGAAGAAGAAGAAGAAGAAGAAGAAGAAGAAGAAGAAGAAGAAGAAGAAGACAATTTTAAAACCTCTTTTTCATCAAATTATTTTTTGTTTCTTGCATGGGAAAAATTTCATTGTAGCCTCTGAAGAGTTATGTATGCCCTGCAGTTATTTCCAATGACTGACATCTGTTAAATAGAAATTCTCAAGATTATAGAATTGTGGGATTGTTATGGTTTTCAATTTCTTCGTCTGGAATATGGAGAAAACAGCACCTCATGACCTCAGCAGATGTTTTTCTTGTTTATGGTCAAATACAAGTGTCAAGGATCAAATATTTGCTCTACTCTCACCAAAAGAAAATATTCTACCTTCCATACAGTGGAATGCGAAAGAAGAAACAAAATAGGAAGCATCAGAATGATTGTGATGCCAAATAGCCTATGGAGAGCTTTGTTTGCCAGGGTGTCTGGGAACATCACTGACAGGATGCCTTCTCACAGCTGCTGGAGCCCCTCTGATGAGAAGTCTTTATGGGAAAAAATAGGCAATCAGCATTTTGCAAGGGATGACATTTTCTATTAAATTATCTCCGCTTTTTATATAACACAGCTGCAACAGCTTTATGTGGCTTTTCCTAATGGTACCTCGTCATACAAGCATGCAAAGTAGCAGAGCAGCTTCTAGACCATTCCCAATTCCCTCTCAGTTCCCAGGGTTCCAGAGTAATGACTTCTTGCTCCACTTGTAAGACCCCAGCTCTCCCTGACAGTCCCAGAAAACTGAGACAAAAGGAACCATTAAAATTGGCCACTCAACACGAAGGGCAGATTTTGTGGTTGTTTTCTTGAACTATCCTAATACAGACAGTGTGTGACTCTTCAAGAAAACTGGGATGCAGATTGATCATTGAAGGTTTGGAATATTAAATGAATGATCAATGAACTTTCCTGGGTTTTGTTTTAGTGAAAAAGAGATAGTTGTATAGTTTCCGTGTCTTTGCATTTATGAATCAGTTGGTTTATAAAAGTGTTTTCATACCTGTAAATGTTTAGCTTTGTTGGTAGACATGTACAGAACCTCATAATATGTGTATCATTGATAAATGGCATGATCTTTTGAAGAAATGTCTCAGATTGATTTAGGTTGAGAACTTTTGGCTATGGAAACTGTTAAAGTTCTACCTTAGGGGCTGGGGCACATCACTCAGTAGTAGTGTTTGTTTAGTATACAGGAGCCCTGGTTTCCATTGCTAGCAACAAAAATGACAATAAAATAAGACATGATTTTTTAAAATGAAGCTCAAGTTTTGAAATGAAGACTATGTATCAAACTAGCTAGCTTCTCTCTCTGTTTTTGTTTCCTGCTGTTTACCTTCTCCCCCTCCCTGCCCTTTTTTTTAATCTTGTGTTGGGGATTGAACTTAGGACCTTGTGCACAGAAGGCAAATGTCATTTAGCTTCATCCCCAGCCCAACAACTCTTACATTTAAACTTCAATGCACTAAACAAATTCTGTAACTACTTAGAAGCATGTTGAATAAAAGGTGTAATTTAAATCACAGTTTGTAATATTTAAACTACAACATAAACTTGTATTCCATCTACTTTTCTGATTATGTATTGCTTCTTCTTGTTGAACATGTTAGATATCATGTTGCATAAAGAAATATACTCATTGTGATGAAGCATTTTTCAATTAAAAGTATTAAAACAATAAAATGACATCATTAACATAGTGATAATCTGAAGTTTATTCAACCCCTCTCTATCTGTGCATCTTTGTTGCTGTCAAATCTGCTGCATCTGCTACAGGCTCTCAAATTACTCTGTGCTTTTATTACATGGTACTGATTTGCCAAAGACTTTGCACACATATTTATATAATTTATTGATCAATTAAAATGAAGCTGCATATAAACAGGAACTGTACCCATGATTCTTAGTATGTAGTGAAATTTCTGGTACATTGTAGATCACATAGAAATATTTCTTGCATGAATAAAAGAATAAAGTCTTGCTAGAAGAAGCTCAACTATCTAATTTTACTTTTAATATCTGTGTAGAAATTACCCATGGTTGTGTATATACTCTAGTTCACTATCTCATTTCATTTTTTAATATTTTTGCCATTTTTTGAAATTATTGTTATGGTGTGTGAGAGTGTGTGTGTGTATGTGTGTGTGTGTGTATGTGTGTGTGTGTGTGGTGCTGGGATAGAATCACATAGCCTTACATATGATAGGCAAATATTGTATCATTAAGTAACACAGTACTCTTGACTTTTTAAATAGGCTTAGTGTTGTTGATATTTGAAATATGTTACTATATATGTGTGCTGGTTACTTTTGCCAATTTAACAGAAACTACAGTGACCTGGGGGGGAAAGAGCTTCAATTGAGGAATTGCCTTTGTCCAATAGACCTGAGGACAAGTCTGATGGATCATTTCTTCATTAATGATTGAAATGGTGGCAGGGGGTCAGGGGAGTCCACGCACTACCCACCCACTTGAGCAGATGGTCCTGACTTGTGTAAGAAAGCAAGCCAGTAAACAGCTTTGCTCATGGTCTCTGCTTTGGTCCTTGCCTTGAGGCTCTGTCTTAGTCTTCCTTTCATAATGTATTACAACCTATAAGCTAAAATAAACCCTTTTCTCCCAAAGTTGTTTTGGTCAGAGTTTTATTACAGCAGCAGAGAAACAAAGAAAGGCAATGTCATATATATATATATATATATATATATATATATATTACATATTTTAAACTGATATCAAATATATATATATATATATATAAAACAACCTGAAATGCCCTATACCATTCTGGGCAACAGAACAAAGAACATATCAGTTAGTCTTAGATTTGCTGATATAACAGTTCAGTGGATATGAGACTAGATTTCTGAATGCTGATGAGGCATTTTATTTATTAATGATTTGATGTCAAGTTCCCAAAATTAAAATACTCATAATGTTTTCATGCCCTTAATTTGTTCTTATTCTGATTTAAAATATTTAATGTGGGTATAAATTAATAAAAAGTATTCTCTTCACTGCACTCATAAGATATACACCCTACCATTTGCCGACTTAGTGAAACTTCACCTTTTATGACTTGTGGAGGTGCTAATACAGCAAACCTGCTGTGAGAAATAGCATCATTTTGCATTTGTTGTAGAAATGAAAGCAGTATTGCGGGTGCATCCTGAGTACAGCCTAGGCAGAAGTTGTCTCTACTTAAAGTCACTATATCACAAGCCTGTACATAACTGACAAAAGTATTTCTTAACGTGTTGGGGAATGAATGTCATGGGTTACTAAACACAAAATGTATTAGTGCATTTGAAATCAAATACTGGAGCCCCTCTTTCTTCACACTTTCCCTACGTGTTTGGAGTTACCTATAGTCAAGTGAAATCTGAAAATATTAAGTGGACGTTTCCAGAAACAAACAAGATATCCTACATCTGCATATGGTTTATTAACTATGTCGTTAGAATCATTTTTATCATGCCTAGTGTCCTTCACCTTTACTCCCAGATTTCAAGAGGCAGAAGCAGGCAAATGCTTGTAAATTCTAAGTCAGCCACAGCTACAAAGTAAGACCTTGTCTTAACAAAGTAACAAAATGAAAATCAAAAAAAATAATTGTTCTTTTTATTATTTGTTATCATTGCTAGTTTCTTAGTATGACTAATTTCCAAAGCAAATTTTATTCTTGGTATGTTCATATAGGAAAATATATGGCATATCTAGTGTTAAGCAGTAAAAATGGTTTCAGAAATTTACTAGGGTGAAGGAAGGATTATTGTACCAGTTTACAAACAAGTAGCATTTGCTCGAGTTTTTGGTGCAAACTAGTCTCTTTTCAAATGGTAAAATTCAATGATAATGAAGATTGGAATAGATCAGTTTAATGCCAACTACAAGATTAAAACAAAGAAAAAGAAAAGATATCTTGTTCTTTCCAAACTGGGTCACAAGAACACACTGGAAGCAAATATACTTGCTTTATGAAACATAATGAAATATAACTGAGCAAGGACTCACTGTCCTGTGTCCACAGAAACCAATATGCAAACACCAGGTTTTTGCAAAAAGAAATAGCTTCATCACACATCACACACATTACATCACACATGCCTTCTCAATCTTAGTAGCAGAATTGACAGGAAGAGAGGAGATCAGGTCACATGCTTTTTAAAATATTTTATGTTTATGAGTGTTTTGTCTATATGCATGTCTGTGTACTACATTGTGTCGGGTGCCCACCTAGGCTTGAAGAGGGTGTCAAAACCTCTGTAACTGGAGTTACAAATGGTTGTGAGCCAGCATGAGAGTGCTGGAATTGAACCTGTATGCTGCAAGAACAACACATGTTCTTAATAATGGAGGTATCTCTCCAGCCCCAAATACTTCCTTTTGATGGAGAGTTATCTATGTTCCTATCAGGAGATTCTTGAGCTTGTAACATCATTGGCAAGAATAACTGGCTTCTGATATTCAGAATCCCTCTCAAATTCTTTTTCCAACCCATAAAAAACATTAGTAGATCTGGTTATTTCATGGAATGCAACTTGACAATTTGTTTTTCAAGGAATTTAAACCTTCATGTGCCCAGACCTTCTGTTATGTCAGTAGAACAATATTCATAGCAGCGCATGTGATCACTGTGGTCAAGCCCAATTGAGCCATGGAAAAGGCAACCTGTTAAAGCTGTTCAGGGATGGCCCTGGACACGTCCAGGAAAGTAGTCTTAGAGTTGAGATGTGAATGGACTTAATGGGAAAAGAAAAAATTTGTTACATTATGTATATCTGATTGTTCAGGACATTCTAGAATCATGTAAACTTGCTTTATTTCCCCCTGTCCCAGTCACTAGTTATATAAATTGGTCTTGGTAAACTACTTATTAGCTCATCTCTATTATTTTACCTGGACTGGGAAATAGGGGAGTGGCTAATGTTCTAAGCATAGGTACAATGGTAGGGCTCCTTATAACCCACGCAAATGAACGCTCTGGCACTTTATGGGCTAAGAAGGTGGGCTGATGACTTATAAACAGCCTAAATAATATTTTGTTCAGATAGAAAATGATGAAGTTGGGTCTAATGATCAGAAAAATGGCATTTAACTCATTTTAGTACATGCCTCATTTCCCTTACCCCACTATCCTACTTACTCAACCCTCCTGTAAACTAGAATGCCAATTGTGGGTTTTCCTGCCTGGCTATTTTTTTTTCCTACTGTATTTATCTTCCTTGCATGACTGTCTCTCACATGGACTTAAACTTTAAGGCTCCTCTCAAAATTCTGATCACCCTTCTCTCTCTCCCTCCCTCCCTCCCTCCCTAGTTCAGTCTCTCTCTCTCTCTCCCTCTCTCTCTCCCTCTCTCCATGTGTGTTTGTGTCAGTGAGAGAGAGAGACAGAGACAGAGACAGAGAGACAGAGACAGAGACAGAGACAGAGAGAAAGAGATTTGAGAACTTTGTATCCATTTTCCATCACTCAATGTATCACCATAGTATAGAGCAATGATCAAGTTGAATTAACATATTTTTCAAGTAAAATAACATGATGCTTACCAGTGTCTTGACAGCTTAATGTTCCTCCTACCTCCACATCATGAACCTTTAATTGGATAACACCAATCTTTGCTTTCCCCTTTCCAAAGATTGTTCCTTTATTGTTTCTGTGCCAAGTATCATCTAACCCCAGCCGCTAATGGACTTTTGGCATCTGTTAGCTTTTGCTTTATTTTTATAGAAGGAAATGATCCATGCTTTCCCCATCTTGTTATCTCTAAATCTTTTCACTCACATAAAATACTCTTGTGCCAACTGATAAAGTCAACACTTTCTCTATCTCTATTTTAGTTACTTTAAATTAATTTTAGCAAAAGATCTACTGAGCCTGACTTCTATGTGTTATGCTTTAGGAGTAAATAAGATAGGGTTCCCTCCATCTAACAACTTATCTCAGGGGCAGTTTAAAGTAACATCTGTATATTAAAATATGGTAGGTTCTTTGATAAAGAGAAGGCAAATAATTTTGTGTGGCCAGGGTCAGGTCCCAAACAAACAAAGACCCTTGGGTTTCAGTAGTAGAGAACAGGAAGTACTACTGTATGCAATGGAAGAACTGTAAGAACATTGGGGCTATAATGACTTGCATTCTGTTAAGTCCAAGCAACTAATCCATGGCATCTGTCCTGTCAAATTACATGGATAGATGGATAGATGGAGATAAGGTTGAATGATGAAGTGAAAAATTGTTATAAAGCACTTTTATAGTAAATCATTATTTAATTCTGCCAAAATCATTTGTTAATTTTGCACAGAAGCTGGAAGTACTTGCCATTATAATGGATGCTCTTTGGTTCATCCCATATCAGCTGGTACCTGAAAGACTTTTTCAATATTTCTAATCAGCAAAGAATACTATGATACAAGAAAACATATCAGATATGAATATTGGTTCAAGAAGAGGCCATTTCATCATAGTTATTTGTTGAAGAATGTTTTCTTTTAGAGCATTTAAGAGATACTCAGGCAGTTGCAAAAAAAAGAATACAAATGGTTCCATGTATCCATTCCTGAGCTTCTGTCAATAAAATAATAGTATAGCAGATCAGGAAATAGATGTTGTTACATTAGCTTCAACAAGAATACATACAAAGACTTAAAACACAGCTAAATAATAAAGCACTTTCTTAGTTTCTATAGAGGTCTGCGATAGATCCCTAGCAGTATACACACAAATTATATTGAATTAAAGTAGATAAGAGCAAAGTAGGCTTTTGAAAGCAATACTTTTACAATTTTCATCATTTTGTTAATCAGCATGTGTGAATGTGAATACACACACACATAATTTATAGATTAGTATCAGCATCACTTTAATCAGAATACAGAGCAATTTCAATATCACAACAGGTGCTCTTCATACTATCACCTTGACTTTGGATCCCTGGCTCCTTTGTACCTGTAGTTATGTTATTTCAAGGAAGTCATACAAGCAGAGTTATGAAAATATAACCTTTGGGATATTCTTCAGTAAGTATGATGTCCATGCAATCCAATTGGGATTCGTACATAATGAGTTCGTTCCTTTGTATTGCTATGTAATCTTACAGTGTTTGTATGTACTAGAATCTTTTAACTCTTCTCTTACTAAAGAACATTAGAGTTTTGTCTAAAAAACATTAGAGTTTTGTTTCTATAACTTACATTGCTATGAAATTTTAGGGAATTGTATGTTTTCTCTGAGGTAGAACTTAGCAATGAGATCGTTGGATCATCTAAGTACATACGTACTTTTGAACAAAATTCTGGGACATTTTTTTTAAGTATATATGTGTAGTTCACATTTATAGTGTATGGAAAGTCCATTTTCTTTTTTTTTAAGATATTCTTTCTTTTTTTTGATTTTCTTCACGTCATTGGCAGCATTTAATATTATCACTAGTTCTCTCTTGGTTTTCTAAAGAGTGAATGTGAAATTTTCATTGCAGCTTTAATTTGAACTTATCTATTGAGTTATAGTTTATGACATTTTCATGTGATTATTTCTCTTAGTTTCTTCATAATACATAAAAAGCAATCTGATGAGTTTTGAGAGTTCTTTATATGTTTTAGAAATGAGAGCTTTTTGGACATATTGTTTTTAAATATTTTCTCTTAGTATAAATGTTCTCTTTTTAACCTCATATAACAAGGTGCTTTGAAGTGTGAACGTCATTAAACTTGATGAAGTTCAGTTTTTTAGTATGTTTGAATGGAAGATATTTATATTGTAATGTTTAATCACTAGGCCTTTTTCTATCAGTAGCTCCTGAAGATATTCTCTAATATTAAGAATACTATAGTTTTACATTATATATTGAACATTTAAATTCATTTGACCTTTTGTAAATAGTGGAGTAGGGTGTGTGTGTGTGTGTGTGTGTGTGTGTGTGTGTGTGTGTGTGTATGTGTGTGTATCATGTTCAGTCTAGTTTTTAAAGAATATTTTTATTTCATTGATAGATAGATTGATTGATTGATAGGAGTACTAACCACTCTTGCAGACTACCTGGTTCAACTGCCAACACTCACATGGGGGCTCACAATCATCTGTAACTCTATCCCAGGGCATCTAATTCTATCTTCTGACTTCTGTGGGCACAGCACATGGTACACTGATATACATACATGCACGCAAATCTCTCATACACATGAGTAATAAAGTAATTTAAAAATATTTTCCCATTAAATTGCCTTTGTAACTTTGTTAAAACCAACTGAGTATATTTGTGTTGCTCTATTTTTGCATTCTGCTATATTGATCTATGTATTTATCACACACTTTCTAATAATACACTTTCATGATTAGTATAGCTACAGAGTTAGTCATGAACTTATATTTTTGTTCTTTAATCCTTCTTTGCAAGAACTGTTTTGATCATTCTAGTTCATTTACCTTTCCATATAAGTTTTAGATTCTGCTTATCTACATTAACAAGAAGCTTTCTAGGAACTAAATAAATTATGTTAAACATGTAGATCAGTATGTAGAAACCCAGCATCCTTAATATGGTGCGTCTTCTCATCCACAAATACAGTGTCCCTCCATTCATTTAGGCCCTTGTTGCATTTTGTACTTTTTAATATAAAGGTTTTATATGATTTTTATCTAACTAAAATATCCCGTTTTGTAATATTTTAAATAATTCCATGAGGATTACACATAATATATTTTGATCATACTCACCCCAACTCCCTCAAGATAATACTCCTACCTTCAAACCCACCAACTCTATGTGTCTTCTTTTCCTTTTAGAACCCATCAGTCCAATTTGTGTTAAACAAATACTCTTGGGTGTGAGGTCTTCTCTGAAGTGTGGTCTGAGTTTTTACTTTTGATTTCCATATTTCTGCTGTGAGTATGTAATAATACTCTGTACAATGAGCCTATATCCTATGAGCTTGTGAAACTGATTAATTTTATTTTTTGTGTGAATTTTTTTCTGATTGAGCTTTCTACATAGCATCATTTGAAAATAGAGACAGTTTCATTTCCTTAAATTCTAAAGTGCACCATATCTTCTTATTTTGCTGGGGGTGATTATTTCACAAGATCTTTTGTGCTATATGGAAGAAGAGTTGTGACAATAAAAATCTGTTTAGTTTCTAATATTAGGGGTAGAATATTGTTTCATCTTTGAGCATAATATTATTTAATTAGTTGTTGTGGTTGCTGTTATACATTGAGTCTGTAATATCTCCCATAGATTCATTTGTCTAGTTCTTTATCCACAGCTGTTTGAGGGGAGGTTGCATAGCCTTTTTTTAAATTTTTTTTATTTTTGATACTTTATTTACATTTCCAATATTTCCCCTTTTCTGGGTCTCCTCTTTGGAAACCCCCTATCCCCTCCCCATCCCCGCCTCTATGAAGGAATTCAACCTCCCACCCACCTGCCCACCCATCCCCATATTCCCACCTTGACATTCCCCTTTACTGGGGCCTCTAACGCCCTCAGGCCCAAGGGCCTCTCCTCTCTCCCTGATGGCCATCGAGGTCATCCTCTGCCACAATGTGGTCCGAACCATGGGTCCACAGATGTGTATTCTTTGGTTGGTGGTCCAAACTCCAGGATGAGCGGAAGGGGTCAGGCCCATTGACGCTCTTGCTCCCTCCATGGGGCTGCCAATTCCCTCAGCTCCTTCAGACCTTTCTCCAACTCCTCCATCTGGGACCTTACTCTCAGTCCAGCAGTTACTGTTAAGTGAAACTTGGGCATTCTGAACTTTTGGGCTAATATCCACTTATTAGTGAGTACATACCATGTT
>CM052722.1:4018218-4035726 GCA_028551405.1 Uromys caudimaculatus
GGAATGTCAAGGTGGGAATATGGGAATGGGTGGGCAGGTAGGTGGGAGGAGGAATTCCCTCACAGAGGCGGGGAGGGGGAGGGGATACGGGGTTTCCAAAGAAAAGGGGAATCATCGGAAATGTAAATAAAGTATCAAAAAAAAATGCTGCCTTTTCTAAAGGAGTCTTCAAACCATTGAGATATTACATGTGCTTCACTGGAAGTGTTGCCAAACTCTATGGGAGCATATAAAAGGAACAGGGGTATGGGAGTTGGCATGAAAAAACCCACTATTTGAGTACTTATTTAGTTTTGAGTATCAAGTGGCCAAGTGGAGAACAAAAGGAAAGTAGAGAGGGAGTAGAATCAAACCCAGTTCATGCCAAAATGTTGGGAAAGACAGATTTTTAATGTTGTTAATAATGATTATACAAATTAGAGTAGGCCTAGATTGTCAATACAGATAAAACAGATGAATATGGCAGTTATGGTTACACAAATATGGATTGTTCTACAAGAACAATTCTGCTGTGAGAACTATGGGCCAGTAGCTTCTCTTTGAGGTCTACCACAGTGTGCTTCTTTAGGCTATACTATTTCCAAGGCGTTCTAGCCAATGATCATGTGAAACAAACATCTGGAACTGGGATGTTCCAGCCTAACGTGAGGTATTGCTGATATGCTCCCTTTGCTCTGTACTTTCTATTAGATTTACTGAGACATTTTCAGAGCTGTGCTACTGTGTGGGCTCTATGTCTCTGTTTCTGTCTCTCTGTCTCTGTCTCTCTGTTTCTCTGTCTCTTCTTCTTCTCTCTTTGTCTCACTTTTTTCCTTCTTTCCTCCTCCTACATGGGTTGAACCTGTATTCAGACAGATATAAAACCCAATCGCAGCCTTTTGTTCTTTCTCTCTATTATTTGCAGGAATGTCTTCTGTTTATCATTACATTTTGGCATTTGCTTTCTAGAGGACCATAGCTCATACAATGATAAAACTGATGGAATTTTTTGTTTACTTGTCTTGCTTTAATATAGTTTTACTTAAAACAAACCAAACAATAGTATCCCATAGTCACAGTTGAGAAATTGGCAAGAAGAATTCTATTCTCTAAGTTCTCTGGTGATATGTTCTCACCTAGATATCAAGAGCCATAGGAACCATAAGCCTGTGTAATGAAAAATGGCTTTGACAGACTGTCTCAGTACACAGGCAAGTAAACCCTTGTTTGAATTAATTAATAGCAATTGCTTCGGTAGAAGTTGCCCAAAACTCCCATATTAAAAGTATCTAAATTGCTAGTCATGGTAGTGTATGCTCTTATTCCCAAAATGCAGGATGTTGAGGCAGGTAGATCTCTGAGCTTGAGGCCACAGCCAGGGCTACATCGAGAAACCTTGTCTCAAAACAACAACAACAACAAAGTATCTAAATTACTTTGCTTGTCTCAGAAACCTGAACTGCCTCATAATATTATCATCTGAACAGCAAGATAAATCTGGGATAAAAAAATAAGCAGGTAAAAATAGGTTAAAAATACATTGGCAGAAGACAGTGTGATATAAGGCAGAAGATGAGTCAGAACAGAAAGATTCTTTCCATGAGGCTGATGAGTACAAAACTTCCTATGTAGGAAACAAGGAGCCACGAAAGATATAGAATTAAAATACAAATTATGCTTTTTCATACATGGATATTATCCTAATGATAATTAGGGAACTAAATGGATAGTTAGATAATGAACATCTGAGAAGAAAGCCGGACACAGAGCAGGTAAAAACCAGTATGATTTTATATCTATTGGCTTTAAGGCCCATGCAAAGTGATACCCATGTTTAATAGACAGAGCTGTTTGTTTCATTCTTGAGAATGATACAGGGTCTCTGCCTCCACAAGTATTGGTCAGGTGCCTGATAAATGTGACTGTACTATTCTCTTCTTTCTTGCCTGTCACAGTGAAGTGTTGTGATTGATTTACAGATGTAAACAATCACTGCTAGTAGACGCCAACTTTCTTTCAAGTCAAAGGTCATAGACATTTATGAAGTGGGTTACATAAAGAAGGAAATAACCCAGTATGCCCTCAGCTAGAGGTCAAACATTGCAGGACTCCATTTTGCCTGCCAGCCTGGAACCTGGCTCTGTTCCAGCCAGCTTAACCCATGTAATTCATATTCATACTGACTTCCAGTGAACCCTTTGAGCTGCTGGGAAAGTCTATCAGGTTCCCAAATCAATTCATTCTTCTATTATCTTAAATGATTATTCTCATGTCTTTCTTGTTGTCAACACAGTAACAGCTCCTACCTTCTTTTTCATTCTCAGTAAATTCTTGCTTCTTAATTGATGAGAAAATAGAAGTATTCAAACAGATTTTTTTCCTTTACTTTTCAAATTTATAATTTAATTACATTTTCCCCTTCCTTTTCCTCCCTCCAAACCCCTCACATATGCCGCTACCTGCTCTCCTTCAAATTCATGTTTTGTTTTTTTTCACAAATTGATATATATATATTCCCATCAATTTAGATGATGCTTTGGTCAAATTGACCCCAGGACCATCCTCTAGATCTCAGCTTTATTTCTGATGGGCAATTCATTCTTTTATTATGTCAAAAAAAAAAAAAAAACTAAAGTCATAAAAGAATTCAGATAGGGGTTTTCTTGACTTAACATGTTCATGAGCCTCCCTTTGCAGAAATTAGCCTTTAAGGTAAAAATTCTCTATAGTCTAAAATATCTTTGAAAGATTCTTGAGTCAACCAAAGGCATGGCATTATCTAATTTTAAACTACAATCATTATATTAATTGATATGGACGTATGGGTGTGTGAACCATTGGAATATATTAAATAGCATGACAGTCAGCGTGCAGCTATGACATCCAAAACAATTTTTCTTTAAAATAAGTATCACATTACTCGTGGCAAATAAGAAAGGAGCGAGTTCTGATATCTACTTGCTTCGTGCAACCTTCATTTCACTGTTGTACCAGTAGACTTGGTTATTATGGAGATTTTTTTGACATTTTTTAAAATTTATGTTTATTTCTTATTGGATTTTTATTTACTTATGTTTTAAATGTTATCCCCTTTCCAGGTTTCCCCTCCACAATCCCCATTTCCCCTTCCCCTCCTCATGCTTCTATGAGAACGCTCCCCACCCACCTACCCACTCCTGTCTCACCTCCCTAGCATTATTGGAATTTAACAAGATACATTTGAATAAGTACCTGTCACAAGTCCTGACACATAATCACTGCTCAGAAATGTTAGCTAGATTAGAATTTATATTTACTTTGACCACAGCAGTGAAGAAATATAGAACACAATCTAAAATCCCTGCTAATTCCTTTTGTGCTTTGATGGATATAAGCTATATGGAGTCACTTTTTGAGTAGATGGAGTTGGAGGAAAAGGATGTTAATATCATGTCAGTGGGATTATTATGCTTGTCATGAAGAAAATGTAAATTTTTAAATGGCTAAAACAACCGTCCAGAGACTATTATGATGGATGAAGCATGCGTCCCTCAATGAGACAAAGCAGTAGAAACTGAAACAGTTGATCTATGTTTCTCCTCTTCTCTGCTCCACTCTGATCCTTGAAATGGCTCTGGCTACATATGTAGCAGAGGACTGCCTTATCTGGCATAAGTGGGAGGGGAGGCACTAGGTCTTGTGGAGACTCCATGTCCCAGTGAAGGAGGATGCTAGAGGGGTGAGGCAGGAATGGATAGGTGGAGGGGTAGGAGAGCTCCCTCTTAGAGGCAAAGGGGAGGGGAAGGGGGTGGGAGATTTGCTGAGAGGGGACCTGGAAGGGAGACAACATTTGAAATGTAAATAAATAAAACAATTTATTAAAAGCAGAAAAGAAGTAGAAACCTCAGCTTGGTTTTGTCTGCTTGTTGTTTTGAGAGAAGAGGAGGGAGGGAGGGAGGGAGGGAGGGATGGAGGGAGGGAGGGAGGAGGAGGGAGAGGAAGAAGAAAGAGAAGGAGAGAAGAAGAAAGTTTGGTGGGCATGGATGATATGGGAGGTTCTGGGATGAGGTACTGGGGGAGGGGAAACATGATCAAAACATATTGTAAGAAATTATTTTCAATAAATAGTTTTCTCCAAAAACCAACAATTTATGTTGTCTTATTTTCTTTTCTAAGAGGGTATTTCTTCAGCTTGTCATTCTCCAACATTCCTGTGACATTTTATGATCTGCTATAGTCTAGTCCATGGAATTCATTTACCGCCATCTGTTCCTTAGATGTTATTGTTCCTCTCTGATTTTCTTCATTCCTCAAGGTCTTAAGGCACAGATGTTAGACTCAAAGATCATAAGTGGAAAAATACAGATTTTCCAATATCAACAGCACAGGTAATTTAAAATTTTGAACATTTTTTATGCCCCAAGCTTGGGCCATTGCAGATGTTTTCTTTTTCTAGCTCAAAAAACCCTGAATCTCAAAATCTGTTTCACAGAGTAGCAGCATCAGCAACAGTATGCAGCAGCAGCAGCAGCAGCTGCAGCAACAACTGTATTTGAGGGACTGTTTGGTTAGAAATGCAGAGATCATCTGGCGATAGGCCATGGCAACTAAAGTTTAGTAATTCTTGCCCTGTTTTGGCACAGGCAATACTATCTCTGTCACTGTATATGTGAGGGATGTAGGCACAGTTACACTGCCAAGTGATTGGCTAGTCCATAGAGTTAGTAGACTATAAATTCAGGTTACAAGTCTATATGGGCTGATTCAAGAGACACCTACTTCAGGAGCATTATTAAACTATCTACTTAATGTCCATTTCTCATTTACCATATCCTACAAAAGTGGAATTATATGGCAATATTTTACTTTGACACCAAACAATAGAATCAATATGCATTGATTTAGGTTATGTCATGGGAAGAGACTTTTAAGTAGCAGAAACTAGTCTATAAAGAGTGTCCATGGTTCTAATACCATAGGTGGATGTGTGAGAGAAGTTAACCAAAGTAAGTATCCCCAGAAGTTGATGTTCTGACCATGTCAGTGTAACTACATGGAATTACAGGTTTCTGGGAGTGGGTTTTAACAGACACCACAAACTGCAAATAAACAGAACATTTAGGAAGGATGAGTGTCTTAATCCCAAAGGACAAAGATTGGGGAATTCCAGGGGGCATAGCACCTCCCACAGTGTTATTCTTATCTTCCAACTAACTTGTTTGTACAAGTTCCTCATAAGGACTTAGTGTGATTGAAGAACTTTGGTAGGTTGGCCACAACCAGGCTTTTTGCAAAATTGTCAGAAGAACAGAAGTTTAGCAAAGTAGACATAAGTGAGAGATGATGCCACATAAGTGATGTAGAAGACAATGATAACCGTGGGGAGTGGGGGGGAGATTAAGAGTCAAAGGGAAAAGTAAATTCTGAGTGAGAGAGAAACAGACAGCACTTGGGATCACAGAGTTCCTGAAAGTGAGTATCTCAATGTCAAATGCTTCTCTGAAGTATCCAACCTTGCTAAAGTTACTATCACATGGCAAATCATCTGGGGATGGGAGTCCAGTGTCAGAAAGCTGGTGTCAGTTGAAAATCTCATTGAAAACAAATGAACAAACAAACAAACCCATGATTGTCTCCCAGACTAAGGGAGCAGCTACTATTCACAGGAAGTCCTCATGTGAAAAATGACGTAATACTTTCACTAGAAACCTATCAAAAAGGTATAATTAGCCAGTATAAAAAATGATCTGACAATATTTATTTATTTATACAGATCAGGGTTTTGCACATGCTAAGCATATACTCTACCCTGAGCTACAAACCTGACAAATAATTCTGCCTCACTGTTCAATTTTTCCAGTGTCTTTGGGGTAAGTTACTCTGATTTACAAAGGTGTGGGACTATCTGATTTTTGTTTTCTTTCTCTTGTTCTTCTTTGCCAGTTAGGACTAGGGTTATAAACCCAGGAGGAGAGTATGAAATATCACCTTGTCTTTTACACTTCAAACTCCTAAATGTGAATTTAGAGAGTGCTTTGGCTACCAATTTCTTTATATACATTTTTAAAAGATTAAAATTGTTTGGGAGACATGTTAATCTAGTAAACTGAACACAAATATTAATTACCATTTTCTAGTCAA
The DNA here is from genome assembly GCA_028551405.1 of Uromys caudimaculatus. Lineage (NCBI taxonomy): Eukaryota > Metazoa > Chordata > Mammalia > Rodentia > Muridae > Uromys > Uromys caudimaculatus. Next base: position 4,024,318 of record CM052722.1, read on the forward strand.
TGCTACTAAACTGTCAGTGAAAGGATTATTGCACTAAAAATGGAAGTAGAAGGAGGGGAACAAGAATAGAAATGTGCAATCCAGGATAGGTAAGAGGGATCCCCAAGTAAAGGTACTTGCCACCAAGTGTGATGGCCTAAATTCAATCCTCTGGAAACACAAGGTAGAAGAAAAAAAGCAAACTCCCAGAAATTGCTCTGACCTCTACCTGCATTCCATGGCATGTGTGAATGCACATACAAATAAATGAATGAGTAAATAAATAAACACAAAAATAAATAGATGCAATAGAAATGCACAAATTGGCCAAAAATAAATGTGAAAAGGGAAGCTGTCCACATAGACCAGAGAAAGCTGATGCTCAAGACCATAGTGTGGAAAGCATACTCTCTCTCTCTCTCTCTCTCTCTCTCTCTCTCTCTCTCTCTCTCTCTCTCTCTCTCTCTCTGTCAGTTACTTTTCTAATTACTGTGACAGAAAGCCTGACAAAAGTAATGTATGGAAGTGAGGGTTCATTTAGCCTCATAGGTTGAGGGAAGAATCTACCCTGGTGGAGAAGGTGTGGCAGCAGCAGTATGAGGTTGCCGGTCACATTGTGTCTATAGTCACAAAGCAGAATCCACAAAGGGTGGATTTCAGCTTACATTCTCCTTTTTATTCACTCTAGAATCCTAACTCATGGAACAATGCTACCCACATTTGGACTAGCTCTTCCCCTTCAATTAAATACACACACACACACAAGCTCACATATGCTCTCACATACACAAGCTCACACATGCTCTCACACACAATCTTACCAAAGCAGCCTCAAAACATTCAGGAACAGACATGGGATTTGCCTGGGATGCAAAGTTGGTATTAAATGAAGAGATATGATTTATATTTATAGAAATAATGCATCTTCCCAGTAAGAAATCACTCCACATACTTAGAAACTGATGAAGCTATTGCAGCCCCCTTGAGCTGTCCCTTTAGAGACAAGTTCTTTCATACGGGTCAGTGGGTAGGCCCAACATCAATCCTAAATCAGGGTTGTCTCCTTCTTTTATGGAAATGGAGCCTAATTGGTGGTAAGTATAAGTGACCAAACATTAGCAGAAACTTTTTCATCAGCTCTCAATTTTGATTATGGTACATAATTTTCTTTCTCACTGTTTCTAACAAGTCTTGCTAGTATAATACTTATCTTCAATACTCATCTTCTGGTTGTAATAGAGCCAGCTGTCCTTGAGCTAAATTCGACATTGTATAACTTATGATTTCTTAAGCAAGTTTATTAGCAAATCCTTTATAGCAACAATTTTACTACTTCGAGTTTCTCCTTCATCAACAATGAGTATATGAGCAAAACTCAAGATTAATCTGACATTCATCAGGGCTAGTGAGATGAATCAGTAGTTAATAGCACATGCTTTGTCAGTCTGACAATATAAACTCAATCCCCACATTCCACAGTAGAGGAAGAGAGCTTACTTTTGAAAATTTTCCTGTGATTTCCATACATGTGCCATGGAATGTGCACACTTACACTCATAAATACATAACATTCATGCATTTGTAACAACAATAATAATAAATAAATAAAAACTAAAGCAAAATTTTTACCTTGGTCTGTGGCAAAGCCTAGAAATTTTACTCTTCTATAAGAGTGGATATGGTTTGAATGTATCTCCCAAGGTTCACATTGAAATTTAGTCCTCATTTTTGAAGTATTAGATGGGTGGAGACTTACTCTGCAAGTGATGCCTAGACGTGTGGCCTTTGGGAGATGATTGAGATGAGATAAATTTGCTATGGGGAAGTCCCTATTAGTAAATTCTAGTGCTCTTATAAGAAGACAGAAAGATAGAAGAAATGATACCCACCCCTGCCCTTTCTCTTTCCATGTAAAGTGTTGTGTCTTCTCAGGATTCTGCCAACCAAAGGGTGATTATTACATATTTGTATGATATTGTACTTCCAGGATCATAACCCCAAATCAGCCTCTTTTATTAAATTTGGTCTACAATGTGGTGTTTTTGACAACAAGAAACAAACTAATGTAGTAACTTAAACTTGAGAGACCATAATGTAAAATATTTTGTTCTGATGTTTAGATTTTGTTGTAAACATCAGAACCATCACACCTTCCCACCTTCATTTTCCCTTCAAACCTGAAACGGCTTGCACCGAGAACCCAAGGAAATTTTTGAGAGAAGAGAGGGTCATTAAATCCATGGGAAAAAATAATTAGTCTTACAAGAAACCAAATTTAAGCACAGCAGCTGCACAGTTCACACAGCTATGTAAAATTTGTAATATTAAGGAAAGCTGATTTTTCCAAAAAGTAACATGGAGAAGTAGCAAATAGAAAGTATAAGTTTTAAAGTTGACCTTGTGCTAGGGTTCAGGGGGAGGAGAATCCCCCTCCCAAAGTAGAATCCCTCTCCCAAAAATGAAGAATGGCTCTGCTGAGGTCAATTAGGAGCAGCTTTCTACAGGAGAGTTCTCTCCCTGACATCTACCCAATAAAAAGCAGGACACCGATTTTTCAAATACCATAAGTATTCTGCCCACCTCTCTAGCAAGAGCAAAAGTTAACCTGCTGACAACCACTTTTGTCCTCTCTTGTCCTGGTACCAGAGAACAGAAGAACAAACTTTGCTAACTAGCTTCTTTCTGCAGATTGTTGGCTTTGCCCTTAGCTGATGTCCCTAAAGGCTCAATATGTTCTACCTCTGTTTTGCCATTTTTTTTTCAAGAATTTAAAATTTTTTGTTGAAAGTCCTGGAATTAAAAGCTAGTTGCTCAGAACTCTTCAAACGTTTAATGTCTTCCTTGGATATATGCTACTAAGCTTCTGCTCCCTCTTTCTTTTGTTAACCTGACTTTGATGTCATGAGTTTATTTCAAATAAAAGTCTAAGACTTAAACATGATCATTCTCCTATGTGTGGAAAGGAGTGTCTAAGAGAGCAGAGTCTCCATGTTCCCCAGTAGAAAGCCAGCAGGTATTATTGAAAAAAACTAACAAGGATCAGCTGTTTAAAACTTTGGACATGTCAAATTGCATAGGAATGTTTAAGGTAATGTTATGTACACCCAAATAATTTTAAATTGCCATCTATGGCTTTTTTCATGCATTTAGAAAAATGGATGGCTACTTCTATAGTTTTTCTTTGTAATTAATGAAATAATCTTTACATGTGTCAAGGGTACCATACATTACTTACCTGCTGGAGTGTGTTGCTCCAGCTATAACAATCTTTATGAAAATGAGGGCAGAAAATTAGGGCTTTAAATTACAGAGACTTTGGATGATTACGGTTAGGAAAATAAGCCCACTTATGGGGATGGTAGCTAGGCAGTCCATTTTTCATCCATAATCGAGTACAGTCTGACAGTATTGTCAGTATATGGCACACAACTGTGTTTGATTAACTTCACAGATATGATGTCACAATTTCTCCTTGTCCCTAATAAATGACTAAGGTAGTGGTAATGCACATAACTTGTTAACTTGTGCTTGCCTATTGGGTAGTTGCATGGAGTTTGATTCACATTTTACCTGAATTTCAATGCTCACTCACTGTTGATATTAAACTATTAGCATCTTCAATCTTAAACAAATACTTTAAAATATTTTATTATTTGAGAATATAATAGATTGCATTTTTATCATATTCGCCCCCTTCTCAAGTTTTCCCAGATCTTCACCCAGTTCCCTATAGATTCAACTTTATGCTTGTTCTTTTGTTTTGTTTTGTTTTGCTTTGTTTTGTTTTACTTATGACCCATAGAGTCCAATTTTTGTTGCTCAGATACTCTTCAGTGTGAGCCTGTTCTGGTATGAAGTAACTAAGGACCAATCCCCTCCCCACCAGTTACCAAATTCCACTAGCTCCTTGACTAGAGGTGGGGCTTCATGCCCATCTCCCCGGTTCTTGCTGAGATTTTGTCTGACTTTAGCCTGTGCATGTCTCATGCACACTGTCACAATTATCATGGGTTCTTATGTGCCAATAGGGCACTATTGAGGCCGGAATACAGTTTTCTTGAAGCCATCCACCTCAAGTTCATACCCTCTCTTGTTTTCCTTTTCACATAGATTCCTGGTTTGTGTTATGGACATGGAATCTAGGGGACTTAACAGTATCTTTCTTCCTCCCTACCCCCTTCCGAGACTCTTTTTCTAGACCATCATTGCGTATGCCAGGGAAGAGCTACAGGCTCACTGCCTAGACTTTTGAGCTTCTGTTTCCATTTATCTCCCACTGCTTTACATTAGCATGACGCTCTTTTGCAAAAGTCCAAGTCCAAGGAGGCCATCTCCTAATGCTTTTCCTTTGCCAGATGAGTAGATTCAAAAGTCAAACGTCTTGTTCCTGGAAATCTCCATACTTCACTGTATAGTCTCCTGCATTTAATGAACCATATTTCACAGTTTGAATATGGTTAATTTAATGTATCAAAGATTATATAAATCTTCAAAATGCTTATCATGTCATATCAGTCTTCAGCATAAGCTCTACTCTGAGAGAATCTATGTAAATTATTTAAATTGAATTTTGCATCTTCAAAATACTACTTCTTTTTTCATTAGTAGTAATATATTATGCAGAGGAGTGCTTTTCCTCAACAAACTAATAATATATTTTTGAATTTATTAACATGAATGAAGACAGTTTGGGTCAGTGAAGGGATTACATTGCAAGTAATTCTCAAGTTCTTCCCCACATAAATTTTCCTGTGACTGTCACACATATAAATAAAGCCATATGAACTAAATCTTGTTGTCTTCATGGAACATATAATCTGATGTACAAATTCAATGTGTAAGATACATTGATGCTTAACTATAGCAAAAATTGTGGGCCTCAGAAGAGGTAAGTTTGAGGTTTTGAAAGTGATATTTGAGTTATATCTTAAGGAAGTGTTCATTTCTTAATTTATCATTGATGAACAGATAGATCCTTAAAATATATTTCTTTTATAAATGTTTTTTAAGTTAGCATACAAAATGATAGGATTGAGCATGGCTTTTCAAAAGATTAAGATTTGTTTATTTTATTTTAATGAGTCTGGGTGTTTTGTCTGCATGTATGTATGTGTACTATGTATGTGCTTGGTGCCCATAGAGATCAGAAGAGGGCATCAAATTGCCTGGAACTGAAGTTATGGATGGGCAGAAACCACCATATGGATTTTGGAAACTGAACATGGATACTCTGCAAGAACATATCCTCTTAACCATTACGCCAGCTCTGCAATCCCTTAAAATTGCCCTGTTTTATTAATGTGCCATTAGTTCTAATTCATCCCTTGTCCCCTAGAAACAGATCTTCAAGAACTGCTTCTCACTATTAAGAACACATTTGAAAGTAGACTAAGGACAGGAAGTCAAGGCTTCAGCATAAAAAAACCACAGGAAGAGGAGAAGATAGATGGACCAGGCATCATTTGTGTGGTATAGTGATAGAAAATTGTTGAAGCAGACACTTGGGGCAATGAATTATCAATTGAAAAGTCAGAAGACCAGCAGCCAATAGCATCAAAAGATCAGCACAGTAAATTTGTACCAAAGATGGGCTAAGACTAACAACTGAAAAGAGGCCTTTGTGGATAGGAGGGAAAGCACTTTTCATTTCCATGGCTAGAGTCTTCAGACAAGGCCACAATTACTAGAATGAATGTAAAAGTCAAAACTAAGTCTCAGTCTTGAAAGCACAGCAGCCAATACTGTAGTGGAAGACCTCAGGTTTTGGGGCAAATTGTATTGTTTCTGCCTGGGCACTATCATTTGTTTAGTTCAATGTAAAAAAGAACATGGTACATCAATAAACTAAAGACACAGTCACCATTATCAAGATCTTTATTATCGTTTTTAGTAGCTGAGTAGTACTTCACTGTGTAAATGTACCACATTTTCTGTATCCATTCCTCAGCTGAAGGACATCTGGGTTCTTTCCAGCTTCTAGCTATTATAAATAAGGCTGCTATGAATATAGTGGAACATGTGTCCTTGTTATATGTTGGAGAATCTTTTGGGTATATGCCCAGGAGTGGTATAGCTGGGTCCTCAGGTAGTATTATGTCCAATTTTCTGAGGAACCACCAGACTGATTTCCAGAGTGGTTGTACCAGCTTGCAATTCCACCAGCAATGGAGGAGTGTTAACTCTTTCTCCACATCCTCGCCAGCATCTGCTGTCACCTGAGTATGGATCTTAGCCATTCTGACTGGTGTGAGGTAGAATTTCTGGGTTGTTTTGATTCGCATTTTCCTGATGACTAAGGATGTTGAACATTTCTTTAGGTGCTTCTCGGCCATTCGATATTCCTCAGTTGAGAATTTTTTGTTTAGCTCTGTACCTTATTTTTAATAGGGTTATTTGATTCTCTGGAGTCTAACTTCTTGAGTTCTTGTATATATTGGATATTAGCTCTCTATCAGATGTAGGATTGTAAAGCTCTTTTCCCAATCTGTTGGTTGCTGTTTTGTCCTATTGACAGTGTCCTTTGCCTTATAGAAGCTTTGCAATTTTATGAGCTCCCATTTGTTGATTCTTGATCTTAGATTATTAACCATTGGTGTTCTGTTTAGGAAATCGTCCCCTGTGTCAGTGTATTCCAAGCTCTTCCCCACTTTCTCCTCTATAAGTTTCAGTATATCTGGTTTATGTGGAGGTCAAATGGATGTAACTAGAAAATATCATCCTGAGTGAGGTAATCCAGTCACAAAAGAACCAACACTTACTGATAAGTGGATATTAGCCCAAATGTTCAGAATACCCACGATTCAATTCACAGACCATATGAAGCCTAAGAAGAAGGAAGACCAAAGTGTGGTTGCTTCAGTCCTTCTTAGAAGGGGGAACAAAATAGTCACAGAAAGAAATATGGAGACAAAGTGTGGAGCAGAGAGTGAAGGAAAGGACATACAGAGACTGCCCCACCTGGGGATCCATCCCATATACAGACACCAAACCCAGGCATTATTGTAGATGACAAGAAGTACTTGCTGAAAGGAGCCTGATATAGCTGTCTCCTGAGAGGCTCTGTCAGAGCTTGACAAATACAGAGGCAGATGCTTACAGCCAACCATTGGACTGAGCAAGGGGTCCCCAATGGAAGAGTTAGAGAAAGGACTGAAGGAACCTAAGGAGTTTACCATCCCATAGGAAGAACAACAATATCAATGAACCAGATCCCCCAGAGCTCCCAGGGACTATGCCACCAAGAAGAGGATGGCCTTGTCAGGCATCAATGGTAGGAGAGGTCCTTGGTCCTATGAGAGCTCGATAGATGCCCAGTGTAGGGGAATTCAAGGGCAGGGAGGCAGGAGTGGGTGGGTGGGTAGAGAAACACCCTCATAGAAGCAGGTGTAGGGGCGATGGCATAGGGGGTTTCTGGGAGGGGGGAAATCATGAAAGGGGATAACATTTGAAATGTAAATTAAAAATCCAATAAAAAATAAAAAAAGATCTCTATTATCAGTGTAGAGACAGTTTTGAATGAAAGTAAAAGAAGAGAATTATCTCTTAATTTTTGTTTTTTTTTAAACTAGCTTACTTTAGCACACAAAGTAATGAACTACACCCTTCACTATAAAGTTTTTATACATATATATCAATATATTTGTTCTTTTTCATTCTACATCCCCACTACCACCTCCAGCTCCTATTAATGTCTTTCTCCCTCCTATAGTAATAGTTATAGGTAGATGTGACTCACCTCATGTGGGAGCTGAGAAATGAAATCAGTTCCTCTGCCAGAGCAATATGCACTCTTGACTACAGCCATCTTTCTAGTCTCTGTCAATTATAAACTTAAGCATTTTCCTCTACAAATAATTTTACAAAGAAAGATGAAAATCTGAAGGCATAACTTTTCTAGTTTGAGATTTGTACTCCATAGGAGAAAGGGTCCTAATATAAGAATCCATATATATAATTTTTTACTTGAGAAAATCCTCCAAGAAAATATTCATAGGGAAGTAAGATGAGGAAAAGAAGCCAACCAACAGAGGAATGTTTATTTAGTCAAATACATATCTGTTACTGTAAAATGTGATTACTGTCTATAAAAAAGATAATATCAAGCAAGGGAGACTATTCTAGATAACCTAGATGTGTTTTACCGAATTGGCTGAAGGCCGTCAAGAAAAAACGTAGGGTTTTTCTGTAGGCATAAATTTTTGCAACCTATTTTTAGTAAGGGTGCAACTTCTCCTCTACCCTACCAACCAGCAGAGGTAGTAGAAGTGAAAAAGTTATTAGGATAGGGGGAAGTGGACCTGTTCAGCAATAGTTCTTTGGGGGTGAGATTGATATTCTTTGACAGCAGTTCAGTCCTGTAGCAAACAACAAATACAATTCAGTACCTGCAGACCAGTTCTCTAGGCAGGCAGACACAAGGCCTGAACCAGCAGCTACAGTTCTCCTTTCAGCAAGCAGACACTAGGAAGCTGTAGTTCAATCTTGAAGAAACTGCCAGGCTCACCAACCAGCCTAAGGCTAGGCTGCTGAGGTGACAAGATGTCACAGGAACTTCACAAGCAGTTCATGGGCGAGTTTCTCTCATTGGAGGTGTTATCACTTGTTGAGCTCAACAATGCTATACAAGACAAGCCAATACATGCATGTCTTTAGGGAAGAAGAGTGAGATGAAGCAAACCAAATAATATTCAGTGCTATTCCCCTACTGTCTGTGGGTCATACTTATACTCCATTATCACAGGTCCTTTCATGGGTTTGCTATATCCAAACTTCCTTTCACCTGTGTCTGTTTCAGGAAAACTGTCTTTCATGTGTCTGCTTTAGCAAGACGTCCTTTCACCTGTGTGCCCCAGCAAAACATCATTGGATATAACTAACTTTTCAAAGAACTAGAAGTTTCCACTTCATTTTCCTAAAACAAATCTTTTCATTTCTTTTACTTTCTTCTCCCCACCTCCTCTCTCTTTTCTTTCTTCCTCTTCCTGTTCCTTTCCCTTCCTCCTCCTCTTTGTCCTCCTCTTGTCCTCCTCCCCCCTCCTCCTCCACTTCCTCCTTTTCCTCTTCCTTCTTTGAGACAGGATGTCACTTTGTAGCTATGATAGGTTTGAAACTCACTGAGATCTGCCTTCCTCTGCCTTGCAAGTGCTGGGATTAAAGGCACGTGACAGTACTCATTTAAAAATATTTTTTTTCTTGTGAATGAAATATTGACTCCTGTCTGAAAGCTTCAGCTTATCATCCTTTATGAGCTGGATTGCAGATTTCATATACTTTCTGTTCCCACAATTGCACAAATGAATTTCTTACAATCAATCTCTTTACTTTGAGATGTTTCTCAGAATCATAGGAGGCATGACCAATTCCAGGAGCCCATTCCTTTCACCAAATAAAGAAAAACTACTCGGCATTCAAGTTACTTCTTAGAAATTGCATAGAATTTGTGTATTTTCTATAATTTAAAAAATCATTTCTAGATTGCTTATAATAATATAATATTAACAACATACAAATAGTTGTGATATTATATTGTTTGTAAAATAATGTAAAGGAAAAACAACTACATAGTTTCAATATATACCTCAACATCATTTTTCCCTAGGGATCAGGGAACTGAAACATTATACATTAATTCTCAGTGACTTCAGTCATCCACTAGTAACATTTCCCAGTGGGTGCTAGTTTCCTGGGACTTTCATCCTTCTGACCATGTGGACATAGAAGGACTCCAGAAGCCTTAGAGATTGTTCAAACTTTGGAGAGTACAGCATTTACAAAAAGGATATTTGAAGCAGCAATATAAAGGTGATAAAGGGAAGTGCCAACACGTCCAAATGTCAATACTCTAGGCCCTGATCCTTGTCAACATGCCCCATAGTTCTCCCCTTCTTTCCCAACACTACACATGCTCAAATGATCACACCTCTAAATTTTTCACAGGATGGGATCTATCATCCTCATAGATTATTGGTGTCAAGAGTGAGCAAGATGGACTGGTGATAGGGCTTCAGAATATTTCACACTGGTATGAACTGAGAATTCTAGTTCTTATGGCAAAAGAAGAATGGAACAGACTGTGCCATAGTCAATTACCAAATGCCATCCTATCTGTGAAGAGGTGACCAGCATTATGCCACTTTTTTGTTTGTTACTGCATTCTAAAATCTTCCTCAAAAGAGTTTTGGGTGTAGTAATTAAAAATATGGACTCTGAATACAAACTGCCTATATTTAAATCCTAGCTAGCCTACTACCTGGTGTTTTGCTCTTAGCCAAGCAGCTTGTCAGCTCTGGGTATTAGAGGTTTTATTTATTGATTTATTTTTGCTTTAGTTTTCTGTGCAATGGCTACTGTGAATGTTAAAATAATTAATATATCCAAGTACTTAGAAGGATAACTGATTTGGAGTGTGCTATACAAATCTGGTAAGAAAATTATTATCACTATCATTATTTTTACTGACTTATGGCCTTCCAATGAAAAGTCAAGTTGGCTTGAGGGGCTATGTTAGGATCAAAATTAATGAGTACTGAGTGAAATCACATTAAAATGGTTAAAAAGTCATGAATACTGCAATTTCTAATTAAGGCTTGTTAGAATTGAGCATATATTCCTCTTGATGTTTCAAAGGATGAGTTCATAGAAATTGAGACAGTGATCTTTGATTCCCTGCTGGCTCTTTTTCTTTTTTTCCTTTTCTTTTTTTATTTTTTTTTATTATTTTTTTTGATGCTTTATTTACATTTCCAATGTTTCCCCATTTCTGGGTCACCTCTTTAGAAACACCCTATCCCCTCCCCGTCCCCGTCTCTATGAGGAAATTCCACCTTCCACCCACCTGCCCACCCATCCCCATATTCCCTCCTTGACATTCCCCTCTACTGGGGCCTCTAACATCCTCAGGCCCAAGGGCATCTCCTCTCTCCCTGATGGCCATCGAGGCCATCCTCTGCCACATATGTGGTTCGAACCATGGGTCCATACATGTGTATTCTTTGGTTGGTGGTCCAAACTCCAAGACGACGGGGGGTCTCAGGCCCATTGACAGTCTTGCTCCCTCCATGGGGCTGCAAATTCCCTCAGCTCCTTCAGACCTTTCTCCAACTCCTCCATCTGGGACCTCACTCTCAGTCCAGCGGCTACTGTTATGTGAAACTTGGGTATTCTGAACTTTTGGGCTAATATCCTCTTATCAGTGAGTACATACCATGTTCCTGCTTTTGTGACTGAGTTACCTCTCTCAGGATGATATTTTCAAGTTCCATCCATTTGCCTGCAAATTTCATTAAGTCATTGTTTTTAATAGCTGAGTAGTACTCCATTGTGTAAATGTACCACATTTTCTGTATCCATTCCTCTGATGAGGGACATCTGGGTTGTTTCCAGCTTCTGGCTATTATAAATATGGCTGCTATGAACATAGTGGAGCATGTG
>CM052722.1:4036226-4066001 GCA_028551405.1 Uromys caudimaculatus
TCCTCTTTCTCCACATCCTCGCCAGCATCTGCTGTCACCTGAGTTTTTGATCTTAGCCATTCTGACTGGTGTGAGGTGGAATCTCAGACTTGTTTTGATTTGCATTTCCCTGATGACTAAGGATGTTGAGCATTTCTTTAGGTGCTTCTCAGCCCTGTGAATTTCCTCAGTTGAGAATTCTCTGTTTAGCTCTGTTCCCTATTTTTTGATGGGGTTATTTGGTTTTCTGGAGTCTAACTTCTTGAGCTCTTTGTGTATGTTGGATATTAGCCCTCTATTGGACATAGGATTGGTAAAGATCTTTTCCCAATCTTTTGGTTGCTGTTTTGTCCTATTGACAGTGTCCTTTGCCTTATAGAAGCTTTTGCAATTTTATGTAGGTTACCATAATATTTCTTCATACTGTTAACAAGCCATGCTAAAGTAGAAGATCTAAGTCAATATTACTTTTTCTTAAGACCTAAGACTAGAAATGGGCTTGGTGAGATAGACAATGTTTTAATTTTGCCAAACCCACAGCTCTCAAATTTTTCATGATAATAATGATTTGAAACATGTGTTTCACATATTCTTAAATTAAAACAATACTTGATCTTTAAAATAATTATTTAAAAATTTAATTGCCTATAGTACTCCTGGACACCATGGGTGTGAAGTATCAGAGGATGCCAGAGAGGCTGCTGGATACCTTGGAACTGGAGTTACAGATAGATGTGAGTTGCCAAGATGGTTCTAGGAATCAGACTTGGGTATTCTGACAAAAGCAGCCAGGGCTTGTAACCACTGATCAATGTCTCCTGTGTCTATAACAATGCTTTAAAGGGCATGTGTACTAATTCTTCTGTTAAATTTTATTTAATAGAACATTTTAGTACCTTCTAGATGCCAAATTATAGGATATATATCATTTGAAAATAAATATGCCAAGGCTATGGCTAATGATAATCCATTTAACAGATATGCACAGGTAGCTTTCAGTGCTGCAGTCATGAGCAAGGCAGAGTTATTTCTTGTGCTAATAATGCGTCTACAATGATTAGATCATATGCCCTACCCATCCTTCTGATATATTGTCTCTCCTCAGTGATTGTTCACTTTTGTCTTCCATACTTGAGTGCTTCTTTCCATTTGTGGACTTAGAATTTATTGTTTCTATAGCCTCATAGGTTAGAGGTAAATTCTCATCTCATATATTATTTAAAGTATAATGCCAAATCTACTTCTTTTGGCTGATCTTCAGTGTTTTAAAGTTTTTATAAAATGTCAATTTATTTCTCCATTTTACTCCTCAGATTTGTACCATAGAAAAACTAAAAAAGATGCCTCTCTTGAAATGAAGTGAGAGGGAGAGATAATGGGAAGTCTGGAGGGAATGAAAATGATTCCATTATTCTCTCCTTCCTACTCAGTTTTTCACTTGTATCTTTGAAAAGGTGTTATTAATAAGCTCTTTCTGTACATATTCACTTTCTTTTTGTTCTTACTCTCATCTTTGATTAAAAACCTAGTATATTATCCATTTGTCCTATGCTTACATCTATTTATGTGAAGAAAGATTGACACCATACTGAGATTAATCTGTTTTGATGGGCACTGTGACCCAATGACTCATTCTGCTTCACAACTGGCTGTTAAAGGAAATTGCAATTGTTCCCTTTTTGAATGAGTCTATAAAGAACTACCTGTGTATTTCTTTGTAATTATTGAGATATTTTTCACATTTTAAATTCTTAAATTTGAGCTGGAAATAATATTTGAGATTGAATTTTCTATCAGAAGATTACAAGATAACAATGGATGTGCAAAAGATTTGTCCAAGAAGTACTTCTGAAGTTAAGAAACTAGGAGGGAGAAACTAGGCAGGGGTTGTGAAGGAACATGTCAGAGCAAAAATGGAAAATTTTGGGCAAAGTCCTATGAAAGAAAGATTGCAAATAGGAAACTCTGACAAATATGTTATTCCTCAAAGCCTGTCTAGGAGCAAAAAGTTTGGGTTTTGAGTTTTGTATTTTTATTTTTTGTGTTTGCATTTGTGTTTGTGTTGTTGTTATTGTTATTGTTGTTGTTGTGGCAGCAGCAATAGCAGCAGCTGCTGCCATTTTCAAACTAGTAACTAGGCAAGGGCACCCCTGGAGAAGGAAATTTCCAGATGAGAGAATGATTTCGAGCAATATGATATCAGAGCCCAAGAAACCTTCGTAGTCATCAGAAATGAAAAGATCTTGAAGTTGAAGGAGGGCTACCTTGAACGATAAAACAGATCCAAGAGAATTGAAGAGGACCACGGGCCACTTTAGAAGGCAATGAACAGAAATGAACATTCTTCAAACCCAGGATAAAGACTGCACACTGTCCTGTCTGGTGTTTGCAATGATTACTTTAATCATAAACCAGTTATCCATACAAATAAACAGCTACTATTGAGTAGCTTCATTTTATGTCATTTTGCTTAATACTATACACAGTTTGTACAGAGCAGTAATAAGGATGGTATTGGGTGCAAGTAAGTTTATTTATCTGATTTCGAAACTTACCATAGAAACCTGAAACCAAGGTTAACATCTAGAGCTATCTGTATATGATTGCTGGGTTCCAGAATCATCTGAAATTTGAAAGATTTGGACCTTCAAGCAGTCAATAGTAACTGATATTGAAAAAAAATTGACTCTAGGTAAATCTCTGAGAGCAAGCTGTGTGCTAGAGCTCCCTTAACCATATAACACAAACACACTGAGGAATGGAGAACAAATAGCAGACTAGCATGTCTGGATTGAAATTCACGAGGTCATAATACATGACTTCTAAAAATACAGTCTATGTTTCAACACCATTTATGATTTACTGAGTTTTGTGATATTGTATTCATAACTGATATTGGTGTGATAATTTTATGGGACTAGTCACATTCTTGCTTCTGAAAATAATCTGGAAATTTTCCTTCCTCTTAAATGGATGTCTGATTAGAATTATATAGTCTGTAATGATGATGTGAAACTGCTCTGTGAATCCCTCTGAGCTAGATGTTTTTATAAGATGTAATTTCTTGAGAACGTTTTCTACTTTAATAATGAAAATCAGTCTGTTCAAGCTTTTCTTCTCTTCTTCTCTACCACGTTATGTTTTCAATTATATTTTTCTTTAAAAAATCCATTTAATCTTATTTTTCAGACTGCTTTGTAAACATGTGTACAAAATGATGCTTACAATTTTCCCTGCATATCAAAAGTTATTCTTTCTTGTCATTCCCTATTTGTATGCTTTTGATTAAACTTAACTAACAATTTACATCATCTTTGGGTGGCTTTCAAATATACACGATTTTGATTTGTCAGTTTTACTCACTTTTATTCACTACTTTAACATACAGTCTCTTTGAAATTTTCAATAGACACACTGTGAATATCACGTATTTATGGCACAAAGTATGATCATTCAATATGAGTTTGCATTGTGTGATGATGACAAGTGTAGGGTAAATAGCATTTCCATAGCTTTAATTTGTGTGTGTGTGTTTGTGTGTGTGCATGCACACGTGCTTGTGTGTGCAAGCATGCACACATGTATGCATGTACTTGCACTTGTGTGCTGGGATTCTTCCAAATGCTTGCTTCTGTTTCTTTGTAAAGTATATGATGTGTTGTAAAGCACAGAAACGTACTCCTCTTCTTGAGCTGTGTAGTTATTGTTAAACTTTTTTTTCTATGCCCCTGCCCCATTTTGTTGCTTCTAGTGACTACTCTTCCTTCTATGAAAGAATTGTTTTGTAGCTCCCACATGTAAGTAAGAATATTCAGTATTCAACTTTATGTGTGTGACTTATTTCACTTAACATATCCTGTTCCACAGTGATAAAGCTTTATTTTGTAATGACTGTATAAATTTCTGGTATGTGCACACATTGCTGTAATAATCGTGGGAATGCAAATATAACTACAATATATTAATTTCATTTGTCCGGGGTATGCATCCAGTAATATTTCTTTATTTTGATTTCTTTTGGTTTGCTCAATTATTCTTTTCTTTCTTTCCTTCTTTCTTTCTTTCTTTCTTTCGTTCATTCTTTTTGCAGCTAGAAATTAATTCATTATTTTCTTTCCTTTATTATTATTGATGTGGTTGTTTGTGCCTATACATTTTCTTCTCATGAATCTCATGAGTTTTGATCTGCAGTGCTTCCACTAACACTCTCTCAAATATTGTAGAATTTCTTGTGGGTTTAATTTTTTAACCTAGATTTGCTTACTGGGAGAGATTTTAATTTCTTTGTAAAAGTGGAAGAGTTGTTTGTGTTGTACATGACTTGTCTTTTAATTTTTAATGATATTGCACTGCGATCAAATGCTATTTGTACATTAGAAAAGTAACTGTTTAGAACACAGTTCCTCAGATGTGGAACAGAAAATTGTATTGTCTGTTACTAGAGTCCAGTGTTCAATATGTCTTGAAAGATGTTGCTTGCTTAGCTCATTTGCTTATATTTGAATGTGTGTGTCTCACATTACCTATATTTTCCTGACATCCATATATTACAGACTTTTACAAATTAAACATGTATTTGTTTTCTTTCTTTCTTTCTTTCTTTCTTTCTCTCTTTCTTTCTTTTTTCCTTCTTTCTTTCTATCTATATTTCCTATTCTACAAATATGGTTATAACTATTTGGGATTTGATATTATCAATTATTTCATCTTCAGTTTGTAATAGTGTCTTTTTCTTTTTCAATCACTGATGCTTGGATTTGAATTAGGTAGCACAATTGTAATTCTTCTTTCTGAATGTTTTTCAGTTCAACAGTAATTTAAAAAATAGGACTAAAATTTGGTTTTTCAACAGGAATAAATATTCAAGTTTTTAACAGCAATGAACATAATAATGTAAATCAGCTATAAAAGTATCAAAACAATTTTAGAATTCACATTTGATACTGATAATTATACAATGCTTTTTGAAAAGTAGGCACTATGCTGTTTGATTCTATGTTAAACTGATAACTATGTTTAATAAATATGCTAAATTGATTGAGTTAGTGATGGTTGGGATCTCTTAGGTGCAATTTCCCTTTCACATCTAGCAGATGTAACAGCAGGTGTTAGGGTCCTCCTAAACATAAAATCTTTCCTCCCAATTTTTGTGATGTTCCCTGAACCATACATGCGTATGCACTGAGATAAACACCCCACAATCCATTGTCTTCTATATTTTGACTAATGTAGGTTTCTGAAATGTACTACTTTTGCTACACAAAGACACTTCTTTAATGAGGGATAAGAGTTACACTTTTTTTATTGGATTTTTTCTTTATTTACATTTCAAATGTTATCCCATTTCCTGGTTCCACCCACCCCCCTGCCCAGAAATCCCCTGTTCCAATCCCTCCACTCCCTGCTTCTATGAGGGTGTTCCCCCCCCACTCCCACCTCCCCACCCTCCAATTTCCCTACACTGGGGCATCTATCGAGCCTTCACAGGACAAAGGGCCTCTCCTCCTGTTTATGTCTGAAAAGGCCATCCTCTGCAACATACACAGCTGAAGCCATGGGTCCCTCCATGTGTACTCTTTGGTTGGTGGTTTAGTCCGTGGGAGCTCACGGGGATCTGGTTGGTTGATACTGTTTTTCCTATGGGGTTGCAAACCCCTTCAGCTCCTTCAGTCCTTTCTCTAACTCCTCCATTGGGGACCCTGTGCTCAGTACAATGGTTGGCTGCAAGCATCCACCTCTGTATTTATCAGACCGAGCCTCTCTGGCCAAGCCTCTCAAGAGAAAGCTATATCAGATTCCTTTCAGTAAGCATTTCTTGGCATCCACAATAGTGTCTGGGTTTGGTGACTGTATAAGAGATGGTTCCCCAGGTAGGGCAGTCTCTGGATGGCCTTTCCTTCAGTGTCTGCTCTATACTTTGTTCCTATATTTGCTCCTGTGAGAATTTTGTTCCCCTTTCTAAGAAGGACTGAAGCAGGCACACTTTGGTCTTCCTTCTTGAGCTTCATGTGGTCTGTGAATTGTATCTTGGGCATTTTGAGCTTTTGGGCTAATATCCACTTATCAGTGAGTGCATACCATGTTCGTTCTTTTGTGATTGTGTTCCCTCACTCAAGATGATATTTTCAAGTTCTATCCATTTGGTGAAGAATTTCATGAAATCATGATTTTTAATAGCTGAGTAGTATTCCATTGTGTAAATGTACCTCATTTTCTGTGTCTATTCCTCTGTTGAGGGACATCTGGGTTGTTTTCAGCTTCTGGTTATTATAAATATGGCTGCTACGAACATAGTGGAGCATGTGTCCTTATTACATGTTGGAGCATCTTCTGGGTATATGTCCAGGAGTGGTATCGCTGAGTCCTCAGGTATTAATATGTCAGCAGGGAGAATTCCAGGTTAGTTTCAGCTAGATTACTCCAAGTTCTGTGCAAGAAATGTATGTTGTCTTTAGCAATACAGTGTATGGTGTATTAACACCTTACAAGAAGTATCAGAATCTCCTGAAACTAGAGCAGAGGTAGTTGTAAGATGCCTAATAATGGGAAATGGGCACTGAACTTTATGAGTAGTAAGTGCTTTTAGCAACTGAGCCATATCTATATGTATATGCTATAATTTTAATTTTTATTATATTTATTTTTATTATTACCCTTTTGATTGGCAGTTTTTACTGGTTTTTTTTTGGTAACATTTGGACAATTTACACTTTTATTTTCATGCATACATTTGTATTTGTATTTTCATACTAAACCAATTTTATAATAAATACCATTTATTTTTCTCTCTCTCTTTTAGATCAGTGTAACCAGAGGGTATCTATCACATTAATCTTTTCTATTTAAAAACACATATTTTTCTTTGATAACATGATCTGTTTAGCTTTTCCATTTTATTAACTTTTACTCTTGGGGCTAATACTTCATTTTCTCTGCTCTTCACATTTATCCCATTATTTTTATGATATGAATGTGCCTTGTGTATTTCAAAATTTTATTATTCCCTATCCAGCTATCCAGTGACTTTCAGGATATATATACAGACACACATATATATGCACATATATGTATATATACATATATGTATGTATGTATATATATATATATATATATATATATATATATATATATATATATATATATATATATATATACGTATATATCCAATCTGTGTCAAGCATTGGCCATTGCCTGTATTTGATATATGTAAGATGGAAGTGTGGCTTGTATACTTGATCATCATCTCTATTATAACAAAAGACAAAAACAGGCATTTTAGCTTTCAAAAAACGTAGAGGTAAAATGCTTTTAAAATTTTTTTTGTTTTAAATTTGAATTAGCCTGGAATACTGCCGGATAGTAGATAGGGGGTCATATTTATGAAAAAGGGTATTTTCCAAAATAAATTATTCCATTTCTTTTTGGGGTATTACTGTCTTCACAATTTTTGTTGTTGTTGAATGGAGTTTGTTGCAGAAATTATTTCTTGGCAAGTTTTAACAGCAAATCAAAGAGAAAAATATGAAGAAACCTGTAACTAATTCAGGCAAAAGCAAATCTATAGCTTAGAGGTCTGATAGAAAATACTTCTTGCCTATATGCAATATGACTTGGCTGAAAATATTTTCCTGTGACAGTAATTTCAAATTCCCTGGTGCCTTGGCCAGTGGAGATTTAAATCAACTGTTATGTCTGAAACATAGATGCTTAAAATTCCAGGAGCTATCATTTCTGATAATAGCACTCAAAATTCCTTCATAACCAAGAAGATAAAAGATTTGTATCTAGAAACTCTTCCTTCACTCTGATGGGTTAGAGCCAATGCATTTTTGTTTCTGTTGCAAGAGGACTTTCATTCTCAAATTCTTGGTCAGTATATCATAAATGTAGTAAGAATTGCAGTGCTTTTGTTCAACTTGGACCCTTAAGTGCATGTAGTGAGTACCTTGGCACTCAGGCAACATGAAGGCAATGGCCTTTCTATATCTAGATCACTCTGTTCTTATGGAAAAAATATAAAAGGGAGTTCAGTGTTGCTGATGTGTGTAGGAATTTCACAAGTGTGTAAGTGTGCATGTGAGATTGTACAGTGCCATGTGCATTCTATGCATGTCCTCTACAACTAACACATACATCATAATGATTAGGTCATGATGTGAGATTTACCATTTAGAAAGTATTCTCATTCATTAAAATGATGAGTTTAATTTGCATTTATATGTTTTAGTTCAGTAATGCACATTGAGACCTGAGGCATTGACTGAGTATTTAACTAGCTCATCAAAATTCTGGACAATTCCGGAGTCCCTTGTTCTAAAATTATATTTTCTTGAATTTATATTACATATCTTCCTTAAGCACAGCCTGGGTAGTTTAAAAAACAAACAATCATTTTTCATAGTGTTATAGAAAGGAAATTCCAAGATTGAAGTGCCAGCATATTAACTATGTGGCCAGAGCTCACTTCCTGGATTGCAGTCAGTTAATTTCTACTTGGAACAGATATAAATCTCTCCTCTCCCCACCCCCTGTTTGTTTGTTTGTTTGTGTGTGTGTGTGTGTGTGTGTGTGTGTGTGTGTGTGTGTGTGTGTGTGTGTCTATGTCTGTGTTCATGTCTCCTTCACTCATTCCATCTCCTTTCTTTCTATTAGGGCATTAATTTCACTGGGGAACTCTCATTCTCATGGTTTCATCTAACCCTAATTACTTCACAGAAGTTCTACCTCTAAATATCACTACATTGAAAGCTATGACTTGAACACATGAATTTTGTAGAAACACAAATACAATGCCCAATATAGATGAAGGCATTTTGCAAAACATTTCCTGTGATTCTTGGATTTCTGTGAAGAGATGAAAGGCCCCAGACCTGTAATTATGAGGTTTCAGGGACAGTTGGATTTGGAAAGGAGTTCTCTTTTCTTTCTTTGTGTAAAGGTAGAATGCAAATTATATCACAGCAGGGAAGTGTTACAGTTCAGAGCTGAACAAAGCAGACACATGACAGTATCTCTACTCAGAAAGATAAATCCATGCTTGTAAATAGATGCTAAATATAACATGTGATCTCACCCATCCAAAGAAAAGAGTCTGAATAAGAAATTTTATTCTATTAATTTGAATCTATAGAAAATGACTGAGTCTTGGAAAGTGCTTTGAACAAACTTTTAAGTACTATACAAGAAATCATTACAAGCATGCTAAATCATCCAGTTTGGGGAAGATTTATCTTTGGACTAGGAAGCACTGTTTTTATACCTAAGAATATGGTTTGTCTTGCAATCAGATGGAATCACTGAAACTATACTCACTTAACCTCCTGAAAATTCAGAATCCAGATAAAATAAAACAACTTCCCCATTCATAACACTGGATGACAGACAACAAGGAAGACTTCTTTTTTGAGATATGGGGAAGAACTTGAATGAGCACTAATATTCCTCTACCATATTGCCCTTAGGTGAATTCTCAGTTATGGCAATGGGAGGGGAATCAGCGTGAGAGCCTGATGAATCATGAGTTTTAGAACAGAACCCAAGGGACTAGATATCCACCAGCAGGCAAAGTTTACAACAAAATATCAAAGGAGAGAAATGGACAAACTGGGGAATCCAGAGCATTGCTCAATTGTTCAGCATAATACTAATAAGCATCTGCATGAGAGGAAATTTACCGAGGACTGGAGAACTTCTTTCCAAAAGAATTAAAGAGAACACTATCTGATGCTCACAGAGGGCCAAGAATAGACCCTGTTACCATCAACCAGACTGGAAAACTTATAATTTATGGAACATTAGGTAAATTACTAAGGATGGTCTCAACATCATAATGAGGAATAATTAGCTTTAGATTGATCACTGCTTTGGAGTTAGATTATAAATCATAAATTAAGAGCCAAAGGATGGAACTATTTCCAAGTAATACTCATTCAAGTCCACATAGAACATTGCCCTAATGCTTTCCTAAGCTACGGAAAAGGTCTCAACAAATTTCAACGTTTTAAGTCAGATAAAGTATATCCTGTAACTACACAGAATTTAGTCAAAAATTAATGTCAGTGAAGTGTCAGGAATAAGCCTAGATTGAGGGGCTTGTTTTTGTTGTTTTTGATACATGGTGTCTCTTTGTAGCCTTAGCTTTTCTGGAACTTGCTATGTATGTATTCCAATCTGGTCCAGAGATCTGCCTCTCTGCCTCTCTCTCTGCCTTTCTGCCTCTCTGCCTCTCTGCCTCCCTGCCTCTGCCTCATTCTGGGAATAAAGGCTTGATACAGTATACAATCTGAATAAACTTAAATATTTATAAATAAACTAAGTACTTCTCATAGCCTCTGGTTCAAAAGAGATATTTAAAAATTTAAAGGCTTACTGAATTGAGTTAAAAATGAATACAAAATGTGTATATATTTATCAGGTAATAGATGGAACTAAACAGGACAGGGAAGACATTCTTAATACTTAGATAAATAGAAAAATTTAATTAAATGACTTCCATTTTAAAATATTTTAAGAAGAACATAAAACTCAACACACATAGAATAAAAGTAATACAATTGTTAGAGAAGTAATTGATGAACTAGTAAACAGAGAAGAAGATAGAGAAAAATCAATGCAAATAAAGAAAGTTATGCTTTTTAAATTAATAAAAGTGATAAATTGGTAGCTGGTAAAATTAAAACAACATTAAAGATATCCACTTCAAGACATAAATTTCCATTATAAGAAACAGGAGAAGTACACTCTATCCTTACTAAAGAATCTATAGATTTTTATAGAATGACAAAGAAATATTTCAAGGAAGTATACACCTATAATTCGAAACACTTAAAAAAAATTAATTCCTTGAGAGATATAAATTAATAAAATTCACTTAAGAAGAAAGAAACATATACAGTAAATATATTTCATGTATGGTTTAAAAATCTTTACACAATGAAAACCCAAGGCCCAGATGCCTTTGAAGTGAATTTAGCATTAATTGAACTTGTAAGTTATTTAAAATAAAGGGAAGCCAGCCATGAAGTTGAGAGGTGGACTTGGTGGTGGTGGTGGTAATTTTGAGAGGACTTGGGGGAGCAGAGTGGAGTGTGGGAATGATAGAAATAGATTGCATGTGGGTGTGAAGTTCTCAATGAATAAGCAAGAATATATTTTTAAATACTGTAAGAATAAAGACAATGGTAAACAGATTTCCTCAGTACATTTGAGAGGAGGACACACTTTCATATAATCCTAGCATTACAAATTATTAAAGACATACTGACATTTCTGGAAAAATAAAAACACAACAATCATCAAAAGCAAAATAATATTCTTCATGAACACAACTATTACATTTTTTCAGGAGATACAATTTAACAACTATTAAAATTAAATCACATTATGAACAAATGAAGTGTATCTCAAGAATTCGATATTAATTTAATATTTTAAATAAAAAAGACCCATTAACAAGCTAGTGAATTATTTTATGTGTGTGAGTGTTTTGCCTAAATGTATGTCTGTTAACCACTTGCATGCCTCATACCTAAGGAGCTCAAATCCTTTGGAATTGGAGTTAGGGTTGTTTGTGAACTAATATGTGGCTGTTAAGAAGGGAACTTGGGTCCTCTGCAAGCACAGTGGGTGCTCTTAACTGAGCCATATCTTCAGCTCCTTCAAAGCACGTACTTATTATAATGAGAACAGAACGTACTGAGAAAGGACTTTCCACCTTAAAGGTGCATCTAGAAAACTCGATAGCTTCAAATCACACTTAATTGTGAAGTCAATCCTTTCCTACATCTATCATGAAAAATATATGTCTTCTTTTACCACATATATTTAAAGTCATAGAAAACATGATCATATATTTGAATAATGCAGTGCAATCTATTAAAAACTACAATGGGGTGTTAGTAAATTTCACAAGCTTGAAGAATACAATATCAATCTATAATATATATATATATTAATCAATGGAGTATTTACATACCACTAGTACATAGTTGGAATGTGTAATTTAGAATAATATTATATATAATAGAATAACATGTTAAATACTCAGGAATAAAAGCGCCAAAAGATGTGTAAGACATGAAATTATATAAAATATTATGAAAATTAAAGACCTAAGCAAAATGTATAGGTTGTTTAATGTACAATGATTCATTTTTATTAATATTTCAATTCTCCATTGGTTTAATGATTTGATGTGACAGACAAATCATGTAATCCATGCATTTACACAAAAGACAGGGAATTGATAACACATATTGGCAGAAGATTGCAAAGGTAAGACGACTGCATTTTAAAGGTTGTTGTAAAGCTCCAGTAGTTATGAAAATATTGTTTTAGTGTGAAGATAAACAACTAGCTCAGTGGAATAAAGGAGTTAATTCAAGAGTAGATGCATCCATATACAGATAGTTCATTTAAAAAAAAAAAAGCACAACAGTAATCCAGCGAAGAGAAGTGTTCTTTCTTTAGCAGAGAGTGCTGGAATAAGGTAATTTATGTAATAACTTCCATCCAGGTCTAATGCCACAGTCAAAAACTCATCACATGTGATCACAAACATCAATGGAAAACCTAAAAGCATACAAGTTCTAGAAGAAAACATTAGCTAAGGTAATTGCGATTCTTTGTTAAACAAAGATTTCTAAATTATGATAGCAACTATATTATTAAAATAGAAATAATAGGATGAACTTCATCAAAGTTAAAATCTTCTTTTAAAATGACACTATTAGGTAAACAAAAAGGCAATTAGTAGACTGGAAGAAAATATAGTCAAGGTATATATCTAGCAAAGGACTTATCTCCAATATATAGGAACACACTTCCCCAATGAGAAAATGAGAGTAAACAAAATCAGTGAAAGAAGAATAAGCACAAGGAGATTTGGGGGAGGATGTAACTCCTCTTTGCGGTGCTGTGGTAGTCAATATAGCACAAAGGACAGAACATCATTATTTGTCAATATGTGTCAATTAACTAGAATGTGTTGTGAGTTGTACTGGAAAGACTTAAAACAGCAAGAATGTTGTGTAAATACAGTGTTCTAGTTACAAATCATGCTTCAAACAGGCTTACTCTGCTTTAAGCTATGTGCAATGCACACAAGGATTAAACAAGTAAGTGCATATAGTCTAGGTAATGGGAGTTAAGATTCTCAATGTCAGAAAAGTTCCAAATAGGCAAAAAGAGAGCAATAGAATAAACCTAGGCTTAAGCTAGTAGGTAAACTTTTGAAGTGAAATAAGATATTCAAGTAGTTTCACATTTCACCCATAATATTTATGCCTAACTAATCATATTAATTTATATATTATATATTAATATGTATTATTATAAAAATGATATACAATTAGTTATATTTATTAAGTACTGTGGTTGTTTAAAACATATGGCTATATATTATTAGCTATTCCTCCCTCTATGACATCAGATTAATTGTAAAAGTCGGCTAGATATTATGACTTGCTTCTAATGGTATAAAAATAATAAAGCAGTAACATTGCAAAGGCAAAAGGCTGCACATTTTTTTATATTAACCAATTGGCCTAGTTAATATTACCAACGAGGAGTCACATTAACACCATGTACTCCTGGTATGATGGAAGAAAAATATCATTTCACACCTCTGTCTAGTCTTCCTCAAGCCACAAATCTCAATTTTTATCATGACAGAGTACCAGATAAATTCAAGTCAAGAAACATACCATGCATTATATGATCTGTCCTTCTCAAAAACGTCCATGACCATGAAAATCTGGGAAAGACTGAGAGATAATAATTCCAGATAAAATCTAGAGAAGCAAAATCCTATTAAGCAGAAGAACTGGTGAAATCTTAATAAAACCAGGATGTAGTTTGGGTAACTACGTGGAGTCGACTACTTGTTTCACCAATAACAATCTCTTAGTTCTGAAAAGAACTTATGTAAGATGCTAATATTAGAGACAATTGAATACATTTTTGAACTCTTGGTACTAGCTTCAGAATCCCTCTTCAAATCTAAAATTATTTCCAAGTAAAACAGTTTTTTAAAAAGTGATTCAAGTTTTAAACTTGCAACTTATGAATGAAGAGAAATAGCAAAGAATCAAATTAAAACTTATTTGTTATCATTACTCTTTAGTGAACTACAAATCAAAGTCACTATGAGACAGCAACTCAAACATAGTGTAAGGGCCAAAAATAAACACAAAACCAAAACAAAACATCTTGAGCGTTATTGAGTATTAATTAGAGTGCTGAGCAACTAGAATTGCTTAATTTTGATATGAATGGGAAAAAGGCAGTATCATTTTGCAAAATGGTATGATAATTTCTTAGAAAGATAAAATATGCCCACCTGGCTGGAAACAGATCTCAGTGATGGAATCTCCACCTAGTGCACATGAAACTTTAACATTTCAAGGGAAACAAACAAGTAATTAAAGCAGCAATTGTTCCTCCCACCTATAGTATCATCCAGGCAAGAAAAAAAATAAAGCATTCATTTATACATAGTCTGATGCACAAAGGTTCACAATAGCATCAGTTGTGATGGTCGAAGACTAAAGACAGCAGAAATGTGCCAAAATGTATGAATAAATAAGTTGTGAAATGTTAATTAAATATTGCCCTGAAATAAAGAGGAACAAAATACTGATACAAATAAGATATGTGAGCCTCAAGTTAATTATGCTGAGGAAGTAGAGAAAAATGATGTTTGCTGTATGAGTCCATTTACATAGTACTGAAGAAAATGAAAATTAGTGCCCAGTAACACAGCACGTCAATAGTTACTTTGGGAAGGGAAGAATGATATTGTGGGTTATCAAAAGAAGAATTCCCAAGGATATAAGGATGCTCTGAAGGTGACAGCAATGTTCACTATATTGATTGTGGTAGTACTTTTATTTAATATATCTATAAAATTATATTCTTTAAATATTTCCAGTTCATTATGTGCCAATTTTATAATAGTTATGCTAAAATATGTACAACTATTCTTATTTCATATTTTAAAGGTACTTAAATAATAAGTATTAATTTTAGGTAATTAGTATAATTAAGCACATATAATTAAATAGTTAAAGAATAATTAAGATATCCACTCTCAACTTTGGCATCCATTAAATCTCCTTGAGGACTTTTTAAGACATATTTTTGAACATTATATTCTATTGCTATACTTTGTAATTCATTAGATCTATATTGTACCTGATCACTTGTATTTCTAACACATTCCCAGGTGGTGTTATCTATGAGACCCATTGCTTTAGACTTTAGGTTTTTGAGTCAGATGCATGGAGATTTGAACTCTAGATACATATTTACTAATTGTATAATCTTATAAAATTTCTGTATGGTTCTTCCTATGCAAATTCTTATCAGGCCTGACCATGCTTTGCTTCTGCAATCAAAACAAATCAAGTGTATTCCTCCAAGTCCTATGGCCATAGACAATTTTTTGTATGAACCTAAACAAGTAGATTCATTCCTCTTATGTAAAATGCTACCTCTACTGCGGTAATATTTGAAATTCAGAGCCATTGTAAAAATTAAATAATTTTCCTGATTACCATAATACCACCATGTGTGTAATGAGAAACTACTAAATAATAAGTATCAGTATTATGTTTTGCTAGCAATCACTCATTTCTCTCTCTCTCTCTCTCTCCTCCCCTCTCTCTGTGTGTGTATTTCTAAACTCATGTGTGTGCTGGTGTGTGTGTGTGTGTGTGTGTGTGTGTGTGTGTGTGTGTGTGTGTGTTGTGAGTTGGTACATGGACACATGTGTGCCATGCATTTGAAGGCCAGAGGACAATCAGTGGTGTTATTATTAAGTTATCCATCTCAGTTTTGGATATAGGATATCTCAGTGGTCTGAAACTGTCCAGATAGCCTAGGCTGGCTGGCCAGTTTGCACCAGGGTTTCATGTGTCTCTTTCTCCTCTGATTACCAATGCACACCACTAAGCTTGGCTTTGATTTTCTAGGTTCTGGGGACTAAACTCAGACCTTCTGATTGTCAGGCAAGGAATTTACAACTTGAAGATCCTCTCAGTCCTCTGTTTTAATATTTCCCTTGCTTGGTCCACATTTTTCAAAGTGGAGAATATTTAAGAACAAAGAAACTTAAGTAAAAATAAGTTGTACTTATTTTTATTTTATGTGCATGAGTGTTTTGTCTATCTGTCTGTCTGTCTGTCTGTCTGTATGTATATATGTATGTATGTGTACCATGTACATGCCTGGTACTCATGAAGGTCAGAAGAGGGCATCAAATCCCCTTTAAATAGAGTTATACATGATTATGCGTCACTATGTAGATAGAAGGCATCAAACCCAGATCCTCTGCAAGACCAATAAGTGCTCTAAACTGCTGAGCAATTTTTTTGGCCCCAAGTTCAAAGCATTATTATTAACTACTGTTGGTATAGATATTTTCTACTTTGGTTATTTCTGTCACAAAAATATAAGTGTGTTCTCATGAGCAACTTGCTTTTGTTACCTCATGCTCTCTCTGCTTCAGAAGATTGCCAGCAATCTGTAAGCTTGTGTTTACACAGTTGATGGGCAGTTGAACTCTCTTCTCAAAGTCCATAACTTTGAATTTAATTATTCACTAAAATATACTTATAACCATCAAACAATTCTTATGTGCTTTCAGAGATATTCATGTAAGTGGAATTGTGAGTAATTTGAGATGCCAAGTTCACATTCAACTTGAGATTAAACAAGGTGACTACTTTTCTGTTTCAGCTTTTAGTGTAAAACAGTCATCTTTTCGTGGTTTATTTAATGGCATGATCTTTGAATTTTTGTGCTTTTCATGGGCAATTTTTCAATTCAAAGTGGCCTCAAAGCACAGCACTGAAATGCTGCCTTTCTACACATCTGAAGTCTGTTGTGCATACAGAGAAAATTGGTGTTAAGCAACCTTCCATCACACTTGATTTACAATGGTGCTGGCCATGTTCTCAATGTTAAGTTAACATTAAACCAAGCACTTATAATACAATGTTAAATATTAATACTGTGACTAGAGACCTGAAAGAAGCTATTCTTACATTTCTCTTTGAAGTAGTGGTTCAGTATTCATTAATTCAGAGTTCATGGTATAGACCGTTATTACCCTAAATAATGGGAATAAATTATACATAACAATATATATATAGCTTACTCAGTTGAGCCCAGAATTAAGACTAAAATAAGGATCTAGCATGCCCAACATTGAGAAACAATGCAATTAGCATCTTAGGAAGGGGTCAATCTGCTCTCCAGAAATCTTGGGATAGCAAAGGATATACATTTTGTTGACAAATATTTGAGTCTAAGTAAAGCTCTGGTCCTCATATTTATTTTTTGTCTTCTTCTAGAGAAGTAAATCGGTATGGATGGTAGAACCATTTGTTTTCCCACCTGTCTCTACTGAGGCAAAAATAGAGATTGCTACATTTAGTGCACAGTGCTGTTGGTGAAGGTGCATGTATGTCACAGGAAACAAAAGAGGAACAGAAAGTATTCAGAGAATCTTCCCAAGTGCTGTGCTTGTGAAACAGCAATGAGATTTGGTAATGCAGCTTCTGCTAACATTTTCTCTTAACATTATGGAGAAATCTTAGCCATAGCGATATATACTCTTAGCTCAGTCTTTTGATTTCTCACTTACTACCCTGGCTGTAGACTGGAGGTTGTTTTATTCTGTTTCCTGCTGCTAGAACATAATAATTAGTATTTAGTGACTTAGGACAATTGGAGATTTATATTACCTATTAATTCTAGAGTCCAGAAGTCCAGTTGGGTGGCCACATCAGACTAAGTCTTTATGCCACATTGTAATATAACAGAGAAGCAATGTGAAATCAGGTGCATATAGAAGAGAAAAAATGGAGAGCCTTCATTTGAAACAACTTGCTCTTATAGTAATTACTCCAGTCTCAAGATAATTAACACTGTTCCATGTGAAACACATTTTATCAATCACCTGTAAAGGCCCCCCAGCCTAACAGTACCATGGTGACATCAAATTAGAATATAGATTTTGGAGGGGATTACCCATAGAAAAGGTCACATTAAAATACTTAGCACAAAGGGAGAGGAATTAAGGTCAAGAAGTCATGCTTAAAGTATGGAAAGAGAAGAAAAGGTTTCAGAGAAAATGGCAGAAATAGTCTAGATGCTTTGAATATTCAACACAAAGTCCCGACTTTCAGTATTGTAATGAACATTGTGACTGTTTTTTAAAAGCATAGAAAAATTTTGACATTTCATGCTGCATCTAAATAGCACTCACCCTTTCACAATATTCTCTTTAAGAAATATAATGATGCAAACTTGAGCATTAAACTTGTTTAATGGTGCAGTGTCTGGACCATGACTTCAGGAGAGTTAAAAGGTCTGTAGACGTTTTGGAGAATGTCTAGTTGCCCACATCAGACACTTTCCCTTACAAAGTCAGGTAATAAGGGTTATTTTGACAGCCTTGGACCTTTAATGGAAGACAGAAATAAATGTCAGCAAAAATTGCCTTTATACTTTAGATAACAAAGTATGTGAGGACAGCAGTTGATTGCTTTGAGGCAGAGAATATTTTGTGTACTTAGGTTGCATGTCTGGGTTCTGGAAAAGAAATGAATAGTTGTTGAAGCATTGCATGGTAGCCTAGGCTTTCTAACCTTCTCCGAGAGGATTTGTGCATTGCTAGGAGGGATGAGATATATGAATTGGATAAGGTAATTGCTCAATTAAAGTGGTTTGAAGATGAATAATAATGTGTATGTGAATCTCTTTCTGTTTCTCTATCTGTCTCTGTCTCTGCCTCTCTCTCTCTCTCTCTCTCTCTCTCTCTCTCTCTCTCTCTCTCTCTCTGTATGTGTGTGTGTGTGTGTGTGTGTGTGTGTGTGTGTTGATTTAGAGAACACAGAACAGCAAAGTGCTCAGTGACACTAGATCCTTACTACACCATGGGGTCCTGTGGAACCAGAAAGACATGATATCATCAGATAGGTGAATAGTAATGGATTAATACTTATATCTCTGTGGATTCACCTCAAGAGAAAAGGAAAATTGGGAAAAGGATGACTAGAGGTTCAAGCAAGTCTTCCTGGACATTTCCTGATCTAGTGGATATTTTCATTATCCTCACTCTTAGAATGCATAGCTCCCTAGTATATATATATATGTATACTAGGGAGCTATATATATCCCTTTTATATATATTTCATATATCCCTTGAAGAAGCACGAGTTACTCAAACAAAAGACTATCAAAATGGCTAAAATTTAATAGTGGAAAATTAAACATGGGAAGTGTATGAGGGGAGTGATAAATTTCTATGGTTTTGGTGGGAGTAAATGCTTTATATTTTTCTTCACTAATGAAGAAGGAACCCAGGGTATTGTGCTTTACTGGGCAAGCATTCTATCAGCGAGCCACACTTCTAGCTCCAACATAAAATTTAATACATAAAATAATTTTAAAAAACAACAAAAGACCATTAATTCAGTAAGCAGCAATTCAATACCTACATTATGCCTACATTTGCTAATACTATTCAAGAAGACAGAAATATCAGCACAAGTGTAGCTAGAGAGATATCACAGTGGTTAAGACCAAAGTTGCTCTTGCATAGGACCTGGATTCAATCTTGAGAAGCCACATAATAATTCATAACCATCTGAAATGCCAATTGCTGGGGATCAGATTCGATTCTCTCTCTTTGGTCTCCACAGGCAGCAGGCACACATGTGGTACATAGACATGCATGCAGAGGAAATACCCATATGCATTAATAAAATTAATAAAAATGAACTATCACGGCAAGGAAAGAATAGTTGTGTTGTGTATAAATTACTGCTTGCGTATAGCAGGGGTTTCAGCAGAGGAAATTATGAAGTGCGTGAATGAAGGAATAAGAAATGGAAATAATTAGCAGGGTGGCATGTTGATAAAAGGAGAACATTGGCTTTAGTAGTCAGTAGTTTGAGTTTACTGTGATGATTATGTCTTTTCAAAATTAGAAAAACACATTAAAGGAAATAATTGGCTCCATTTTCAAGGTAAGGCTATTGCTATGTGAGAGGATAGTGATATAATGCAGAGGCTGTGTCCCTCCTAGTTTTCTACCTGGTTTCTCAACGCTGCTGTGGGGTCTTAGAATGAAGATACTTTCATAAAATACAAACAAAGCGAAAAAGTCCCTATCTATGTACTCTTTGTTCTACTTGGTCCCAGGGCTAACACTCAGAGAGGATGAGAGCATGTGCTTAAAAGCTACAGCCTGCCTTTCATTAAATATTCAAAACTTTTTCTTTAAGAGCCTTATGGTTCTTCAGCACACTAAGACTTCTTAGCTAAGGTATTTCGATAGGGGATACTATCTGGAGAGAGGACTGGAGTTGGAGGGCATTTGGGGGTTAGTGTGAAAATCTAGTACAGTAGAAACTCTGAGGATTCTATGAGGGTGATCCTAGTGAGGATTTCTAATAATGGAGGATATGGAGCCAGAAATGGCTATCTTCTATAACTAGGCAAGGCATCCAGTGGTGGGAATGGGACACCAACCCAGCCAGACAACCTACCTATCCACCTGCAAGATGTGCTCAAGCAATGATGATGCAAAACTCATTGGAGTGGCCAACAAATTACTGATCTAATTTGAGGTCTACTGTATGAGAGAGAGCCCATGTCCAACTGCCTTGATGACCACGAAATGGAGATTCGATTGCCTTGAGAACTATGATAGAAAAAATTATTAAAATTATTTCTAATGATATTCTGTCATACTCATAGATCAGCACACAGCCCAATCATCATCAGAAAGACTCCATTCAGCAACTGATGAGAGCAGATGCAGAGGATCACAGCTAAACAATAGGCAGAGAGATTCCAAATTGGAGATCTCTATATAGTCCCACCCTCAGAACTCAGAAAACCCCATAAAAGATTTAAAGGAAGGTGGTCCAGTCTCCAGGAGCACCGGGGATCAGACCAGTTGACACTGTTGCTCCCTCCATGGGGCAGCAAACTCTCTCAGCTCCTTCATTTCCTTCTCCAACTCCTCCATCTGGAATCTCACACTCAGTCCAATAGTTATTGAAGTGAAACTTGGGTATTCCAAACATTAGGGCTAATATCCACTTATCAGTGAGTACATACCATGTTCGTTCTTTTGTGACTGAGTTACCTCGCTCAGGATAATATTTTCAAGTTCCATCCATTTACCTCCAAATTTCATGAAGTCATTGTTTTTAATAGCTGAGTTGTATTTCATTGTGTAAATGTACTACATTTGCTGTATCCATTCCTCTGCTGAGGGACATCTTGGTTGTTTCCAGCTCCCAGCTATCATAAATATGGCTGCTATGAACATAGTGGAGCATGTGTCCTTATTACATGTTGGAGCATCTTCTGGGTATATGCCCAGGAGTGGTATAGCTGGGTCCTCAGGTAGTATTATGTCCATTTTTCTGAGGGTCCGCCAAAATGATTTCCAGAGTGGTTGTACCAGCTTGCAATCCCATCAGTAATGGAGGAGTGTTCCTCTTTCTCCACATCCTCACCAGCATCTGCTGTCACCTGAGTTTTTGATCTTAGCCATTCTGACTGGTGTGAGGTGGAATCTCAGATTTGTTTTGATTTGCATATCCCCAATGATTAAGGATGTTGAACATTTCCTTAGGTGTTTCTCAGCCCTACGAATTTCCTCAGTTGAGAATTCGCTGTTTAGCTCTGTTCCCCATTTTTTGATAGGATTATTTGGTTCTCTGGAGTCTAACTTCTTGAGTTCTTTGTATATATTGGATATTAGCCCTCTATCTGATGTAGGATTGGTAAAGATCTTTTCCCAATCTGTTGGTTGCCATTTTGTCCTATTGACAGTGTCCTTTGCCTTACAGAAGATTTGCAATTTCATGAGGTCCCATTTGTCGATTCTTAATCTTAGAGCATAAGCCATTGGTGTTCTGTTCAGGAATTTTTCCCCTGTACCCATGTGTTTGAGACTTTTCCCCACTTTCTCTTCTATTAGATTCAGTGTATCTGGTTTTATATAGAGATCCTTATTCCACTTGGACTTGAATTTTGTACAGGGAGATAGGAATGGATCAATTTGCCTTCTTCTACATGTTGACCTCCAGTTGAACCAGCACCATTTGTTAAAAATGCTATTTTCCACTGGATGGTTTTACTCCTTTGTCAAAGATGAAGTGACCATAAGTTTGTGGGTTCATTTCTGGGTCTTCAGTTTTATTGCATTGATCCACCTGCCAGTCACTGTACCAATACCATGCAGTTTTTTATCACTACTGCTCTGTAGTACAGCTTGAGGTCAGGGATACTGATTCCCCCAGAAGTTCTTTTATTGTTGAGAATAGCTTTTGCTATCCTGGGTTTTTTGTTGTTCCAAATGAATTAGAGAATTGCTCTTTCTAACTCTATGAAGAATTGAGTTAGAATTTTGATGGAGATTGTATTGAATCTGTACATTGATTTCAGCAAGATGGCTATTTTTACTATATTAATCCTGCCAATCCATGAGCATGGGAGATCTTTTCATCTTCTGAGGACTTTTTCGATTTCTTTCTTCAGAGACTTGAAGTTCTTGTCATACAGATCTTTCACTTGTTTGGTTAAGTCACACCAAGATACTTTATATTGTTTGTAACGATTGTGAAGGGTGTCATTCCCTAATTTCTTTCTCAGCCTGTTTATCCCAGTATAGGAAGGCTACTGATTTGTTTGAGTTAATTTGATATCCAGCCACTTTGCTGAAGTTGTTTATCAGCTGTATCAGTTCTCTGGTGGAGATTTTTGGGTCACCTAAGTATATGACATATCATCTGCAAATAGTGATATTTTGATTTCTTCCTTTCCAATTTCTATCCCTTTGACCTCCTTTTGTTGTCTAATTGCACTATCTAGAACTTCAATTACTATATTGAATAGATAGGGAGAGAGAAAGCAGCCTTGCCTAGTCCCTGATTTTAGTGGGATTGCTTCGAGTTTCTCTCCACTTAGTTTGATGTTGGTTGCTGGCTTGCTGTATGTTGCTTTTACTATGTTTAGGTATGGGCTTGAATTCCTGATCTTTCCAAGACTATTATCATGAAAGGATGTTGAATTTTGTCAAATGCTTTTTCAGCATCTAATGAAAAGACCATGTAGTTTTTTTCTTTGAGTTTGTTTATGTAGTGGATTACATTGGTGGATTTCCAGTTATTGAACCATCCCTGCATCCCTGGAATGAAGCCTACTTGATCATGATGAATGATTGTTTTGATGTGTTCTTGGATTTCATTGAGTGTTTTTGCATTGATATTCATAAGGGAAATTGGTCTGAAGTTTTCTTTCTTTGTTGGGTCTTTGTGAGGTTTTGGTATTAGTGTAACTGTGGCCTCATAGAAGGAATTAGGTAGTGTTCCTTCTGTTTCTATTTTGTGGAATAGTTTGAAGAGTATTGGTATTAGGTCTTCTCTGATAGTCTGAGAGAATTCTGCAGTGAACCCATCTGGTCCTGGGCTTTTTTTTTTTTTTTTTTTTTTTTTTTTGGTTGGGAGACTTCGAATGATTGCTTCTATTTCTTTAGGGGTTATGGGAATTTTTACATGGTTTATCTGATCCTGACTTATCTTTGGTATTTGGTATCTGTCTAGAAAGATGTCCATTTCATCCGGATTTTCCAGTTTTGTTGAGTATAGGCTTTTGTAGTAGGATCTGATGAATTTTTGAATTTCCTCAGATTCGGTTGTTATATCTCCCTTTTCAATTCTGATTTTGTTTATTTGGATACTGTCTCTGTGCCCTCTGGGTAGTCTGGCTAAGAATTTATCAAAGAACCAGCCTCTGGTTTTTTTGATTCTTTGTATAGTTCTTTTTGTTTCTACTTGGTTGATCTCAACACTGAGTTTGATTATTTCTTGCCTTCTACTCCTCTTGTGTATGTATATTAGCTTCTTTTCGTTCTAGAGCTTTCAGGTGTGCTGTTAACCTGCTTGTGTATGCTCTCTCTAGTTTCTTTTTGGAGGCACTCAGAGCTATGAGTTTTCCTCTTAAAACTGCTTTAATTGTGTTCCACAAGTTGGGTATGTTGTACTTTCATTTTCATTAAATTCTAGGAAGTCTTTAATTTCTTTCTTTATTTCTTCCTTTACCAAGTTGTCATTGAGTAAAGCATTGTTCAGCTTCCATGTGTATGTGGGCTTTCTGTTGTTGTTGTTGCCATTGAAGACCAGCCTTAATCCATAGTGATCTGATAGGAGGCATGGGATTATTTCAATCTTCTTATATCTGTTGATGTTTGTTTTGTGATTGATTATATGGTCAATTTTGGAGAAGGTACCATGAGGTACTGAGAAGAAGGTATATTCTTTTGATTTAGGATGAAATGTTCTATACATATCTGTTAAATCCTTTTGGCCCATAACATCTGTTAGTTTCACTGTGTCTCTGTTTAGTTTGTATTTCCAAGATCTGCCCATTGATGATAGTGGGGTGTTGAAGTCTCCCACTATTATTGTGTGAGATTCAATGTGTGGTTTAAGCTTTAGTAAATTTTTTTTATGAATGTGTATGCTCTTGAATTTGGAGCATAGATGTTCAGAACTGAGAGTTCTTCTTGGTAGATTTTTCCTTTGATGAGGATGAAGTGACCTTCCTTACCTTCTTTGAAGACTTTTGGTTGAAAGTCGATTTTATCTGATAGTAGAATGTCTTCTTGTGTTCGGATTTTCAGTTGTTGGATGTGGCAGACCATGAAGACATGTGCTTAGGAATACTTTAGTTTGTAAAACATTGGAAGGCTTGAAGGTATTATAACTCTGGGAGAATAATCTTTAGGGTTTTCTTTTGACAATTGTTACTAGAAAGTTTTTGAAATGTATTCTGCTCATTTATTCTATATAATTGATCGCAGTGTGCCTCACAGCATGAAGACTCACACATATCTATCATCGCAAATGTTAACAAAACTAACACATTTTCTATAAATAAAATACTTCATTTTTCAACTTTAATTTTAGATTTGTTTGCCAGCTGATTTTTAAAACATAACAGTTCCTTTTCTAAGCATAAACTGTGATGGCCACTGTCAAGGCCTACTGCTCACTCATTCAATTTAAAACATGTGCAGTGACTTGAATGAAAATGGCCCCATAGGCTCATAGAGAGGGGTACTATTAAGAGATGTGGCTTGTTGGAGTAGGTGTGGCCATGCTGGAAGAAGTGGTCATAATAGGAGTGGGTTCTGAGATCTCATGTTCAAGTTACACCTAGTATGGCACACAATCTGCTTCTGCTGCCTGGAGATCTACATGTAGAACTCTCAGCTCCTCAATCATCATGTCTGTTGGAATGCAGCCATGCTTTCTGCCATGACGGCGATAATGGACTAAACCTCTGAACTGTAAGCCAACCCCAATTAAATGGTTTCCTTTATAAAAAAAAAAAAAAAAAAAAAAAAAAAGAATGGCTACTCCTGCCTGTTTCTTGGAACCATTTGCCTGGAAAATTGTTTCCCAGCCCTTTCCTCTGAGGTACTGTTTGTCTTTAACACTGAGGTGTGTTTCCTGTATGCAGCAAAATGCTGGGTCCTGTTTATGTATCCAGTCTGTTAGCCTATGTCTTTTTATTAGGGAATTGAGTCCATTGATGTTAAGAGATATTAAGGAATAGTGATTGTTGTTTCCTGTTATTTTCGATGTTATTTTTATGTTTGTGTGGCTATCTTCTTTTGGGTTTGCTGAAAGATTACTTTCTTGCTTTTTATAGGGTGAAGTTTCCCTCCTTGTGTTGGGGTTTTCCATCTATTATCCTTTTGGGGGCTGGGATTGTGGAAAGATATTGTGTAAATTTGATTTTCTCATGGAATATCTTTGTTTCACCATCTATGGTAATTGAGAGTTTTGCTGGGTATAGCAACCTGGGCTGGCACTTGTGTTCTCTTAGGGTCTGTATGAGATCTGTCCAGAATCTTTTAGCTTTCATAGTCTCTGGTGAGAAGTCCGGTGTAATTCTGATAGGTCTGCCTTTATATGTTACTTGACTTTTTTCCCCTTACTGCTTTTAATATTCTTTTCTTGTTTTGTGTATTTGGTGTTTTGACTATAATGTGACAGGAGGAATTTCGTTTCTGGTCCAATCTATTTGGAGTTATGTAGGCTTCTTGAATGTTTATGTTCATCTCTTTCTTTAGGTTAGGGAAGTTTTCTTCCAGAATTTGGTTGAAGATATTTACTGGCCCTTTAAGTTGAGAATCTTCATTCTCTTCTATACCTATTATCCTTAGGTTTGATCTTCTCATTGTGTCCTGGATTTCCTGGATGTTTTGGGCCATGAACTTTTTGTATTTTGCATTTTCTTTGACTGTTGTGTCAATGTTTTCTATGGCATCTTCCACACCTGAGATTCTCTCTTCTATCTCTTGTATTCTGTTGGTGATGTTTGCATCTATGACTCCTGATCTCTTTCCTAGTTTTTCTATCTCCAGGGTTATCTCTCTTTGTGATTTCTTTATTGTTTCTATTTCCATTTTTAGATATTGGATGGTTTTGTTCATTTCCTTCGCCTGTTTGATTGTGTTTTCCTGTATTTCCTCTTTAAGGGCTTCTAGCTGTTTACCTGTGTTCTCTTGTATTTCTTTAAGAAAGTTATTTATTTCCTTCTTAAAGTCTTCTATCATCATCATGAGAAGTGATTTTAAATCTGAGTTTTGTTTTTCTGGTGTTTTGGGGTATCCAGGGCTCACCGTGGTGGGAGAACTGGATTCTGATGATGCTAATTTACCTTGGTTTCTGTTCCTTATGTTCTTGCCCTTGCCTTTCGACATCTGTTTATCTCAGGTGTTAGCCACTCTTGCTCTCTCTGACTGTGACTTGTCCCTCCTGCAAACCTTTGTGTCAGTACTCCTTGGAGACCAGCTCTCTCTGAGAGGAATTTGGGGTTGGAGAGCTGTGGTACAGGGTCAGCTCTAGGGTGCAGACAGAAACCAGAAGGATCCTGTCCCCAGCTGTTCCTTGGTTCCTGTGTCCTGATGGTTCTGTGAGGGTCCCTCTTGATTGTGGAATTTGAACATAAGTGTTGGTCTTCGTGTGCTCGAAGGTGTGTCGGCACTCCTGGCACTGAGTATGGAGCCCTGTGTCACAGGATCATCTCCCCGGCTGCAGAAGGAAACTGGAAGGCCACTCCTCAGTCCCTATATCCTGAGGGTTCTGGGCCATTCTCTCTGAGCAGAGGTCTACACCTGACTTTTTTTTTTTTTTCAATTTTTTGAATCTTTTTTTTTATTTTCTTCTTTTTTTTTTTTGATACTTTATTTACATTTCCAATGTTTCTCCCTTTCTAGGTCTCCTCTTTGGAAACCACCTATTCCTTCTCCCTCCCCCACCTCTATGAGGGAATTCCACCTCCTACCCAACCGCCCATCCACTCCCATATTCCCACCTTGACATTCCCCTTTACTGGGGCCTCTCCTCTCCCTGATGGCCAACAAGGCCCTCCTCTGCCACATATGTGGTCCGAACCATGGGTCTCTCCATGTGTATTCTTTGGTTACACCTGACTTCTTAACAGAGGCTCTAAAACCCACTCAGTCTTGAAGAGATAGATGTCTTGCAGACTCTATCCAGACTACTATACTTAGCAAAACTTTCAATCGTAGATGGAGAAAACAGGATATTTCATGATAAAGTTAAGTCTACACAACATCTATCTGCAAATCCAGCCCTACAGAAGGTACTAGGAAGAAAATTTCAATCCAAGAAGATTAACTTTACCCATATGCACCAAAACTCCAGCAATAAACAATCTCATACCAGCAAAACCCAAGGAAGGAAAACACATACCACAATCACAACCATCACCACGAAAATAACAAGAAGTAGCAATTACTGCTCATTAATATCTCTCAGTATCAGTAGAGTAAATTCCCTGATAAAAAGACACAGGCTAACAGAATGGATACAAAACCAGGATCCATCAAAAGAATCACATGTCAACTTCAAAAATAAACATTACGTCAGAGTAAAGGTTGAAAAAAGATTTTTCAAGCTAATGAGGCCAGAAGAAAGCTAATGTAGCTATTCTAATAGCTAACAAAATAGACTTCAAACCAAAATTAATCAAAAGAAATGGGGAACATTTTATATACATCAAAGAAAACTCTACCTAGAAAACATTTCAATTCCTAACATCAGTGCTCCAAGCACAAGGGCACCCAGATTGGTAAAAGAAACATTTCTAAAGTTTAAATCACACATGGAAATTCACACAGTCATAGCGAGAGAATTCATTACCTCACTCTGATCAATGGACAAGTCATCCAGACAAAA
This sequence comes from Uromys caudimaculatus, assembly GCA_028551405.1. Classification (NCBI taxonomy): domain Eukaryota; kingdom Metazoa; phylum Chordata; class Mammalia; order Rodentia; family Muridae; genus Uromys; species Uromys caudimaculatus. The sequence goes on from CM052722.1 coordinate 4,064,507, forward strand.
ACTAAACAGAGAAATAACAGAGCTAATAGATGATATGAATCAAATGGATCAAACAGACATCTATCAAATATTTAACCCAAATAAAAGCAAATACACCTTCTTCTCAATGAAATATTCTCCAAAATTGACCACATATTCTTTCACAAGCCTCAAGTGATACAAGAAAATTGAAATAATTCTCTGCACTTTATCGGGCCACCATGGATTAAAGCTAGATTAAAAGGACAAAAAGCCTACAAACTTATGGAAACAGAACAACTCTCTAATCAGTGATCACTGGGTCAGGGGAAAAATGAAGAAAAAAAAAGACTTTCTAGAATTCAAAGAAAATGAAGACAGCATACTCAAACTTATGGGGTACAATGAAAGCAGCATTAATCAGAAAGTTCATAGCACTAAGTGCCTTCATAAAAAAATTGGAGAGATCTCATACTATCATTTTAATAGCACACCTGAAAACTCTAGAACTAAAAGAAACAAACATAAGCACGGTGAAGAGACAGTAGGATATGATCAAACTGAGGGCTAAAATCAATAAAATAGAAATGAACAATAGAAAGAACCAATGAAACAGAACGCTGTTGGTCCTTTGAGAAGGTCAGGAAGATAGGCAAATCCTTTTCCAAACTAACTAAAAGACACAGAGAGAATATTGGAACTAATAAACTCAGAAATTAAAAGGGGTACATAAGAACAGACATGGAGGAAATCCAAAGAATCATTAGGCCATATATCAAAAGACATGTACTCTGTAAAATTGGACAATCTAAATGAATTTTATCAATAGATATCATATCCCAAAGTTGTATTAAGATCAGATGAACAATTTAAACAAACCTATACTTCCTAAGGAAATATAAGCATTCATCAAAAGTCTACCAACCAGCCAAAAAAGGAGGCAAGGGCTAGATGTTTTTAGTGCAGAATTTGACCAAAGAAGGGCTAATGCCAATACTTCTCAAATTATTCCACAAATAGAAACAGAATGACCATTGCCAAATTCATGTGATAAGGTAAAAATCACTCTGATACACAAATCACAGGAAGACTCAACAGAGAAAGAAAATTATAGACCAATTTCCCTCACAAACACTGATGCAAAAATACTCAATAAAATACTCAAAAAAAAAAAAAAAAACAAATTCAAGAACACAAAAAAAGGATCACCCACCATGATCAAGTAAGTTTCATCTCAAAGATGTAGGGATGATTCAGCATATGAAAATCTGACAAAGTAATCCACCATATAAACAAACTAAAAGAAAATAAACCATCTTTTCATCTCATTAGATACTGAAAAGCCTTTCCAGCATTCCTTCATGATAAAAGTCTTGGCTGGATACAAGTGATATTGGAAGGATTAATATAGTAAAAATGGCCATCCTACCAAAAGCAATCTACAAATTCAACGCAATCCCCATCAAAATTCCAACTCAATTCTTCATAGACTTAGAAAGAGCAATTCTCAAATTCATTTGGAACAACAAAAAACCCA
>CM052722.1:4066501-4095392 GCA_028551405.1 Uromys caudimaculatus
AGGGAGAAAGGAGAGGACTTTGGGCCTGAGGGTGCTAGGGGCACCAGTAAAAGGGAATGTCAAGGTGGGAATATGGGATTGGGTGGGCGGGTAGGTGGGAGGAGGAATTCCCTCACAGAGGCGGGGAGGGGGAGGGGACACGGGGTTTCTAAAGAAAAGGGGAATCATCGGAAATGTAAATAAAATATCAAAAAAAAAAGTGGCTAGATAAAAGATTAATAACAACAAAAACAAAACAAAACAAACAAACAAACAATGCTAGCCTTTTTATATGCAAATGAAAAATGGGCTGATAAAGAAATCATGGAAACAATACCCTTCATAATAGCCATAAATGATATGAAATATTTTGGGGTAAATCTCACAAAGGATGTAAAAGACCTGAATGATAAAATCTACAAGTTTTTAAAATGGAAAGTGAAGAAGATATCAAAAAATAGAAAGATCTCCTGTGCTTATAGATTGTTAGGGTTAACAGCAAAAATGTTCATCCTACCAAAACCAATCTACAGATTCAGTGTGACCCCCATAAAAATTCTAACACAGTTCTTTATAGACCTTAAGTGAACAATACTCAACTTCATATGGATAAACAAAAAACTCAGGATAGCTAAAACCATCATATACAATAAAAGACCACCAACCAAAGAATACACATCTATGGACCCATGGTTCGGACCACGTATGAGGCAGAGGATGACCTCGATGGCCATCAGGGAGAGAGGAGAGGCCCTTGGGCCTGAGGGTGTTAGAGGCCCCAGTAAAGGGGAATGTTAAGGTGGGAATAGGGGGATGGGTAGGCAGGTGGGTGGGAGGTGGAATTCCCTCATAGAGGTAGGATTGGGGAGGGGATAGGGGGCTTCCAAAGAGGAGACCCAGAAAAGGGGAAACATTGGAAATGTAAATAAAGTATCAAAAATAAAATTAAAAAAAAAAAAAGAACTTCCAGAGGTATCACTATCCCTGATCTCAAGCTGTATTAAATAGTAATAGTAATAAAAACTGCATGGTATTGGTACAAAACAGACAGATTGATCAATGAAATAGAATTGAGGCCCCATAAAGAAACCCACATACTTATGGACACTTGGTCTTTGATTGAAAAGCCAAAAACATACAATAAAAAAAGAAAGCATCTACAATAAATGGTGCTGGTCTAACTGGCAGTCTGTACGTAGAAAAATGAAAATAGATCCATATTTGTCACCTTGTACAAAACTCAAGTCCAAATGGATCAAGGACCTCCACATAAAGCTGGATACACTTAATCTAATTGAAGAGCAAATGGGAAAGAGCCTCAAACACATTGGCACAAGGGAAAATTTCCTGAACAGAAAACCAATTGCTCAGGTTCTAAGATTAACTATTGATAAATGGAACCTCATGAAACTGAAAGCTTCTGTAAAGCAAAAGACACCACCATCAATAAGACAAAACAGCAGCCCACAGAATAAAAGTTCTTTACCAACTCCACATTTGACAGAGAGCTAATATCTAAAATACAGAAAGAACTCAAGAAACTAGATATCAATCAACTCTATAATCCAACTACAAAACTGGGTACAAATCTAAACAGACAATTCTTAACAGAGTAATCTCAAAAGAGATTCAACATCCTTAGCCATTAGGGGAATATAAATCAAAACTACATTAAGATTTCATTTTACAGCTCTCAAAATGGCTAAGTTCAACAACACAAGTGATACCACATACTGCTAGGGATTTGGAACAAGGGAAACTCTCCACCACTGCTGGTGGGAGTGCCAACTTGTACAGCCACTTTGTAAGTCAATGTGGCAGCGTGGTGGTTTGAATATACTTGTCCCATAGGAAGTGGCACCATTAAGAGATGTGGCGTTCAGACGCTCTGGAGCTCCTGGGGACTGGACCACCAACCAAAGAGTACACATGGAGGGAACCATGGCTCCAGTCGCAAATGTGGCAGAGGAGGGACTCGTTGGACATCAGTGGAAGGAGCGGTCCTTGGGCCTGAGGGTGTTCAATGCCCCAGTGTAAGGAAATGCTAAGACAGGAAGATGGGAGTGGATGGGTGAGTGGGGGAGCGCCCTCATAGAGGCAGGGGGAGGGGGGACAGGATAGGGATTTTCCAAAGGAGAGGCCTGGAAAGGGGAAAACATTTGAAATGTAAATAAAGAAAATATCCAATTTTAAATAAAGAGAAATGCGGCCTTTTTGGAGGAGGTTATGATCTTGTTAGCGAAAGTGTGTCACTGAAGAGTCAGGACCTTGAGGTGTTTTATATATATATGTTTAAGTCTGGCCTGTATGACACAGTCCACTTCTGCTACCTGCAGATCAAGGTAGCATCTCTACAACTTCATATGCTTGTAGGCTGTCATGCTTCTGAGGATTTGCCTTTATAAGAGTTGCCTTGGCCATGTTGTCCCTCTACAGTAATGGAAACCCAAACTAAGACTGTCGTTTCTCACAAAATTGAAAATTGATCTACCTCAAAGCCCAGCTATACCATTCCTAGACATAAACCCGAAAGACACACCACCATACCCCAAGGACCCTTGGCTAACTATGGTCATAGCAACTTTATTAACAATATCTAGAAACTTGAAACAGCCTACATGTCCCTCTACCAAAGAATAGATAAAGAAAATGTGGCACATTCAGATAACAGAGTATTACTCGGCTATTAAAAACAAGAACATGATAAAATTTGCATACAAATGGATGGAACTACAGAAATTCATCATGAATGAGGGAACCCAGACTCAGAAAGATAAACAGTATGTTATCCCTTTTATGTGGATATTAGCTATAATGTAAAATAGAATCCTGCTATAGTCCACAGACATAGAGATACTAAATAATGACTGGGGTTAGGGGATGTAAGGGTCTCCCTGGGAAGGGAAAATAGAATAGATATAGTGGGTAGACCTGAGGCAGGTGGGGTTGAGTACAGGAAAGATCTGGTGGAGAGGGAGGTACTAAGAAAACGCTGGGAGAAATGACAAGAACTAGGGGGCATTTTCGGAGCTAGGTGGAAACCTAGTATAATGGAAACTGAATGAATTCTAAGAAAGTAACCCTTCCAATGATGCCTAATAATGGAGGATATGGAGCCTGAACTAGCCATCTTCTGTAACCAGGCAAGGCCTTGAGTAGAAGGATTAGAACACCAAACTAGCCACAAAAACTTTGACCCACAGTTTGTCTTGCCTGCAGAATATTCTGGGACTTGAACCTAGCAGAATAATCATCAGAGAAACCAGAGAAACTTCATGTAGCAACTGTTGAAAGAGGATGCAGAGTCCCACACCCAAACATTAGGCAAGTTTGGGAGTCTTAGAAGGAGGGAGGAGCCAGAGGTATCAGGGATACCATAATAGCATGGCCCACAGAATCAACTGATTGGGCTCATGGGGACTGGAAGAGATCAGGGAGCCTGTAGGGGTTTAAGCTAGGTCCTCTACATATATGTTATGGCTCTGTAGCTTGATGTTCTTGTGGGACACCTAAGAGTAGGAGCAGGGTATTCTCTGACTATTTCCTTCTTGTGGGACTCTTCTCCTCTGACTGGGTTGCCTAGTCTAGACTTGATGTGATGGTATTTGCCTGATCTTATTTAGCTTATTACTCCCTGTTTGGTTGATGTACTGGTGTGGGGGGGGGGTTGTTGATCTTTTCTGATGGAAGAGGAGGGATTGATCTGGGGAAGGAGGTGAGAAACTGAAGGAAAGGAAGGAAGAGGGAATGGCAGTCAGGATATAGTACATGAGAGAATAAATAAAATAAAATAAATAAATAAACTGTTCAAGATATTTGGGTTTTTTGCATTAATTAATTAATCCACTATTTATTCACTTTACATGATGCTCACGCCCCCCTTCTCCCAGTCGCTCTTCATACAACCTGTTCCCTACCCCTCCTTTTGTCGTATAAGAAGGGTAAACCCTCTCCCACATATCAGTTCACCCTGGCTCACCAAGTCACTGCAAGACTAAGCACATCCTCTCCTACTGGGGCCAGATAAGGCAGGCAGTTAGGGGGAACAGGCTCCAAAGGCAGACAAGAGTCAGGAACATCCCCTGCTCTAGTTGTTGGAGGAACAGCATGAAGACCAAGCTGTACATCTGCTTCATATATGTGGGGAGTCTTAGGTCCAGCCCATGTATGCCCTTTGGTTGGTGGTTCGGTTTTGTATACTATTCAGCTATTAAAAGCAAGGATATCATGAAATATTCAGGCAAATAAATAAAAAGTAGAAAATATCATCCTGAGTGAGGTAACCCAGACCCCAAAGGACATGCATAGTATGTACTCACCTATAAGTGGATATTCACCATAAAGTACAGGATATCCATGCTATAATATACAAACCCAAAGAAGCTAAATAATAAGGAGAGCCCAAGGGAAAGTAAAATAACCATTGGAGGTGGATGGAATGAGGGAACTGGTTAGGAGAGGGGATGGGAAGCAGGGTGAAAGAAGAGGGTTAGGAGTAGGGAGAGCTATGGAGAAAGGGCCAGGAGAGTGAATTGGTGCAGGCAGCAGGTAGTACATCCCTGGGATGTGCTAGAGACCTCGGATGGGTGTGGCTCCAGGGGGCTTATGAAGGTGATTCTAGCTGAGACTCTTCATAGTGGGAGATATGGAGCCTGAAGTGGCTAACTCCTGTAGCCAGGCAGTACTCCCAGTAGAGGGATGAGGATACCAAACCAGAAAACCTTCACCCCAAAATTTGTCCTGCCTAAAAGTAGTGCAGGGGCAAAGATGGAGCAGAGACTGAGAGAATGGTCAACCAGTGATTGGCCCAACTTCAGACCCATCCCATGGGCAAGAAGAAATCCCTGACATTGTTAATGATACTCTATTGCGCTTGTAGACAGGAGCCTAGCATAACTGTCCTCTGAGAGGCTCTACCCTGCAGCTGACTGAAACAGATGCAGAGACCCACAGACAAACATTAGAAGGACCTCAGGGATTTGATTGAAGGAAAAGGATAAGGCCTCCACAAAGCCAACAAAATCAACTAACCTGGACCCTAGTGGCTCCCAAAGACTGAACCACCAACCAAAATATTTTTAAATAAACAAATAAATTAACTACAGTGATGTGATATTAGGATGTGGCAGAGATCCACCCAGACATGAGGTGAATCGGTACCCAATAGCCAAAGCTGAACCAATTTCATCAGCAAAATAATTAGTATAAAGTACATCTCCATCACTTCACATTTATACAAAAAGTGAATGTCTCATGCAGAATTCAAAATAATTGCATACTTTATGTTCAAAAGGATGGAAACTAACTTCTCACTCTCCATGTGTGGGCCATGCCTCATGATATTATCCAAAGGGTAAAGTCTAGATAGGCAGGAGACATCAAAGTAAATTTATGGTAGAAAAACCTACCATGCATTACCTTAGCCAGGTAGTCAAGGCCAACATTAATAGGAAACAGAGTCACATAGACAGCGCGTACCCTTGATGTGAAGAGTTAAGAATGACAGTTCATTCCTGTGATCTTCCCCAAACAGAACCATACAGCACAATCATGACAACAGTGTAATCATGACAAAGCACTCTAATAGTAACAAAAAATATAGATAAATCTCAATGAAAGATATTCTACAAAACACATGATGAGCATTTCTCAAAACTGTCACATCATCAAAAGCCACAAAATTCTAAAGAACTCTGACAGCATGGCTACCTTCTATAGCCAGGATGGATCCTAGAGCAGAAAAGGAACATTGGGTAAAAGCCAAGCCAATCTGAATAAAGTGTGTGTATTAGTAAATAGTGTATGAACACTGGCCCATTAATTGCGATAAATGTACCATGAGAATACAAGATGTTGAAAATAGGCAAAGATAGTGTTGGGTGTATGGAATTTCTATGTACTGGTTTTACAATTTTCAACAAATATAAAGGTATGATAAGATCCTATTAAACAATTTGTGTTAAAGAAAATGTGGCAATAAATTATAGAAACAAAAACAGTCCTTGCCTCCTCTGTCTGTGCCTCCCAACAGTAGAGTTATATGCACACAAAGTCATGCCCAGCTTCATACATTATAGAAAGGGTTTGAATTCCAGTCCCTCATACTTCCAAAGCAAGCATGCTCACCCACGTAGCCATATCACCCAGCTTCCTTGTTTCTCCTTTTAGATTCTAGTAGGAATCCACAACCATGTCTCAGAAGAGATTTCGTTTCTACTAAAATAAGTTTTATTAGATGACCAATCAGGGGCTTGTTCCTAGGGAAGAATGATTCTTCCACTTGCATCAAGTCATAATTCTTGTAGCTTTTTATCTAGGGGTGAGACTGCATGAAACTTTCTTCATCTATGTTGGCATGTCAATTATTGGAATTCTTCAAGTCTTGTTTAGGCAGGCAACACTGAAAGGACTCATCAGGCTGCATTTATATATTTGTTTATATATATATATATATGAAATGATGGTTAAAGAAGAGATTGTGAATTTGGGCAGAAGTGGCAGGTTGAGGGACATGAGAGGGGTAGGAAGGAGGATAACTAATGAATAAAAGAAATAAAAAGGAAGAGAAAAGAAACATGACTGCCCCTAGGTGTGATGGAGAAGAAAGTTTATCATAGATAGGTGGGACAGCATAGCCAGAGGCAGAGACCTCTGGGAGAGTCCAGAATGAACATGGCCAGATGTAGCTGTGTGGTGTGGAGCAAGAGGGAGGGGAAGGGAGAGAGAAGAAAGGAATCAGTTGCAGCAGCCACTGATTGTGAAAAGCTTGGCAAATAATTGGGATATTTTTAACGTTTAGGGAGATCTTGTTTCCAGTTCTGCTCAAGATGATCCAGTTTATGCCATTTCCATCAAGTGATTATGAGTATAGCCTACTTTCACTCTGAAAATTATCACATTTTGTCTGACAAAATTATGAATATTGTTCCAAAACATCCAAAGAAAAATCATAATTTAGCAACTTTTCTTGTGGAGAATAATAAACCGGTTAATGCTAGCTGGTTACTGAACACTTAATTTTTGACAATTTATTCTTTGAAAATTTCATTTGCTAATATAGTGTATCTTGATGTATCCTTTCCACACAATCCTCTCTTCTTTCTCCAGAACCCTTCCATCTTATGCCCTTCCCAAGTTCATATCCTTCTTTTTTACTTATTTATGGACTGGATCTAATTAATGCGGATCATGCTCATGGGGATGGGGTCATCCACTGGGGTATAGGGAAATACCAATGGCTACAGTTCTAAGAAAAAATGACTTTCCCTTACTCACTAGCCATCAGTTGCCCTAGTAATGGGACCTCTGGATCCCCTCCTTAACACATGCTAGGGTATTTTTTCAACATCCAAAGCTTTATTACTAACAGTAAGATCCAGGGTTAGTTTTTGTAGCCTCAGCTGGCCCTTCAACTTCTGGCACATTTGAACTTCAATCCCTTGGAGTGGACAAAGGGTTTGGTGTGACTGCGTGTGGTTCATGGGACCTTGCCAAAAAGACTGGTATACCTCTCAGCCCTTAGAATGACCAGACAGGAACAGTGTCTCAGTCCTTGGGAGACTACAGGACCAGCTTGTTGAAGGCAAGTCTCTTACCCTCAGCCTTGAGGATGTGACTTTGGGCCCAGCTGTTCACCCACTGTGCATATACCTTCAGTTTGGGCACTCGCAAAATCCACATATCATCTATGACTCTCCCCACAACCATAGCTGTTTTGTTCTCCCAGCCAGGAAGCTTCATCTTTCGGATCTTCCAAGACAGGACAGAGGTGGCTAGTTAGTTCAAGTCATAAATAACACTTTCAGCACAAGCTGATTGAAAGTGGACTTGATTTGTCTGGCCAGAAAGAAACCTGTACAAGTAGATGTCCTGGCATTGGGTTCCTTGTGTTGAACCTTTTGGTCTTTGTGGTGAAAGTCAACAACCACGATGATGCCTCCTGCTCGGTTAGGTTAGGATCTCACAGTGCTTCTCTTTATCCTCTGGCTCTGTTATCCTTTCCACCCATTTTCTCCAATGTCCTTTGAGCTTTGGGGCAGTGGTTGATATAGTTACCCCATATACTTCTGAGTGCTCACAGTCATTTATTTTCTGGAATTTGAACAGTAAGACCTTTCTGTATTAATCACTATCCATTTCAACAAAAAGTTTGTCCAACCAACATTGGATATGATACAAATGTCTAAATATAGGCATAATTTTTATCTAGAAGACAGTTTCACAACATGGCCATTTAGAAAAAAAAACAAGATTGACAGCTTCTCCATAGGGCTTATGACTTCTGGGGCCACAAATATTAACTTGTCTGTTGTTCCAGGCATGACTTCTCTCCAGTGGAGCAGGAGAGTGGTTGGTTTGATCTCTACTATAAAGTATAGTTCATGAACAATAAATGGAATTTGGCTATTAATTGGATATAATTATTTTTTCCTAACTCTCTTGCATTGAATTCTCAAGAAAATGTACTTAGAGTCTGGATAGTCTCTACATTCAGCTGTATAGTTTGAGATTAAGTTATTTATAATGATTCATATACCCTAGGACTAAACAAATTCAGTTACAATCCCATGTAAACTCTCCAGTCTCTTTGTGAATAGCTGAAATTCCTTCACATCCTTGTGAGAGTGTAACCAAGCACATTATCACTCTTGGTTTCTGATGGAACCATCTTAGAAAGTACAAATGAAGAGATAAAGCCATCATCTAAGGAAAAAAATGCTATAATCTTGCCTGTTTGAGACAATATTCCCTTTCTTTTCAAATTGGGTTGCCCCAGAAACATAACCCTGATTGCAGCATACTGTGAAAGACATATTCTCTACCACACACCTCACACTCAGTTTGCTTTTCTTTACATCTGAGAATACTTTAGTAACAGCACTTTAGAGTTGCAGTTTTCCAGATATTGTACTTGCAGAGGTACCCTATCATATGAGATAAGAAGAAAGCAAATTATTCTGCTTTCTCATTTTTCTTGTCCCTAAACTTATTTATAACTTTGTTCCAAAATAACCTTTGATCAAACTTTGTATTATGTTGAACTGATTCTTAAGCATATTGATGCACTAGGTCTGTCTGACAGTGTCAGACCATTTGATGTGATCAGAAGTCATCCCGACAGATGAGAATAGATAGTAGGGAGAGGAAAGAGCAAAGGTCAAAAGAGTCACTTGCTGAAGCCCATTGGGGACCATGGCAGGATATCCTTTTCCCCTATTCTCTGAGAGGGGAAAAACTGGAGGAATATCCAACATCTGGTAATTACTCACCTGGGTGCTGGCTAATGATTGCTGTAATGAGATGGAGCAAGGCCAATATTCTTCCTGCTGTGCTCTTATTAGTGAGAAATAGTATCTACCTGTTATATTTCTATTTTTAACCCACCAGGTAATCTGAGAAAGGAACAATCCATGCAGCATTTCTGAGACAGCAAAATAGATAAGCAGGGAATGTTCTGAGGAAAGTATGCTGCGATAGGACATTCGACCACTTGCGGGGCAAGGTATCTGGGATAAGAAAAGATAGAGTAGACTAGGGTTTCAGTAGAAGAGGGCAAACAGCTCAAACTATAGTAAGCCCTCTCTACTGTTCAACTGCTATTACTTAGTAACATTTCCCCATGTAACATTTAACCCCTGAAAACCTCCACAGTTCATTAAAGCCTGATTAAAAGGATAATTTCTGCATATACTTTGCCTCATCACTTCAGTGGAAACTGGTTTCTCCCACCTTCAAACTGCTTTTACAAGAACTTAAAAGTGTTTTAATCACATAATGCTTATATATATATATATATATATATATATATATATATATATATATATATATATATATATATATACACATATATGGCTCATATTCCCAAGCATAATGACACAAAGAAACCATTTCAAAAGCTTTATTAAAAGCCTGTTTAAAGGAATTGGTATTCATGGAGGAGAAAATTGTAAAGATGTCTAGATCCCTACAGCTAAACCTTTACACTGAACTCACCATGGAGCCTCTTGTACTGAGCTACAGTGTCTTTTGATTTCAGTGGGTGATGCTGTAAGAGCTGATTGTTCTATTCTATTGATGCCATGCTACCAATAACTCTGAAGGATCGCCTGTCTTACAGATGTATTTTAAAGTATTTGCAGTTCTCTGAAGTGTGACTGGTTTTCTATTTTTTTATCCCTGAAAAGTGGGAAGAAAAAACTAAGTTATTCATATATATTTGTATTGTTGCTGTTATTGTTCTGTTTTTCATGGTTTTGATCAAGTGTCTACAGCATTTGTTGTTGTTGTTGAGACAGAGTTAGATGGCCTCTAATTCTCTATGTTAGCTGAGAATGACTTGAGCTGCTGATCTTCCTGCCTTCACTTATTGACTGTGAGGATTACAGATATTTGCGACCACACCAATTTATACAGTGCTGGGGATAAAACACAAAAGTCTGCATGCCAGACAGGCACTCTACAAACTGAGTTACATCCTCAGACTGTTGCCAATGTTTGAAAAAAATTGTTTAAAATAATGACAATTATTGTCTTAGTTTGTATTTATTTTAAGTGGGCAAATGTGTTTGTATGACCCAAGGTTTCAATGTACTTTAATGACCATATTTTTCCATTCCTTTTATTATGCTTGGGATTAAAACTACATTGCTGTGTATGTAAAGCAAGTACTTTACAACAAATTTATGCCTCTAGCTCTTGGTGACTGTTTTTATCTTTAATTATACTACATTTTAACAGATTCATAATTTCATAAAATATTTTAATTTTTATTTTTTCTATATTATGTACAGTCAATTCTTTGATATTCAACAATTTATGTACATGTGTTTCTTTGGCAGCAGCTCTAGATTGTTGACAATGATGTAGCCAGAGGCTACAGAGGTGGCTCAGCAATTAACAGAGCTTATTGCTTTTGTAGATGAACCAGGTTCAGTTCCCAACACCTACATGGTGCTTTATGACACTTGTAACTCCAATACCATGGGATTCTGAACTGCACGTTTTTCTCTTTTTTTTTTTTTTAATGAGAACACAAAGTTGAATGGATATGGAATGAAGGGTGAATCTGCGAGGAGTTGGGGGTGAATTTAATCAAAATACATTATATGAAATTCTCAAAGAATTACTTAAAATATTTTATAAGTAAATTTTTTAAAGAAACATTTAGCTAAATATTTATCATCTATTTAATTATCAAAAATTTCCTCATTATGAATAAAATTTTACTCTTTTAATGCTTTTTATACAATGTGATGTATTACAATAATGAAATGTTCCAAAGAGCAGATGATGCAAGCTGTCCCAGTCTCCCATATTCCATTAATTTGAGTTTTTCTCCAGAGGAATTTTATCAGCTTTGTCTTCATCTTTCCTGCTGCTTCTATGCAGTTAAAGACAGATATGGACTTCTAAGATATATAGTTGATTACACAGGAGTTAATTTATTATCTATCTGTGAAGATCATTCTTTGGCAGCTGCTTTACTCTTTTGTAATAGTTTTAGAGTATTTTATTGCATAAAGATACTTAGTTCATTACTTTCACAAAATAAGTTTTTAATTATATAAAATTTTTTACTGACAAAAATATATTTAAAAAAACTTTACATATATCTTTATGTTCCAGTATGCTATATGGGGATATAGAGAAATTATCATCTAATTGGAAGTATGTGTGTGTGTATGTGTGTGTGTATGTATATGTGTGTGTGTTTGTGTGTGTGGTGTGTGTGTGTGTTTGTATAGATAAAAAGGTGATACCAATATGAATCTCTTCAGACATTGTAGGATGATCAACATGTGTCACCATCTTCAGCAAAACTGGACCACTTAATTCGTAAACTTTTGTGCTTTTTTCATAATCATAAATAAGTTTAGAGTTTTCTAATAGTTATCTGCTTATTCAATTTAGAGAATATGTAACATTTTTGTACTCTTACTTGGTGTGCAGGTCAGATTAGTCTTGAATTTGTCATCTTTTGGCTTCATCCTCCCAAGTGGGATTACAAGTATCCACAACCATGCTCAGCTATTACATATGTAATATTATTATATTATTATATTATATTATTTGTTAGATATATGTAAATAATTATCCTTTGATTTTGTTTAATAATAAGCACTATGTATGCCAAATGAAAAAACAGAAGTCATTTCATTTCCCTAGTCTTTCCTTTAAGACATTTTGATTTCACAATGTGTTATTTCACATTTTTGAATCTCATGATTATTGTATATTTAATTTATAGCCCACCTTTCTATGTTGATCTGTTATATTTTAATTGTCTTTTATAGGCATACATTCAACAATAACTGCATGATTAAGTAGTTTTAGTGCTTAAATCTACCACTACATTTCCTTTCCCCAGGTGTTTATTATTTTCATTCCTCATTTTGTACTGGAATATGTCTTTTGCTCTGGCTTAATGAATCGTGTCTTACAGCAGTTTCCCTGGAAACAGAGTTTGAGGCAAATATGTATATACAGAAAGCTGATATGTCTGGAGTGTGGCAAACAATAACTATAAAAGAACAAGGACAACAGTATGTGGAGGACATGCAGCTGTGACTAGGCTTCAGCCAGTTGAATGGAAAGTTCTAGACACATGTTACACCTTCAGTAGCCCTTGAGAATTATTCCAAAACTCTGAATTAGGACTGATACAATGATCACATTCTCTGAGGGTTCCCATTTGCTACTTACTTGACAGCCTTCAGCATTCAGGAATGCCTTTTCTTACAATGGAAAGAAAGATACATAGTATCTTCTAAAAGTAAAAATTTTCCCTGAAAAAGAAGCTTTATCTCTCTAATCTTTTTACAATCAAAATTACATGGGGATGTTAACTGTTGTCTGGAATCTAAGGGTGCATGGTAAATATGATGCTGGGCTTATTATAAGTCTTTTATAAGCTAATTATTTTAATCTGTCCAGGTGTGGGTCTGCATTTTGCTTCAATGCTGGGATGTTGAAACACCACTTGGGTAGGCGAAACACAGAGGCACTAGGCTACATCCCTTTCTCACCGCTGGGGTGCCAGGATCATGAGACTCTGACACACTGCTCAAAGGAGGCAGTCCTTGATGAGAGAAACAGTCTTTGCCTGTCTAAACTGTTTATTCATGGCAGAAAATAATGCATAAAACTTACTCAGGGTGGACCAGATATTAAAATACCTTTTGCAGGAAAAGATGCCCAGGAAGGAAAGCTTAGTGGCTGAACCCTTGGGGCCTATCTAGATACTTCATTAGCATTAGGCTATGCTCTACATGACCAGTAGTTATAGTTCTCTTAATGGGGTGCCATGGTGGTCGCCTGTTCCAGGACAGGAATCTGGTTGGGAGGTAGTGAACTCCTGTCATTCTCAATTAAGAGTTCTGGGTTCTGAACTTTTGCTACTACCTTACCAGTTCTTCTGTCTGGTGGCAGGGTCCACTGCCCCACATCTAGACATATTTTTCTTTTTCTTAAAATTCAAAACATGCACCAAAACTTGTCAGATGTTAGTGGCTATTCATTAATCATTGTTTGAGCTCAGCAATAGAAGATGATTTTCTTTCTTTCTTTCTTTCTTTCTTTCTTTCTTTCTTTCTTTCTTTCTTCCTTTTTTTCTTCTGCACACCTATTATCTTACCATTTCTTTCGTTTCTTCTTCAGGAGCATACATTTTGCTAGAGAAAGCTAGTTTCCACAGTCATGTCTTTAAATATGACATTGCTCTGTCTTTGATAGCATCTTTCTACTATCCTCTTCTTATCTTCAATGAATTCTTACCAAATTTATTCTCTTCACCACTGATTTACTTTCCTTCAGTGACCAATCTGTTCCTTCCTGATTGGGCTGGGAATTTAAATTTTATTACATTTTTCTATCTCTTGCTGACTTTTCCTCTCAGCTATTCTTCACTTCATTTACATCCACATTCCATGCGGGCTGTTGCTGTCTCTGTTATTTTCTTCTCTACTTCTCTTCTTTTCCTTAAAAAACCTATATTTTATTTCCCAAGAATCACCAGTTCTTTATCTCTGAACTTTGTTAGTTTTAGTATATATCCAAGATTTGAGATAGTATAGTTATTTTTTATGCTTTTAAGTTATTTCTACTCTTCCAAATCAAAATAATATGTTAAGATCTAGTTTCCATTTTGGTTCATTTTCTTTTATGCCTAAATAGGAGACAAATAATCCACTTTAGTATGGGTTCATTTTTTGTTTCTCACTGCCTAAGTTAATGGTAAGAACATTTTCTTTTGAACATTTTGTTGAATGACAATGTATATGCAAAGATCTTATCCAAATAAATATGGCAAATTTGCAGACTATTAACTTTCCATTGATGAGGGAAATTTCTTCTGCTTCTATGAGTTTAATTTATGGAGACTGTTGTGTTTTATTTTTAAAAAGCCAAGAATATGCTTTGTAGAGCACAGTATGGTGAACTGGGAGGAATGTCTTAGCAGGCCCATGCTGAGGCATCCTTTCTCCTTGAGATACCAACTGTATGAAGAGTATATATAGAAGAGTATAGTGTAGACTAAAGTTTATTTAGGGCAATGGAAGGGGAGTTGAAAAGACAGTAAAAGCAGAGAGAGAGAGAGAGAGAGAGAGAGAGAGAGAGAGAGAGACCATCCAGGAACACAGGGAAAAAAGGGGAGAGGGAAAAGGAAGAGAGGGAGAAAGGGGTCAAGAGAGAGAAGAGAAGGGGCAGAAAGAAGGAAGAGGGGCCAAACGGTCTCTTTTATAGCAAGCCAGGCCTACCTGGCTGTTAGCAGGTAATTTTGGTGGAGCATAGAAGGAATGCTAACAGAGACTAATTCACTTATTCATTAATAGTAATATTCTGAAATTTCATGGGTTTAAATTTCTCAAATGTGCATATATATATATCTTATTTTTCCCTAAATTGTTGCACAGACCTCCTTACATTCTAGTTGCTTCGCCCTACTTATCATCTTGGATATGTTAAGGTTTTAGAATATAATTTATTATTTTGGTATTTGAGCACAAGCAATATTCCATTTCAAGGACCCTTAAGTCTTGTAATGATTATTTTTGGCTATGCTTTTTCTATTCAAGGTAGAGTCTTACTATGAAGCCTTGGCTAGTTTGGGACTAACTATCTAGAGTATATCAGTCTTGAACTCACAAATATTCACCTGACTTTCCCTTCTGAGTGCTAGAATTAAAGGCATTTGCCTTCTTAACTGTTTCTTGGAATATTTTTAAAGAGACTCTATACAAAATGGAGCAATATCCCTACTTAAATATTTGTCCATGTAGGCTACTACATGGCTGAGGGTTTTTCTGAGTCACAATTGTTGGACACACAATGGAAAGTGGTAGATTCCCTGCTTTCTTTACTTTCTCTTTATATTTTTAATATTTACATTCACAACTTATAGTCTATCTATGTCTCCAATAGTATGCTGGTTATTTTCCTGTCTTCATCAAACTGTTGTCTTCACTCTACTATACTCTGCTTTATATTGTTAAAAACAGATCCCCAAAAGCTAGTTTTCTGCACTTCCATGTTATTTGGCTTCTCCTTAAAAGAAACATTAATGGTTGTCTTAGTTACTGTTCTGTTGCTGTGAAGATACACCATAACCAAGATAACTCTTGTAAAGAAAAAAAGCATTTAGTAGGGGGTTGCTTGCAGTTTTCGAGGTTTAGTCCATTATCATCTTGACAGGGAGCAGGGCAGCGGCAGACAGACAATGAAACACAGTATTTGAGAGCTATACTCTGATCAATAGGCAGAGTAAGAGACTGGGCTAAGCTCAAGCTATTGAAATCTCAAAGCTTACCCCCAGGGACACACTTCCTCCAACAAGGGCATACCTCCTAATCTTTCTAATCCTGACAGACACACTCACTAGTGACTAGGCATTTAAATGTATGATCCTATGGGGGGGCATTCTTAATCAAACCACCACAATGATCTGTTAGACTATAGGAACAAGTAAGAAGCCAGTATTTCTCACCCCATTTCTGTCATTGAGGAGTTCCCCTTGTGGGGACTTTGGTTCCTTTATAGTCCACTTCATTCAGTAATCTTGCTGTCAACAGATAGCTAAATATCCCAATTCCCTTTCAGACCCTTTCCAGATTCTAGCTATTGTCAAATGGATATCCGTAGGGTGGGAAGTAGCATCTTGGTATTTTATTACCAAACTATGAGTTATCCCACTATTTTGTATTTTGCTTGTCTTTTCATCACCTAGGTAACCAATTTTCTATTTAAATAGCTCCTTTTAGAAAACCTATGGATGTTTCTCTTTCCTTGACTCTCTGGCTTAAATCTGACCACCCCATTTAATTTCTCAAACAAATTCTTATATTTAGAAGAAATATCTTCAGGAATCCGAGAGTTTTTATTTTCTAATGTGGCCTCCACATTTCCTGCCTCTTTGTTTTCTCTTTGTCAGTATTTCAATGGAGAATGTATAGGGACACAAATAAGATGACATTAACTAGCAACTGGTACAATATGTTTTGTCCCTGCCTATATAAACAAGTGTAATTTAGTCATATCCTGAGGCCATTGTTCTTTGTAGGGCCATCCTCAATTACAAGGTGAAAATCATTCAGAAAGCAAACTTGAAGAGACAGTTTATATGAAAGATAATTTACGTGATATTACTTTGAGATCTTGAACATGCTGCTGTGAAAAATTAGTATCAGAAAAGAAATAGAAATTTTGGGGATATAATAATCAGATTTTGCTAGAAAATTTTGCCATTTGTGACATAATATACTTAATTTGGTATATTAATTCTGGAGACATTTGGCAGAGTGTCCACAGAGTTGAGAAATCCCCATGACACCTGAAACCAATTACAAATACGAGACACTTAGGAACATTTATGTGTTCAATAATTTGTTAGAGGGACTTAGAGGAAGATCTTAGACTCATAGTTTACTACACATTAAAATCAGCAAAGGGAGGAGATACAGGACAAAATCCAATATGTTCTAAGTGTAAAGTTTCTACTTTTTCTTAGCTAGTGGAATTACAAACTGTGCTAATTTTTTAAAATTTATTTCTAGTTTATGTAAATGGGTGTTTTGTTTGCAACTATACATGCACATGCATGTGCCTAGTGCCTACAGAGGTCAGAGGTAGACATCACATCACATCACAGAGGAGATTCCTCCTGCATTGCAATTGCAAGTGGTTGTGAGCTGCTATGTAGGTACAGAGACTCAAACCTGGGTCTTTTGCAAAAGCAGCCAGTGCTCTTAACTACTGTGCCATTTGTTCACCCTAGGAGTGTTAAATTTTATTGACAATAATGTGTGATCATGCATGCAGAATATTGCTAATAAGGGAAATTCATCTGATTCTTGAGTTTAACTTTATTGCAACTAAGTCACATAGGCATGGTTGATCTTTAGATTCCACCCTTTCTTATGACCAAGCTACATAGACCAGGCCTTCACCACAATTCACATTATTACACTATCCACTATGCTTGAAAGCCTCAAGTAAACAAAAACATTCTTCTCTGGCAGAAAATTTTAAAGATTTCGAGATAACCTTTATGGGGGTGATATCAATGTTAGATCTCTCTCTATGAGTGAGGTTGATTCTTTAATTCACAGTGCTCAAATATCCAAAACTAAGCAGGAATTTAGACATTCTATACAAAGCATAGGAACTTACTTAGAGTTAGAAAAAAAATCAGTGTGCTCTAAAATATGAGCTAAGGACAGTGGGTGCCCTACAGCTGACGGAGGCAGGCACCATTGTATTCTTAATTTTCCAGTGTGCTTTGTTGTCCCATCAATTATAGCTGCTGATCCTTGAGGGATTTCTGATTGGGATCTCTTCTTTAACACCTTAACACTTGTGTGCTGCTTTTATTTTGTCTTTTCAGAATGGTAAGAGAAACTAGAAAAATGAAGTAGATTAGATAATTCAACTATGGACTCATAAAAATTACTGTGAAGAATAAATTATAAGTAACTGATATGCACATAAATTGTTATACTGAATACAAAGAAATTGTGGAAAATGCTACTCCATATACACAGAAAAACTGTCAAACAATTTAATTTAGAGCTTACTAGCCCGATGGTGACAGTGTCATTTCATTTCTGTAAACATTAACAGGAACATCGTGGAAGGGATACACTTCTGTTTTCCAAGGTTCAATACAGTAGATGGACCTGATTTCATTAGCTGCTCTAGATCAATATTCATTTCTATATTTATCCTTAACTACGTATATGTCTTCACAATATATGGGTAGAGGTGTCTCAAAGTACAATATGTATAATGTTGCCTTACAAAAGCAAAAAGACATAAGTAAATAAATGATTGATTTAAAATCATGTAATTGCAGTTTCAAAACTCACACAGAACCCGTAGTTTAGATTTAAATTCTCTG
Organism: Uromys caudimaculatus; assembly: GCA_028551405.1. Lineage (NCBI taxonomy): Eukaryota > Metazoa > Chordata > Mammalia > Rodentia > Muridae > Uromys > Uromys caudimaculatus. The sequence goes on from CM052722.1 coordinate 4,084,872, forward strand.
TGCCATGTGTATTTTCTTTCACAAGAGGAGCACAATGACAAAGTGGAGGACCTCTGATGTCACATGACTTGGGAAATGATAAAAGAATATAACATTCACTATTTCCAGTATTCATATTTAATTTAACTCAGTTTGTTCTTTTGTTATCTACCCCTTCAATTTCCTTTGACAGCACTATTCTGTCTGTATAATTATACAAAGTTGTCAATAAGAATTAGCACTCCTAAACTGGAGAGATAGCTCAGTAGAGAACATGGGATCAAATGCCAGTGCTCCCAAGGTAGCTCACAATCATCTGAAAATCAAGTGCCAGTCGATGGGCAGGATGTCAGGACATTAACTGAGGCAGAACAGAGGTAGGACTCTGTAGTTCAACTAGGCATCTAATATATTCTTTTGGACACTTCTTCTACCATAGCAGTGAGAAGGAGACTTCATTGTCACAAAAGATTATGTCAGCTGAACCTTCCTGTTTCCATCTCTGGGTGGAGACCTCTGCCTGGGCCACCAGGAGTCCATATCCAACGAGTCCCAGGAGAAAGCTACCCTCCGAGGAGCTTGGAAAATCCATGAGCAGGGTTAAGGGGAGCAATACTGCTCACCGAGACCCGTCCGGAAACAGCAGGATACAGGGCCTGAGGAGAACTCAGGGGCAGGAAATCTCTGAACCTACCGGTTTCCATCTGTAGGTGGAGACCTCTGCCTGGACCACCAGAGGTCTATGCCTTGGGACCTCAGCCTGGGCCGCAGGGCTCCAGGAGAGAGCGGGGTATCCCAGAAATGCTGACACACTTTTGAGCACAGGTAAAACTACTACTTCTGTTCAAACTCACTGGATCAAGAGGGACCCTTGCAGAGCCATCAGGACATAGGAAACAAGGAACAGCTGGGGACAAGAGCCTTCTGGTTTCTGTCTGCACCCCAGAGCTGACTCTGTGCCACAGCTCTCCAAACCCAAATACCTCTCAGAGAGAGCTGGTCTTCAAGGAGTATTGACACAGAGGCCTGCAGGAGGGGCAAGCCACAGCCAGACAGAAAAAGACCAGCTAACATCAGAGTTAACAAGACGGCGAAAGGCAAGGGTAAGAACATAAAGAACAGAAACCAAGGCTACTTGACATGATCAGAAACCAGCTCTTCCACCACAACAAGCCCTGGATACCCCAATACACCAGAGAAGCAAGACTCAGATTTAAAATCATTTCTCATGATGATGATAGAAGACTTTAAGAAAGAAATGAATAACATCCTTAAAGAAATACAAGAGAACAGAGATAAACAACTAGAAGCCTTTAAAGAGGAAACACAAAAATCCATTAAAGAATAACAGGAAAACACAATCAAACAGGCAGAATTACAAGAAAACACAATCAAACAGACAAAGGAAATGCACAAAACTATCCAGGAGCTAAAAATAGAAATACAAACAATAAAGAAATCACAAAAAGAGACAACCCTGGAGTTAGAAAACCTAGGAAAGAGATCAGGAGTCATTGATGTAAGCATCACCAACAGAATACAAGAAATAGAAGAGAGAATCTCAGGAGCAGAAGATACCATAGATAACATCGACACAACAGTAAAAGAAAATGCAAAGTGCAAAAAGCATCTAACCCAAAACATCCATGAAATCCAGGACACAATGAGAAGACAGTACCTAAGGATAATAGGTATAGAAGAGAGTGAAGATTCCCAATTTATAGGACCAGTAAGTATCTTCCACAAAATTATAGAAGAAAACTTCCCTAACCTAAACAAAGAAATGAACATAAATATACAAGAAGCTTACAGAACTCCAAACAGATTAGACCAGAAAAGAAATTCATCCTGTCACATTATAGTGAAAACACCAAATACACAAAACAAAGAAAGAATATTAAAAACAGTAAGGGAAAAAGGCCAAGCAACATATAAAGGCAGACCTATCAGAATTATACCAGACTTCTTACCAGAGACTATGAAAGCTAGAAGATCCTGGGCCAAACTTATACAGACCCTAAGAGAACACAACTGCCAACCCAGGTTGCTATACTCAGCAAAACTCTCAATTACCATAGACGGTGAAACCAAAATATTCCATGACAAAACGAAATTTACACAATATGTTTCCACAAACCCAGCCCTACAAAAGATAAAAGATGGTAAACGTCAACTCAAATAGGGAAAGTATACCCTAGAAAAAGCAAGAACGTAATCTTTCAACAAACTCAAAAGAAGATAGCCACATAAAAGTAAAAATAACATTGAAAATAACAGGAACCAACAATCACTATTCCTTAATATCTCATAACATCAATGGACTCAATTCCCCAATAAAATGACATAGACTGACAGACTGGATCCATAAAGAGGACCCAGCATTTTGCTGCATTCAAGAAACACATCTCCGTGATAAAGACAAACACTACCTCAGAATAAAGGGCTGGAAAACAAGTTTCCAGGCAAATGGTCCCAAGAAACAGGCTAGAGTAGCCATTCTAATATCAGATAAAATCGACTTTGACCCAAAAGTCATCAAAAAAGATAAGGAAGGACACTTCATATTCATCAAAGGAAAAATCTACCAAGAAGAACTGTCAATTTTGAACATCTATGCTCCAAATGCAAGGGCAACCACATTCATAAGGAAACTTTACTAAACCTCAAAGCACACATTGTGCCTCACACAATAATAATAGGCGACTTCAACACCCCATTATTATCAGTGGACAGATCTTGGAAACGCAAACTAAACAGAGACACAGTGAAACTAACAGATGTTATGGACCAAATGGATTTAACAGATATCTATAGAACATTTCATTCTAAATCAAAAGGATATATCTTCTTCTCAGCACCTCATGGTACCTTCTCCAAAATTGACCATATAATCGGTCACAAAACAAAACTCCACAGATACAAGAAGATTGAAATAATCTCATGCCTCCTATCAGATCGCTACGGTTTAAGGCTGGTCTTCAATAGCAACAATAACAACAGAAAGCCCACATACACATGGAAGCTGAACAATGCTCTCCTCAATGACAACTTGGTCAAGGAAAAAATAAAGAAAGAAATTAAAGACTTCCTTGAATTTAATGAAAATGAAAGTACAACATACCCAAACTTATGGGACACATTGAAAGCAGTGTTAAGAGGAAAACTCATAGCTTTGAGTGCCTCCAAAAAGAAACTGGAGAGAGCATACACTAGCAGCTTAACAGCACACCTGAAAGCCCTAGAACAAAAAGAAGCTAATACACCCAAGAGGAGTAGAAGGCAGGAAATAATCAAACTCAGGGCTGAAATCAACCAAGTAGAAACAAGAAGAACTATACAAAGAATCAACAAAACCAGGGGAAAAGTTCCTGAACAGAACACCAATGGCTTATGCTCTAAGATCAGGAATCGACAAATGGGACCTCATAAAATTGCAAAGCTTCTGGAAGTCAAAGGATACTGTCAATAGGACAAAATGGCAACCAACAGATTGGGAAAAGATCTTTACCAACTCTTCATCCCATAGAGGGCTAATATCCAATATATACAAAGAACTTAAGAAGTCAGACTCCAGAGAATCAAATAACCCTATTAAAAATGGGGTGTAGAGCTAAACAAAGAATTTTTAACTGAGAAATATCGAATGCCCAAGAAGCACCTAAGGAAGTGTTCGACAACCTTACTCATCATGTTCAAAATAAGTCTGAGATTCCACCTCCTGCCAGTCAGAATGGCTAAGATCAAAAACTTAGGTGACAGCAGATGCTGATGAAGATATGGAGAAAGAGGAACACTGCTCCATTGTTGGTGGGATTGCAAGCTGGTACAGCCACTTTGGAAATCAGTCAAGTGGTTCCTCAGAAAATTAGACATAGTACTACCTGAGGACCCAGCTATACCACTCCTGGGCATATACCCAGAAGACAATCCAACATGTAATAAGGACACATGCTCCACTATGTTCATATCAGCCTCACTTATAATAGCTAGAATCTGGAAACAACCCAGATGTCCCTCAACAGAGGAATGGATTCAAAAAATGTGGTACATTTACACAATGGAGTACTACTCAGCTATTAAAAACAATGACATCATGAAATTCTTAAGCAAATGCATATTCTCAAGTTCTCAGTGATGCTTTCTTCTCTCCAGTGACTGCAGCTTGTGTCAAGTTGACAAAAACTTGCCAGTATATCCACCTTCTTCCTTCTTTCTATACACACCACCCCTCATTATGTAGAATGCTTCTGCCATTGAAAAATATGCAGAAAAATGTGAGACAGCTTCAGGCCTGATCATGCTGTCTTTTTTCCACTGGAGGGTTTTAGCTCCTTTGTCAAAGATTAAGTGAGCATAGTTGTGTGGGTTCATTTCTGGGTCTTTAATTCTATTCTGTTGATCTACCTGCCTGTCACTATATCAATACCATGCAGTTTTTATCACTATTGCTCTGTAATACTGCTTGAAGTCAGGGATGGTAATTTCCTCAGAATTTCTTTTATTGAGAGAATAATTTTCTCTACCCTGGTATTTTTGTTATTCCAAATGAATTTGCAAATTGCCCTTCCTAGCTCTATGAAGAATTGAGTTGTAATTATGATGGGATTGCATTGAATTTGTAGATTGCTTTTGGCAAGATGTCCATTTTTACTGTATTAATCCTGCCAATCCATGAGCATGGCAGAACTTTCCATCTTCTGAGATCTTCTTCAATTTCTTTCTTCAGAGACTTAAAGTTCTTGTCATACTATTCTTTCACTTGCTTGGTTAGAGTCATATCATGTATTTTATATAATTTGTGACTATTGTGAAAAGTATAGTTTCCCTAATTTATTTCTCAGTCTGTTTACCCTTTGAGTAGAGGAAGGCTACTAATTTGTTTGAGTTAATTTTATATCTAGAAACTTTGCTGAAGTTGTTTATCAGGTTTAGGAGTTCGCTGTTGGAATTTTTGGGGAGAATATATCTTCATAAGATAAGGCTACATGTAAGCTCATAGAGTACTTTATTAATTAGTGTCTGATTGGAGAATACCAAGCCCATTTTGGATGATGCCATCTCTGGGCTAGTGAGCCTGAGTTCTATAAGAAAAGGAGGCTGATCAAGCCATTGAGGAACAAGCCAGTAAGCAGCACCCTTCCATGGCTTCTGCAGCAGCTGCTGCATCAAGGATCCTGCCTTCTTTAGTTCCCATGCTGACTCCCTTCACTGATGAACAGCAAGGTGTAAATGTAAGCCGAATAACCCCTTTACTCCCCAAATTTCTTTGGTCATGGTGTTTCCTCACAGAAATAGTAACCATAAAACAAGTTAGGTACCATGATAGTGGGGGTATTGCTGTGACAGATGTGACCATGTCGTTTTGTGGAGGACTGTGCAAAAACTTTGGCACTTTGGACTAAAAAGGCAATTGAGTGAGTATTGAGAGCTCAATAAGTTTTTACATAAGGCCTTGGGAAATAAGAATGTTGAGAGTAATACAGACAATGGAGGTCTGGCTTGTGGATTTTCAGAGGGAAGCAAAGACTTTACTGGACCTTATGTGTGAAGAATTTGTCCGATCACCTGGAACTTCAAAATTAGCTGTGATTAACAAGAGACAAGAACCACTAAAGTGACTTTGCAGGAATCATGGATGCCGGTCAGCTAAGGCTAAAAAATCAGCTTTGATCAATAACAGACCAGTATCATTGAGGTGAAACTGTGTCCCAGAAGTGACAAAGTTGTACCTCAAGCTTGCAGCTAAAGAAGGTAGTATAAGAGTCATTCAGGTGATTTGAAGGGATAAAATGGGTCATAGAGAGCAACTGAGGCTTGGCACTATGTAGCCAGCTGGAGTCTCTGAAGAAAACCAATGAGAGACTATTGGTGAAAGTGGAACCCAGCAGCAGCAAGAAACCTCAGAATTTTGGAAATGCCAGTACTATGGGATTGCCTTTAAGAATAGTAGCAGCAGTGTACTGGAGCCAGCTGGAGCCTCAAAAACAAGAGGTGTATGCTGCAGAGCTGGGGAAAATAAACCAAGCCCTTTCTTTAAAGGAGCCCAGAAGACCATGAGTGAATTCCAGATAGTTTGACATTGGTTTATTTACACTTTTGGAGTTTGGTTTTGCTTTGTGCAGAGTGTAACTGTGCCCTGGTTCTCTCCCCTTGAAGTAAGAAAGTAATTTATTTTTGATTTGACAGGAACCCACAGTTGAGAGACTTTGAATTTTAAAATACTTAGGAATTTAAAAGAGACTGGCTATTTTAAAGAGACTGAATTTTTAGGTGTTTGGATTTTTAAAAAAAAATGGGACTTTTAAAATTTGGAGTATTCTATATTGTGATTTTTCTATTAATATCAAATCTTGGAATGCACAAGAAAGGAAAGGTTATGGCCTAATAGCAATGTGTTTGTGTGTCAAGTTGACACGGAGTCAGTTGTGTTGGCTAATTTTTGTCAACTTGACACAAGCTAGAGTCACTGGCAATAAGGGAGCCTTACTTGAGAAAATGCCCCAATAAAATCCAGCTATAGGCAGGCCAGTTGAGCATTTTAATAATTAATGATCAATGGAAGAGATTCCAGGAAATTGTGGGTGGTGCCATCTCTAGGCTAGTCATCCTGAGTTCTATAAATTAGGCTGAGCAAGCCATAGGGTACAAAGCAATAAGCAGAACTCCTCTATGGCCTCTGCATCAGCTCCTACCTTCAGGTTCCTGCCCTGTTTGAGTTCTGGTCTTAAGTTCCTCTGATGATGAATGATGATGTGGAAATATAAATTAAATAAACCCTTTCCTCCCCAAGTTGCTTTAGTCATGGTGTTTCATGACAACAATACTAACCCTAACTAAGACAGTGGGTGAACATAAAGCAGAGGCTTCACTGCTCTAGTATTAGTAGTTCTTGTTCTTGAGATCATTATTATACAGTATTCTCATGACTGAAACTTACTCCTTATGACTTGGCTCTGAAATTACTGCATGGACTCAAATATTGAAAGCTTGACACCAAATGACACCTTGGGTGGTTATTGGATTATGAGACTTCTGTCCTCCTAAAGGGATTAATTTATTTGTGGATTGGCAGCTTAATAAGATAGTGGGAGGTGGTAGAATCTTTTGGGAGGTGGGACTAGTTAGAGGGACTAAGTTATTGAGGGGATTTGGTTCAAGAAGACATTTTGCCCCTGACTCCTTTCTACCTCTCTGTTTTCTGCTCACCATGTAATAAGCAATTTACCACAAGTTCTCTGCAATGTAGCCCTACCTTATCATTAGCCTAAAAGCCATTGAGTCAAGTGGCCATGCTCTAAAACTTCTTACACTGTGAGGCCAAATATGTTTCTCCTCTTTTTTGCATTTGTTATTTATTCACTCACTTTACATTCCAATTGTAGCTCCCCTCTTCCCCTCACATAGCACCTCCCTCCTTTGCCCTTCCCCTTCTCCTCTGAGTAAGGAGAACCCCCTTCCATATCTCCCCACCCTGGTCCATGAAGTCACTGCAAGACTTGGCACATCCTCCCCCGCTGAGGCCAGACAAGAGGGATCAGTTAGGGAAAGAGGATACATAGGCAGGCAACCAATTCGGAGACAGCCCCTGCTACAGTTGTTGGGGGTGCCTGCATGAACACCAATCTGCCCACCTGCTACATGTGTGTGGGGCTCTAAGTCCATCCCATGCTTGCTCTTTGATTGGTGGTTCAGTCTCTGGGAGCCCCCAAGTGTCCATGTTAGTTGACTCTGTTCCTCTTCTTGTGGTGTCCCTATCCCCTTTGAGTCCCTTAGTCCTTTTCCCTAACTCTTCCACAAGACTCCCCACATTCCATCTAATATCTGGCTGTGGGTATCTGCATCTGTTTCCATTGGCTGCTGGGTGGAACTCTCAGAGGACAGTTATGCTAGGCTCGTGTCTGCAAGCATAACAGAGTATCATTTAATAGTGTCATAGATTTGTTCTTGCCTATGGGATGGGTCTGAAGTTGGGGAAGTCATTATTTGGCCATTCTCTCCTGCTCTACTCAATCTTTGTCCCTGTACATCTTGCAGCCAAGACACATTTTGGGTTGAAGGTTTTGTGGGTTGGTTGGAATCCTTTGCACTCCACTGGGAGTCCTGCCTGGCTACAGGAGGTGACCAATTTAGGCTCCATATCTCCCGCTGCTATATGTTTCAGCTAGAGTTGCCCCTATAGACTCCCTGAGGCTTCCCCCTGTCCCAGGTCTCTGGTACATCCTAGGAATATTTCCCTCTGATTTCCATTCTCCCGCTCCAGCTCTCCCAACACCTGATGCCCCCATCCAATTCTTCTCCCCATACTCTCTTCCACCCTGTTAAAACTTGTACAATCACCTTGGAAATGAATTTAGCAATTTCTCAGAAAATTGGAAATAGTTCTACCTCAAGACCCAACTAAATCACTCTTGGGCATATACCCAAAGAATGCTCTATCCTACCGCCGAGACACCTGTTCAACTATGCTAATAGCAGCTTTATTCATAATAGCCAGAAACTAGAAACAACTCAGATGTCTCTCAACCAAGAAATGGATACAGAAAGGTGGTTCATAAACACAATGGAATACTATTAAGCTATTAAAAACAAGGACATCATGAAATTTGCAGGCAAATGGATGGAACTAGAAAATATCACCCTGAGTGAGGTAACATGCATGGTATGTACTCACTTATAAGTAGGTATTAGCCATAAAATGGAAGTTAAACACCCTGTAGTCCATAGACACAAAGAAGCCAAGTAACAAGGTGGGCCCAAGGGAGGATGTTTGAATCTTACTCAGAAGGAGAAATAAAACAAACACAGGAGGTAGATGAAAACAACGGAAGTTCTCTTCTTTTAAGTTGATTTTCTCAGTTATTTTGTCGCAGCAGTGAATAGATTGCTAACACACTGTGATTAGTTTACATTCTCAATTTGACTGGATCCAGACTCACATGAAAACAGAAAACTGAGGCATGTAGACCTTTGGCTGATATTCCCAACTTGTATCTCATTTAACAGACAGCATCAAAGTAAAAAGTTCAAGTGAGGAAGCCTTCCAGGTTATTTTAGCCCCAGCCACCATCTGACTATAACCAAACTAATGATGATATTTTAATGGCCATTTTTCTGAATATAATTACATTTTGTTTCTGTGAAACATTGTTTAAAAAGTAGCAATTATAAACAGCATTAAGAGACAAAGAAGGCAAAGAGGGAACTAAACATCCTGAAGATCAAGTATTCTGTGCATTTGAGCCTTACCAATGATGAGCCTGATAGGGATCAAATTTGAAAAAAAAAAAAAGAAAACCCTGTGTTCTTTTGGATTCTAAAATTTCAGGACAGAGGCTGCTACAAGAGTGGACATTGTTCAGGCCCAGTGGATAGCCAGATATCCAAATTGATATGGGAACTCTACAACTGGAATCTCTGTAGTACTGGGAAATATCAGAGGCTGAGTGAAGAGCTATCTCCAGAAAGGATGCTAACATCAGCTCACCATTGGCTTTCATAGTTGAAATTTGAAAGCAAGGAGGTAACAGCTGTTCTCATGAAAAATATAAAGGAGCAATTTTGTTTGTAAAGTACCTTTGCAAAGTTTAATGAAGCAATCACCACACACAAAGGAGTCAAGATTTTTTTGTTGGTGTTTGCTTTATATGCTTTTTAATTCCTAAGAACCATGTTTATTAGATCATTCCATGTGTATTACATGATTTCTCATCTTCATCATTGAGAGAAGAGTTGTCGTCTAAGGTGAGGTCTACAAATTCTCCGATAGTCTTTTCATTAAGTGGCACCATCAGATCGACGGCCAGGGACCTCAGCTTGGGCCACAGGGCTCAATAGCCAATTAGAGCCGGGAGAAAGATGCCCTCCCAGGAGCATGGAAAAGCCGGGAGTGGGCCCAAGACAAGCTCCACAGCTCACCAGGAACTGCCCCAAACCTGCGAGACACAGGGACTGAGGTAGGCGGGCATAGAAAGCCCCTGGATCCCAACAGCGGCACCTGAGGCAGGAGACCTCTGCTTGGGCCACCAGGGTTCCAAAGTCAAGCAGCTCCAGGAGAAAGTTACTCACCCAGGAACATGGAAAAAACACTTCTCGGAGAGAGCTGGTCTTCAAGGAGTATTGATACAGAGGCCTGCAGGGGAGAAAAGCCGTAGCTAGAAAGTAAGATCAGCCAACATCAGGGTTAACAAGATGGCAAAAGGCAAGGGCAAGAACCTAAGGAACAGAAACCAAGGCCACTTTGCATCATCAGAACCCAGCTCTCCCACCACAGCAAGCCCTGGAGTCCTCAATACACCAGAAAAGCCAGACTCAGATTTAAAATCATTTCTCATGATGATGATAGAAGACTTTAAGAAAGAAATTAACACCCTTAAAGAAACACAAGAGAACAGAGGTAAAGAACTAGAAGCCCTTAAAGAGAAAACACAGAAATCCATTAAAGAATTACAGGAAAACACAATGAAACAGACAAAGGAAATAAAAAAAAACTATCCAGGAGCTAAAAATAGAAATAGAAACAATAAAGAAACCACAAAAAGAGAC
>CM052722.1:4095892-4156093 GCA_028551405.1 Uromys caudimaculatus
CTTCATGATAAAAGTCTTGGAAAGATCAGGAATTCAAGGCCCATACCTAAACATAGTAAAAGCAATATACAGCAAACCAGTAGCCAACATCAAACTAAATGGAGAGAAACTTGAAGCAATCCCACTAAAATCAGGGACTAGGCAAGGCTGCCCTCTCTCTCCCTATCTATTCAATATAGTAATTGAAGTTCTAGCTAGAATAATTAGACAACAAAAGGAGGTCAACGGGATACAAATTGGAAAGGAAGAAATCAAAATATCACTCTTTGCAGATGATATGATCCTATACTTCAGTGACCCGAAAAACTCCACCAGAGAACTGCTGCAGCTGATAAACAACTTCAGCAAAGTGGCCGGATATCAAATTAACTAAAACAAATCAGTAGCTTTCCTATATTCAAAGGATAAACAGATTAAGAAAGAAATTAGGGAAATGGCACCCTTCACAATTGTCACAAACAATATAAAGTATCTTGCTGTGACTAACCAAACAAGTGAAAGATCTGTATGACAAGAACTTCAAGTCTCTGAAGAAAGAAAGCGAAGAAGACCTCAGAAGATGGAAAGCTCTCCCGTGCTCATGGATTGGCAGGATTAATATAGTAAAAATGGCAATCCTGCCAAAAGCAATCTACAGATTCAATGCAATCCCCATCAAAAGTCCAACTCAATTCTTCATAGACTTAGAAAGAGCAATTCTCAAATTCATTTGGAACAACAAAAAAACCCAGGATTGCAAAAGCTAGTCTCAGCAACAAAAGAACTTCTGGAGGAATCAGCATTCAAGACCTCAAGCTGTCCTACAGAGCAGTAGTGATAAAAACTGCATGATATTGGTACAGCAACAGGCAGGTAGATCAATGGAATAGAATTGAAGACCCAGAAATGAACCCACACACCTATGGTCACTTGATTTTCGACAAAGGAGCTAAAACCATCCAGTGGAAAAAAGGCAGCATTTTCAACAAATGGTGCTGGTTCAACTGGCGGTCTACATGTAGAAGAATGAGAATTGATCCATTCCTATCTCCCTATACAAAGCTCAAGTCCAAGTGGATCAAGGACCTCCACCTAAAACCAGATACACTGAATCTAATAGAAGAGAAAGTGGGAAAAAGCCTTGAACACATGGGTACAGGGGAAAAATTCCTGAACAGAACACCAAAGACTTATGCTCTAAGATCAAGAATCTACAAATGGGGCCTCATGAAATTGCAAGGCTTCTGTAAGGCAAAGGACACTGTCAATAGGACAAAACGGCAACCAACAGATTGGGAAAAGATCTTTACCAATCCTACCTCCGATAGAGGGCTAATATCCAACATATGCAAAGAACTCAAGAAGTTAGACTCCAGAAAACCAAATAATCCCATCAAAAAATGGGGAACAGAGCTAAACAGAATTCTCAACTGAGGAAATTTGTAGGACTGACAAGCACCTAAATAAATGTTCAACAGCCTTAGTCATCAAGGAAATGCAAATCAAAACAAGTCTGAGATTCCACCTCACACTAGTCAGAATGGCTAAGATCAAAAACTCAGGTGACAGCAGATGCTGGCGAGGATATGGAGAAAGAGGAACACTTCTCCATTGTTGGTGGGATTGCAAGCTGATACAAACACTCTGAAAATCAGTTTTGTGAACCCTCAGAAAAATGGACATAATACTACCTGAGGACCCAGTTATACCACTCCTGGGCATATACCCAGAAGATGCTCCAACATGTAATAAAGACACATGCTCCACTATGTTCATAGCAGCCATATTTATAATAGCCAGAAGCTGGAAACAACCCAGATGTCCCTCATGAGAGGAATGGATACAGAAAATGTGGTACATTTACACAATGGAGTACTACTCAGCTATTAAAAACAATGACTTAATGAAATTTGCAGGCAAATGGATGGAACTTGAAAATATCATCCTGAACGAGGTAACTCAGTCTCAAAAGAAGGAACATGGTATGTACTCACTGAAAAGTGGATATTATCCAAAATGTTCGGAATACCCAAGTTTACTTTACAGTAGCTGCTGGACTGAGTGTGAGGTCCCAGATGGAGGAGTTGGAGAAAGGACTGAAGGAGCTGAGGGAGTTTGCAGTCCCATGGAGGGAGCAACAGTGTCAACTGGCCTCACCACCACCCCACTCCCCACCCCCCCGGTCCTCCTGGAGGCTGGACCACCAACCAAAGAATACACATGGAGGGACCCATGGTTTGGACCACATATGTGGCAGAGGAGGGCCTTGTTGGCCATCAGGGGGAGGAGAGACCCCAGTAAAGGGGAATGTCAAGGTAGGAATATGGGAGTGGGTGGGCGGGTGGGTGGGAGGTAGAATACCCTCATAGATGTGTGGAAGGGGTAGGGGAAAGGTGGTTTCCAAAGAGGAGACCTAGGAAGGGGGATACATTGGAAATGTAAATAAAGTATCAAAAAAAATGAAAATAAAATTTAAAAAGTATATAAAATGTTTTAAAAAATATATATGTACATATATGTATTTATTTATGCATTTATATATATTTATTTATATTTATATTTATTTATTTTATATATTTTTATCTATTTATTTACATATTTATATATATGAACTTACAACTGGCAAGATGGATCAGTGGTTAAAGGCCCCTGCCCCAAAGTCTGACATTTCGGCTTCAATCTAAGATATTTTCATCATGGAAGTCATCATGGATATAAAGACATGAACTCAGCAAGTTGCAAGTTGAATGTTGAACTCCATGCATGTGCTATGGTATACCTGTGACTACACACACGTACACACTCACACACACATGCAGAGAGAGATATAAATGTAATAGAAATTTGAAAAGAATATGGTAACTATGAACCACAAACCTTCAGATTGCACCTCAGATTTTCAGAGATAAGACTGTTCTTTATCAAACTTTTGGATGATCCCCACTTTTTTCTCTTTTCATAGACAGTTTTGGCAGTAAGGAGTTGAATTTTATATTGAAGCATGGTGCAAAATGAACCTTGATTTGTCAATATTAATTATTCAATTGCAAATTCACATTTCCTACTTTCCCTTACTGACTTTAACATGATGTTCTTCAGCACATTAACTTATATTAGGTTACAGAAAGTCTCTGACAATATGGAGTCACTGCAGTAAAGAAAATAGTGTGAACTGGAGGAAGAGAGACATTTCAAAAGTTCATACATTTATTTACAACCCCAAGACTATGCTTTTTAAAGGTATCGACCACTTTCTCATTCTAACTGTAAGAATTATGCTTGAATGCACGCTGATTTCTTTAAGTCAACTTGACCTTCTGAATAAGAGTAGAGAAATTACCTCCCACGGTGCCTTTTGCATTTTCTGAAGTAACTATGAGGAAACAACTCCTTCAGCAAACTTTACTAACACGTTTTGAAACCTAGGAACAATGGACTGAGGCAGATTTATTTTAATATACACCATTTGAATGTATCTGCAATGTTTATGCAAGTAGTTTGTCTATGTAAACAAGAAGCTATACTGGTAACTCATTGTTTATTTTAATAATATGCCACATAGATATATATCATTAGAATGAAAATAGTTAAATTTTTATAATTTCTGACCTTCACACTTTTAATAAAATGTTTACATTCTTTTCCAACTTTTTTTTTTTGCAGAGCATTGTGTTTCAAGAATGTATGTACAATGCTATATATAGCTGCTTTTCATATATATCACTAAGTAGTCCTCATTTTTCCAGTTATTTTACTGCTAGAGGCATTTTACCTTTGTGCTATTTTAAAAAAGACTCATTAAAAGCCAAACATTTTCATATGTGAGTGTATCAATTGTTAAGTCACCTTTTCTTGGAGGGTTTATCCTTTCTGTACTAATTTTCAATAAAAGCCTTGTCCTATATCAATTTCTCATATATTAAATCAACGATTTCCTGGACTACAATTTTGTTCTATTGCTGAATTTACCAATCTATGGGTCAATAGTTCATTGTCATAATAATGCATATATCTTCTTAACTCCTGATTTTAGGTAAGACAAGAAGACTCATAAGTTCTTCAAAATTCACGAATATTCCTGGCAATATAAAATACAAATATTTTAGAAAGAGCCCATAAATTTTTGTATATATGTATGTATCCCTGGATTTCATTAAATTGTAATATGTCTATAGATCAATTTAAATATTAAAAATATATAAATCACCTTATGTATTCTGCTGTAGTTGGATCCTATATAATTTTGAACTTCCATTATTCTTGTTCTGTTATAAATAGTTCCTAATTTCTATTTTTAGGCTCTCATTGGTCACTGCAAGTATTGTATATTTTTATTGAGGGATTTTAATTATTTTTATTTTATGTGTTTGACTGTTTCACCTGTATGTATATAAATGGACTCCACGTGCATGCAGTGCCCACGGATACTGGAACTGAAGTTGTGGGTACTTATGAGCTACCATGAGAGTGATGGGAACTCCAGCATGGGTCTTACTGAAAGAACATCAAGTGCTCTTAACCACTGAGACATCCCTCTATCCCCAAGTATATGTTGATCTTAAGACATATGGATTTCAAAAACTATCTTGATCACCCTGATTTCCAACTTCATTGTTTTATTTCAGAGAAGATTTTCTAAAGGTAGAATATTTTTCTAAATTCCATGTTTGTTGAAAATTGTGTCATAATGAATTATAGCCTTAAGTAAATATTCTAATAAAAATGTTGACTCCTAGAAAGTTGTCAGCTACTAGGGGATGAAGAGTCAGTTTTCTTCAGGGATGGTTCCATGCACAGGTAGACATCCCCACACATGTGAGCTGCCTTAATTGTACTCAGTGAAAAGGAGAAGAAGGAGGAGGAGGAGGAGGAAGAAGAAGAGGAGGAGGGGGGGATCAGAGGAGGGGAGGGGGAGTATGGTGTATTAGTTACAGTTTTACTGCTGTGAACAGTCATCATGACCAAGGCATCTCTTATAGAGGATAACATTTAACTGGGGCTGGCTTAGAGGTTCAGAGCTTCAGTCCATCAAGATGTGAGCATGGCAGCATCCAGGTAAACACAGAGTCAGAGGAGTTGAGAGTTCTACCCTTGTCCCAAAGGCAGCTAGGAGAAGATGGGCTTCCAGGCAGCTAGGACAAATGTCTTAAAGCCCACGCCCACAGTGACACACCTACTCCAGTAAGGCCACACCTCCTAATAGTGCCACACCCTGGTCCATGCATATTCAAACCACCACATAGGCTGTCCCCATAGGCTTGTTCAAACACATGAGTCTATGGGGGACATACCTAGCCATAACATAATAAAAACATAATATAATAAAAAAATACATTTATTCCAGCTACCAAAGAACTCAGTCTATAGCAGTCTCAACAATGTTAAAAGTTCAAAGTTCAAAATCTAATCTGAGACTCATTCAGTTACTTAACTGGAATCCCCCCCAAAAGACAGGAAAACAGCTGGG
Source organism: Uromys caudimaculatus (assembly GCA_028551405.1). Lineage (NCBI taxonomy): Eukaryota > Metazoa > Chordata > Mammalia > Rodentia > Muridae > Uromys > Uromys caudimaculatus. The sequence goes on from CM052722.1 coordinate 4,101,339, forward strand.
CAAACTCCAAACTCTGTGTCTCCATGTCTGATGTCAAAGGGGATTTTAGATCTCCAACTCCTTTTTCATCTTTGTTGACTGCAACCAACTTCTTTCTTCTGGGCTGGTTCCACTCCCTGTTAGCAGCTTTCCTCGGCAGATATCCCATGGCTCTGGCATCTCAAACATTTTGGGTTCTCCAAGAAAACTTCACCTTTGCAGCTTCTTATTCCTGTGTGTGGGATTCACACATGATTGTCTGGGCTCCTTCAAAGGGCTTGGGTCACATCTCTAGCTCTGCTCTCTGTAGCACTCCAGTCTGGTTGACTCCACTCCACTGCTTCTGTTGTTGCTGCTGTTCTAGATTATCCCATAGTACTGAGATCTCCAGTAAGCTAGGGTCTTTAACTGAAACTAGGCTTCACCAATAGCCTCTCATAGGCTATCTCCATGATGCTGAACTTCACCTTCTTTGCATGACCCCTTCAGTCCTGAGCAACTGATGCTGCACCTTCACCAGTGGCTTTCCCTGGCCTCTCACACTGCCAAGCCTCAGCTGCTCTCCATGACCTCTTTGAAAGCCTTGGTATCTCTGGAACACAGCTTCTTTGTGCTCTCAGAAAATACTTCTCAAACAATTTCACCTCAGTGATGCTGTTTCCTTCTTAATCACCACTATTTTCTCCAGCTAATCAGCATCAATTGTCCCAGTAGCCCTTTCTTGTCTTGACTCTAAAGCCAGAACCACATGGCTGAAGCTGCTGAGTTCTGCTGCTTGCTGGGGCTGAAGCATGGCCCCTTGTTCTATTACATTATCATCCTGTTTTCCAACTCCCTCAATGACTAAGCTTGGGTATCCTGGAAATTGCTCTGTAGACCTTACTCTGAGTTGACCTTGAACTCAAAGTTCTGCATGGCCCTGTCTCCTAAATGCTGGGATTAAAGGCATGTACTTCCATGACTGAACTTAAGCTTTTCTTCATCTAGAACTTACTCTGTCCCAGGCTGGCCTTGGACTCAAAGATCTGCTTGCCTTTGCCTCCTGGGATTGAAGGCTTATACTATACTACCATGCCTGGACCTAAACATAGCATAGTGAGGTCTTGCCCCAAGATCACCATTCCCTTAAGTCAATTTAATATCCTTGAACAGAGACTGTAGCAACATTTCACTTCCCGGTGTCCTTTTAATACTCAAATGACACATTTTATATTTTTCCTTTCTAGTTTGCTATGCTTTTTCAAAATGCTCTTTATGAGACTTAACCAGAGAACAAAGTCTCTGCAGAGCATTTTTGAGACTTCCTTTGTCAATGCAAGTAATATAAATCTCTTTACCTTAGCCTCAGGTAGACTCTTCAGACAAGAGCAAAAAGCAGCCACATTCTTCATCAAAATACCACAAAAACAGTCTCTAGACCACATATTGAAATTCTTCTCCACTGAAAACACTTGAGCCAGTTTTTCACAGTTCAAATCACTCTCAGCAATGAAGTCATCCATATTCCTACTAGGATAGCCCAATAAGCCCCACTTAAAGATTCCACTGCTTTCCAAATCCAAAGTCCCAAAATCCACATATGGCCTGTTTGCTTTCAGCACTATACTAGGGTGGTCTAGTGGTCTCTGCTCTAGAGATGTTCAGAACATTGCAATTTGCGTGTGTGTGTGTGTGTGTGTGTGTGTGTGTGTGTGTGTGTGTGTGTGTGTAAGAGAGGGGGGGCTGCGAATCTTGGACATTGAAAGATCAAGCCTGGCTTCCTCAGAAAAGCTTATTTCAAGATAAAAGCCAAATGAATGATTCATTCACATCTTTAATTTTCTGTTTTACTTTTCAGCTGTGTACACTGTTTCCTAATCAGGAGGCTCATTGATACATTAAACACAATTGTCTCATGTAACAAGTTTCAAAACTGGAAATTGTATTTGACCATTTCAAATGCATACTTAATTTCTCTCACACTTACCATCTTTTGTCTCCCTTTGACATGTGTCTACTCTCCCTTTTCCCTTTATTTTATTCATATTTCTGTGTATATATTTTGGTTTGGTTTGGTCCACTGGGTTTGACCAGCATTGTCTGTATAATCATGACTTTGCAACTAAAGTAAAAGACTGCCTCCTCTTCCAGAATCAGTTAAGAGCTAGTAGTTCAGCAGTACATATAGCTTCATGCAATGGCTGTGTCATGCCTACAGAATGACATTTCACAGAGTACTTCTTATCTGCCAGCTCTTAAATTCTTCTCATTCCTCTTTAACAGTGTTCCTTGAACATTATTAGGGTAGGTATAGTTTTTTTTATTTTAAATCTGGGCCCTCAGTAGTCATTTATTCTTAACACCTTAGATAAACATGAGTCTTTGGATTAAATATTATTTGCTGCAAAGAGATATTTTGTCTATGGACTTAAGCACAGATATTTTGAAGGCAGGTTAATGCTTTGTCAATTTAGCTAAACAACAGGAATAAGGTATTCTTTTGAGTCATCTTCCCAAGCATGGGTTGGTGACTAGGCTTACAATACCAGACATGGATTTCCTTCTGTGGAGCATGTCTCAAAGCCAATTAAAGAATAGTTGGTTTCCCTATAACAGTTGTGCCACGATTGCACAGGTGTGCAAATCCTCACTAGCAGTTTGGGTTTGTAATTCATAGACTTCATAGCTGGGTAAAACCACTGATGACTTTTATCCTCCAGCTGTCTACATTGCATCTCACAATACTTAGAAAGCTTGTCAGCAGAGATGAGGTTTTGAGCTCTAGTCCAGCTTGCTTTCTTTATATCTTGCCACCTCAATGTGTGGTGTCTTCTGAAATAGGGTCTCATCTTTCAGTTCTGGTGTGCAATGAAGAGGACTGATAAGAACTTGTATTGTTTTAGGTATTTCTGTGTTCTTCCTGACAAATACCTCCTGCAAAGTTATCCTATACCTGGCACTGGAGATTTTGTTCAGTAACCCACTCCTAGGATCAGCAATATCTATCCATGTAATGTAACACATCTTATAAAAGTTGTACTTAGTAGGAAATTTTTCAGGGAATGTGGACAGTTGTCCATTGCATAGGAAAGAGATTTTCACATTCTTTTATCTGAAAATTATCTCAGTTAGAACTGTGTAAAAACCTTTTCTTTAAAATGTCTATTTTCTTTCAAGCACCTTTGTAAAATAGTTAACAATTTCCTTCTGTTGTTTCAAATTGTACAACATTGAGAAGCTAAGCCTGTAATTTGATCTATACAGGTAGAAAAGTACATTTTGTAAAAATAAATGTTCCCAACAGTCAAAATTAAGAATAAGTATGAGTAGGAGTACCGCACACCATTTTTGTTCATTTTTGTCATTCTCTATAAGTCGATTATGTAACTCCACTCATTCGCATATGATTTTCCAACATTATATGAAAACATTATATGAAAATCAATCACTTCTAGTTGGAGAAGGAGCAAAGTTGCATTGTAGTATTTCAGCATTTAATTCCACTTATGAAAATTATTAAGACACTATTATTTGAGAACCACTCTGGAGTTGTTGTAGGAGTTAGAAGGATGAATGAGATCTCCTCTTTGCACTAAAGTAACTAATACTGTCATAGAATAAACAGGTTCACTTATTTAAAAACTAAAATGAAAAGTGAATAGTAAAGAATGCTATAGATTATTGAGAAAATAAGGAATGAACAAATTTCCCCCAAAGCATGTGTATGCTGCTAAATGGAGAACACCTGATTCTGATGATATTGTTTAGAAATAAAAGGTTAAATCTTGTCATTTGTAATGATATTAATGAAGCTAGAATACATTAAATACTACTTAATTTCCTCATCTGTGCAAACTAAAAATTGTCAATCTCATAGATGCAAAGAATAGTAGTTAGCAGATGCAGAGTACATAGATGGGGACAGACAGAAATTAATCTATAAGTATGAAGTTATGATTACTAGAGGGATAGGTTCAAATGTTCTCTTACACCTAGGAATTACTGTTTTTAAACAACAAAATTATTGTAGCACGTATTTCCAAGCAGCTAGGAGACAGTGTTTCTCAACAAGGAAGAGAACGTTTGAGGTGACAGGTATGCCAATTACTCTAATCTTTATCACTGCACCATGTTTAAGTGAACTGTACTTCAGAAGGTTCCACCATTATTGTAAGTAAATTTAAAATAATATACATCTTTTGAAAAAGAAAAGAAAGCACCCCGAAAGTGTTCCAGAATCCAGTAAGAAAATAAAACGAGAATGAGGAGGAAACTGGAAAAAATTATGGCAGCATTACCACAGTAGAAACACATGCACACATCCAGGATCATGGAGAGGCAGCTTAGTATGATAGCAGTACAACATGCTTGAAAGGCACACAATCAAGATTTAATCTAGATGATAGATACTTCTAGTTATTTTTTTCACCATTTGCTTAAAGACATGAATTGATATGTTTCACACAACTGAGAAGAGTCTCAGTCTTATTGATGAGTATGGAAAGAATTATTGATAGATCAGTAGAACACAGAATAATTGAACAGATACTAATTATATTGCTTCCTGTTGTGGAAAGGGGGTTATATAAGAAAGAAAAGGCAATTTAACTCTGGGTTGTATACATTTATGACATAACTTATGAACATTTGTCCAAAGTGTGACATCATTATGTTGGAAGAATAAGGAGAGGTACAGAATCAAGAGGTAAATTTGAAAGTGTTGGCCAGCTTTTCATCAGGACAGTATGTTATGCAATGAACTTTGACAGAGGAAAATTTTGTTTTGGCTTCTAGTCTTAGAGGTTACAGTCCATGTTTACATATCTCATTGATTTGAGCTTATAGCAAGGCTGTAAGTATATCATGATAAGAGTAGATGGGAGATGAAAGCTTCTTACCTCATATCCAGAAAGAAAATATGAGAGAGAAAGACACTTGGGACTCACAAACTCCTTCGAGAGCATGCTTCCAATGACATAAAGACTCCCACTGGTTCCATGTCCTATAAAGATTGCATTACCTCTGGCCAACTACACTCTTGAAACTAATCCTTAAATTAACATATGCACTTTGGGAGAACATTTCAGATATAAATCACAGCAACAGGACAGTATAAGAATATTAAATGAATGACAAATTTGTATCACAAGAAACTAATCGATCATGTTTGACATGAGAAAAAATGATTAGCAGCATAGTAGGAGTTTCAGAAATGTGAAGGTAAATATGGAGAAAATAGCTAGAAGTGAGTTACTTCCTCTTGTGAGAGGTAAGTACATGTGGAAGAACATAGTTGCACTATTTAATTAGAATGTTTGTAGTAGTATGTTGGGTTTGAAGCTATGAATTTACTTTTATATCCATGGAATGCTCAGTCCTGGGCTGTAATCACAGTTTTTTTTCAATATATAGTCACACTAGATAAGCTTTCTACTGTCTAGTAAATGTCATGCCCCGTGCTGCACACTTTTCATTCATTAGCTTACATAACCCTTATAGTTATCATTTCTATAAAAATGTTCAAAAATCTGATGGTTAAGTTTTAGTATCACCTTAATTTTGTTAAGAAATATCTGGGAAAGAGCCAGATGAGGTAGCACCCTGGGGATAGAGACAGATCTCTGTGAATTCATGGCCAGGCTCTTCTAACTAGCAAGTTCTATTCCTGCCAGAGGTATATAGTAAGACCCTGTATCAAAACAAAGCAAAACAGCAACAAAACCTGCTTGAATGTTTACTAAAGCATACCTCTGTGGGAATGTTGGCAGTAATAATTACAGAAACAATTGATCCTCAGGACTCTGGGTAAATGAATGAATTTATCCCTTGATGGATTTAAGACAGGATAGTGTTCTGGGGAAGTTAGGGGCTAAGAAGACTTAGTTATATAAAGTAGATAACTGAGGTTCTCCTTGGAGATAACTATATATTGTTCTGGTACTTTCCTGTATACCTATTTTTTTCTGCTCCCTGTCCACTAAGAAGAAAGGACAGCCTCTGTCACATGCTTCTTCTACTATGATGCTATGTCTAAGCACATGGGCTCAACTGACTATGGATTGTATGGTATGAAATTGCAAGATACATCAATGTTTCCTTCCTGAAATTGTTTCTGTCTCTTATTTTGATCAAAACAATGAAACCTACACACCCACACCCACCCACCCACCCACCCACACCCACCCACCCACCCACTCACACCCACACCCACACCCACACACTCACACACATACACACACACTTGGACTTGTAAACCATCAAACTAATATAGCTGATAAGTGATTGGTATTTGACTACAGAACTGTGGATCTTAAGTTTATTTACCACTTGAGAATTTTTTTCAATGAGAGAGTAATATAGAAAATATTTTTAAATAATTAAAATCCACATAGAGCCAATTCTTTTGGAAATACATAGTTGTATTTGAAGTTTAAACATTCCTTATTTCTAGAACTCTCAAGTCTTTACCTTAACTGTTGACTAGCGTTATTTTCCTGCTATCTCCCTACTCTATCTGAGTCCTGGATCTATATAATCTGAATGTGATAAAGAAAAATGTATTTTATTCTTGTGCTTCAATATTATTTTTTAAAAGGCATTTTGCCAGGAGAAAAAGAAGTTTACACACACACACACACACACACACACACACACACACACACACACACACACACACACACACATTTTAGCTTTTTGCAAAAAGTAAATTTGACATTTGGATTCATTTAAGATTCTTCTAAAAATACCATCTTATAAATGTAATTGGTTTTGCCCAGTTATGGCTTTCCATCATTGGCTTCTGTAAAGCATCCTAAAGATTTGAGTCTGTTCTTCATCTCAATTACCTGTCTGTTTATTCAAAATCAGAATACAGGAACAGAAATAACTCAGGAAATAATGGAGGAAGACCATTTATCAGGAGAAAGCTAGGGAGAGAACATTCATGGATCAGTCTGTTTTAAGTGAAAATAGAGTTGTTTCACCCAATGCCTCAGACTGAGTATAGCACAAAATCGAGAGTGCCAAGAAAAATAGGAAAATTTCAAGAGATGCCAAAATGATATTATTTTCTAAAAAAGAACACACTCTATCTTAATTGTCTTGATCACCATACTCAAGGCACAATACTAAAATGGACATTCCAGATCTTCTTTAGAAAGTAATTACAAAGGTTACCATATTAATAAGAACTGATATAAGATCACCAGTACTATAAACATGTGGATTTTAGGAGTTCAATGAAGGTCATGTCTTGGTGGCTTCTAAAATGCTTTATAGATCTACTAATACAGTGGAGACAGGAGGGAATCTCCCAGTCCCTACTTTCACATTTTCTTCTCCATCATCTAAATAAGATCAGGAGGCTTTTAATCAACAATAAGTTTGTGCTATACCAAGAGAAACTAAAAACCAGAAAGAAGCTGCATTTGTCTATTAGAAGGAGTGGGAGAAGTGTGGAGAAGTAATGGTCTATATTAAGTTTTTAGAAATCGTTTATATTTTAAAATAAAAATAGAATGTGATAGATACAATTAGGACATATTTGAACAAAGTGTTTTTGTATGTTTTTCACCTTTGTAGCCCCAGATCCTCTGCCTGCTGCTACCTTAGTTCCTCCTCTGAAGGTCCGCCCCTGAGTCTTTTCTTCTTTTACATCCCATGTGTCCTTTTGCCCTCTCTACAGTCTTCCTCGTTGCCTGATATTATTATTTCTTGGTCTGCTTTCTAGATTTTAGATTTTGCCAGTTCTAGTAGTAGGAGAATGAGGGAAATGGCATTTGAAATGCACCTTCCCAGCTAAACTGCTTTCTTTATAGAGGAAGTGACTAATACCACAGGAAAAATATGAATATCAATAGGAACAGGCAGGATTTATGATGAAATCCCTAGCATTCTACTACTGAGGTCTTAACTATGGCTTCAGCATTACATGTTTTTCCTATGGAAAGGGAAAAATAACCCAGCAATCAAATAAAAATTATGTTTACCAAGAAATCATGTTCATACTTAAACTTGAAGTTATTCTTTATTTGAATTTCACTGAAATAAAATGTAGTTACATCACTTCCCTCATACCTTTTATTCTTTCAGTCCTATCCATTCTCCTTCCTCAAATTAATGCACCTCTTTTTCTTTAATTCTTGACACACACAGAAACTCACAAACATAAACACAAACATACACACACATACACACATGCACACACACATATGCTCATATCCAAATATATAAATACTGTATATTCAGACCATAGAATGATATAAATATATTATCAGGGATGACTACCTGATATTGGATAACCAACTGGGAGACTCTTCTCTAGGGAAGACTAATACAGGCTTTATTTGATTTCTTTCTTTCTTTTAATCTTTTATTCATTTATTTATTTTACACTCAAGATTTTATTCCCCTCCACCTTCTACCCTCTGACTGTTCCACATCTCATACCTCCTCCCCACACCCTGTCTTCACCAGGATGTCCCCATCCCCCAACCCCCACCCAACCAGACCTCTAAACTCCCTGGGGCCTTCAGTCTCATGAAGGTTAGGTGCATCTTCCCTGACTGAACCCAGACCTTGTAGTCCTCTGCTGTATATGTGTTGGGGGTCTCATATTAGCTGGTGTATGGAGCCTGGTTGGTGGTCCAGTGTTTGAGAGATCTTGGGGGTCCAGGTTAATTGAAACTGTGGGTCCTCCTACAGGGTCGCCCTCCTCCTCAGCTTCTTCCAGCTTTTCACTAATTCAACCACAGGGGTCAGCAACTTCTGTCCATTGGTTGGGTGCAAATATCTGCATCTGACTCTTTCAGCTGCTTGTTAGGTCTTCCAGAGTGTGGTCATGATAGGCTCCTTTTGTGAGCGCTCCATAGCCTTAGTAACAGTGTCAGGCCTTCAGACATCCCCTTGAGCTGGATCCCACTTTGGACCTATTGCTAGACAATCTTTTCCTCAGGTTCCTCTCCATTTCCATCCCTGTAGTTCTTTCAGACAGAAACAATTATGGGTTAGAGTTTTGACTGTGGGATGGCAACCCTCTCCCTCACTTGATGCCCTGTCTTCCTGCTGGAGGTGGGCTCTATAAATTTCCTCTCCCTTCTATCAGGCATTCCAACTAAGGTCCCTCTGTTTGAGTCCTGAGAGTCTCTCACCTCCAAGGTCTCTGGTGGATTCTGGAAGGTCCCCCCAACCTCCTACCTTCCGAGGTTGCCTGTTTCCATTCTTTCTGCTGGCCCTCAGGGCTTCAGTCCTTTTCCCTTACCCAGTACCAGATCAGGTTCCCCTCCTCTCTCGTCCACAATTCCTCCCAGGTCTCTCCCTCCCTCTCCACTTGTGATTGTTTTCTTCTCCCTCCCAAGTGAAACTGGGGCGTCCTCCCTTGGGCCCTTCAATCTGAAGGTTCCTCAGAAAATTGGAAATAGATCTATCTGAAGACCCAGCAATACCATTCTTGGGAATATACCCAAAAGATGTCCTACCATGCCACAGGGCACATGTTGCGCTATGGTCATAGCAGCCTTGTTTGTGATAGCCAGAGACCGGAAACAACCAAGATGTCCCACGACAGAAGAATGGATACAGAAAATGTGGTTCATTTACACAATGAAATATTACTCAGCTATTGAGAATGAGGACATCATGAGATTTCCAGGCAAATGGGTGGAACTAGAAAATATCCTGAGTGAGGTAACTCAGAACCAAAAGGACTTACATGGTATATACTCACTAATAAGTGGATAGTAGCCAAAACAGTACAGAATACACAAAATACAGTCCACAGAACTCAGAAAGTTCAACAAGCTTTATTTGATTTCAAACCACCTTTCTCTCTATTGGTTTTGTCATTATCTTGAATCAGATCTCCTTCATTTTATTCCTATATTTTTGTGACATCTTTCTTCCCTGATTCTATGCTTTCATTATTCTCTTCTTCTGTATACAATGATGGTATATTAATTTCTTGCTACTGATCTCTTAGTTGTTACTCTGTTGAACTTTATCCTCTGTCTAATTTGGAATGCTTTTTCTCCCTGACTGTGCTAATGTAGCTCTTTGGGTTTATCTCTCCTTTGAATTTCTTAATATTCCCAGAGTTCTAAGATATCTTATATTCCTTGTTACATTTTTCATTTTTTCAGTATTGGTGATGCTTCAAAAGTCAATAAATAATATATTGTATACGACAAACAAAATATATACAAAATATATTAACTTGCTATCAAGATCATTTTCCTCAAAATAAATAATGTTCGTATTGATCAAATTATACAAATGTAGCTGAATGTTTCATCCTTATCACTGAAGTAATTGTTTTTATCTTGATAATGATGGATCATTGTGTCCTATTGCTATTTTTAACAATTCAATTATTCAGTATTAAAATTGTTCTAATTTGAAATTACGATTGCTTTGCTTTGGTAGTATGTTCCATTTAATATTTTCTTACATGATTCTCTACTGAAAACATAAAAGTAAAGGCTGGACAAAGCTCAGTGGTAGAATACTTGTCTAGCATGCATAGGGACCCTGGCTTTAGTCTGCAGTGCTAAGAAAAGGCTGAAAACAAAAATCTATGGTATTAAAAGTTTTTCTAAGTACTAGTTCTATTTTCTCTTATGTATAAAATATATCATTCTTTAAGGAATGTATTGGCATTGTGAACATAGTCCTGAACACAATGCTCCTTACCACTTTTGTTTGGTAAGACTTCATTCCAGAAAGCTATTCAATGACTCATTTCTTATTTGAACCACTGTGAAAAGCCTTTTGTGTGCCATGCATTCACATATGTGGTCTTTCCTTGTAAATAGGATCATAAACTTTCTTTCCAGGAACTCTTTGGCAATCCTTGGCAGTGATAAAGTGGTTCATCAGATGATCAAGATTTACACTGATTATACTTACATGTTTTTAGATTGGCATTAAATCAAAGATTTTAATATACATATTTTAATGTCTTATTCTCTCATGTCTAAGAATTCATTTAAAGAAAAATAAGAGTTTGGTAAGCTTCCATCAAAATGCCTAGTAAATATTGCTGCTCTCGATTGCATAGATGAAAAACAGATGCCTTTGTCAAAAGCAGCCATTTATTTTATGGAAGAAAAATTAGAACAAAGAAAATCACTATATATCATATAAAAATAGGAAAATAATACCTCTACAGCCAGATCTATTTACCCTTATGAAGTGACTAGTATGTTTAAACCCATGACAAATTTATTTTTCTATTTATCAAAAATTTATTTGTATCTTTAGTGAGTGCTTGGAATACAAAGAAATATGACTGTATGGTTTCCCAGGTTCTCTTTGTTGTCTCTGCAGATAGTAATATCCACTGTGTTCAGCAGTGCTAGATAATGTGATTCTTGGTTCAGAGCAACAAATGAGAGGCTAAAAAAGTCTTTGGTGATTATTCTATTTATATAATTCTAGAGGAAGTCACTCATCTAATAAATAAAATGAGGTTATAAGGCAGAGAAGAATGTCCAAGGGATCAAACACAACAGGAAACAGAGAAAATAAGAAAGATATAAGAACAAAATGAGAAAATTCCCCAGAGAAAGGGAAATTGAGAAAAGGAGACATGATACCACCCTAAGAACAAGGGGAATATTTTTATGCAGGCGGTGGTAATATTATATTTAGTCCAAGTAATATAAATTATAGTATTTTAGTTAACACCTTTGATATATGAAGTCATTTAAGAACACTAATTATATCGTTTTTACTGGTAAGTATCCAATAATAGAGTTTATAGCAGTTAATTAAAATTCAGTGAGGCTAAATTATTTGCAGAGCATAGTGCAAATATGAGGGAAACTTTTAGGATATAATTCCTTTATGCCTTTGTTGAACCAAAGTCTAGATGTTATTGAGGTCTCACTGGTTTTTCTACTTGAGCCCTTTTTTGTTAAAATCTCCAAAATAAGATAATATATTTTATTTAGTTGCCAGGTTTTCTTAGTCTCCTGTGATCTGTGACATTTTCAAAGACCTTGAAAGTGTTAGGAATCTGTGGTCAGCTGTTTCGTAAACTCTCTGAATTAGGATTTGACACATGTTATCCTCACAACTAGACTGAAGTTATAGATCTGGTGAGTTGTCACAAACATAAATTCTCTTAAGTAGATAATCAGTTACTTATTTATTCATAAAAACTCATGGACTTTGGGTTAAATTTTACACGAAAGATCAGTTAGGTATTGTGTTAATTATTTTTCTTTTGCTATGATAAAACACCATGACCAAAGAAGCTTACAGTTCCAGAGGGACAAGAGAGTCCATCATCCTCATGTTGGAGAAACAACAGACATGGTAACTGGTATAGCAAGTGGAAAGCTCACATCTTGAACCATAAATTTACAGTGTAGAGAGAATTCAAAATAGCTGGCTCTTTGAACTCTTAAAGTCCACTTCAGTGACATATTTACTCCAACAAAAATACAACAAAACCTCCCCTAACCAAATCACTTGAAACATCCATTTCAAATCTCCAAATGTATGAAGGTTTTGATTTATTGTAATGATTACCTATATATCAAAATAATTCTTTCTCTATGAAGAAATACACATTCGGCATTGTATCACAAATAATTTTGAAGTTTCAGCTTGTATACTATTTTTCACTCCCCATGAACAACAATCCCTGGAGACCATGTAGGACACAACCAAAAGAGAACTCTAAAAGCTGACAGGAAGGAATAGCAAATTTAAATACCAGGACAGAAAAATAAGATAAAGAAGATAAGGGGATTTTGCTTCTCTACACTTATCAGAAGAATGAGAGTCAGACACAGAATTTCTTGATCTTGATCTCAGCACCCCAGAATGAATAGAAGTCTTGATAGGTATTATAAGAAATAAGTCGGTGGAGGAAAATGAAAGAATAGACTCAGTTTGACCTCAAAACAGTATGAACAGACATTATTGATTTGAGAGGTTGATGCCATCAAACCCTGTGGCTCAATATCCAAGGTTCCAAAGATCTGTCATCCTCTTCTGTCCTTCTTGTATACTGCAAGCATATGGTGCACAGGCATACATGTAAGCAAAACACCTCCAACTCCCACACACATAAATAAATAAATAAATAAATAAATAAATAAATAAATAAATAAATATGAATACATCCTGAATTTGGGAAAATGTACAAACTAAATGAACCTCAAGAAAGATAAACCCAAAGAAAGCTAAGCCATAATATAAGATGAAATTATGATGTCAAGGTTTTTGAAAAGGTTATCCTTCCTCTACTGATTTATCTTTGCATTTTGCCAAAAAGCAAAATATTTGGATGGTTTACTCTGTATTGTCTGTTTAGTTTCATTCATATATACATGCCATATCTTTCCACATACAGTGTGCTATATTGACTACACTAGTTATATATTAGGCCTATTATTTGTCAATATTATTTTAGCTATTCAAAGGCATGTACTTTCCACATTAATTCTAGAATAAACTTGTCTGTATCTATAACAAATTTGTCCTGGAATTTTGTAGCACTTGAATTAAGTCTGTAAGCAAATTAATGGAGAACTGACACCTTTCCTGTGTTGTCTATCAATGAAAGAGCATGACTATTTAGGTTATATTTGATTTATTTCATCAGAATTTACACCTTTTCAGGATATCATTCTTGTATTTGTTAAGAATTTCATTTTCTTTAAGTAACAATGAATTGTATGTTTATATTCCAGTTTCTTTGTTCCTAGTTTGTTTCTCTAGTGCTGTGACAAAACATCAGGACAAAAAACCACTTGGGAAGAGGGAAGTCAAGGCAGGGACTCAAGGTAGAAACCTGGAGGAAACTCAGTACATATGGAGTGAGTTCTAGGGCTGTGTGGACTATACAATGAAACTGTCAACAACAAAATCTATAAGGTAGGAATATAGAAGCAGAAGCCATGGAAAAGTGCTGCTTATTTTACTGACTTGCTCCTCCCAGTTTTCTCAGCTTGTTTTTTTAGGACCTAGTGACTCTGGACTACCTACCTGATCCACCCCACTGACTGTTTTACATTCCATACCTCATCCCCACCCCCTGTCTCTACCAGGATATCCCCACCCCCACCTCCTACCCCCTACCCCACCAGACCTCTAAAATCCCTGGGGCCTCCAGCCTCCTGAGGATTAGGTGCATCCTCTCTGACTAAACCCAGACCCAGCAGTTCTCTGCTGTATATGTGTTAGGGGCCTCATATCAACTGGTGTATGCTGCCTGGTTGGTTGACCAGTGTCTGAGAAATCTTGAGGGTCCAGGATAATTGAAACTGCTGGTCCTTCTACAAGGTTGTCCTCATCTTCAGTTTCTTTCAGCCTTTCTCTAATTCAGCCACAGGAGTCAGAAGCTCCTGTCCATTGGTTGGGTGCACATATCTACATTTGACTCTTTCAGCTGCTTGTTGGGTCTTTTGGAGGACAGTCATGCTAGGCCCCTTTTTGTGAGGAGTTCAGTAATGGTGTCAGGTTTTGGGGGCCCCCTTATTTATTTTTCTTACCTGTTGCAGTTGCAATATCTGTTTAATAATGAAAGATAACATATTCAAGGATCTTAACATAAATTTTAGCTGTTTTATGAAAAACTAACCCAAATGGAAATTCTGAAAATGACTAAGATCTTGACTGTTCTTAAAATGACAAAGATACTAAAATACTGACAGGTTATTGGCTTTCATGTTTAGGAACAGAAGGCAAAGAGCATCAGAACAGATATACCCATGATTAAAATGGCCACAAAAAGGAACTGCTTTTGTGGTGGAATTTATCTGTAGCTTGATGTGGTTATGGATATATAAACATATCAAGTATTAAATTATGTAAACTGAACACAGACATAAGTACACTTAAAGCTGGGCAACTTTGATTAAGATCTCCAAATTATGCTAATGTAAATATTTTGCTTGTTATATTTTTCTACAATTTTTGAGAAGAGTATAACTGAGACAAACTAATAAAGCCCAAAAGGAATTGACATATTATTGTTTAAAATGGCAGGTGATGGGGTGGCACACATGTGTAATTTTATCACTTTTGGGAAACTGTAGTGATCATATCATTACCTCGAGGCCAGCCCAGTCTATATATCTATACAGTGAGTGCCAGAACAGCCAGGACTACACAAGAAAAACCTGTCAACAACAAAATCTATATGTTAATTTAGAGTAATTCCATAAAACATTCAAATGAAAATCAGTTTACCATGTGGGTCTACTTGTTGACTTTCCAGACTAAGTCCACTGAGGTTTCTATGGCTTTCTTTCTATTTTGATTATTGTACCCTTAAAAAAAATGTTCAGACATTTACAAGTTTTTTGCATTTTTTCAATTATCTCTGTTACTTTTCAACTGAACTTTCAAATAATTATGTCAATCTGTGCCTTTAACTACTTAAATTGGAATTTTGTTAGAACTTTTAATAACTTTGATAAGAAATGCACTTGAAATACTTAAGTTCTTTTTCTTTAGCAGTATTTTCTGGTATGTATGCAAGTGATTTATTTTTTGTTTATTTATCTTTAACCTGACATTTTATAAAACTCTTTAATGCTAAAAGGTTTTCTGTTGATTTTCTTAGGTTAAGTATGTTTCTTCAGGAAATATTTTTCTCTGCTTTTCTGAAAAATGTGCCTCTTAGGTTGGTTGTCTGTATTATTATGCTTTTATATTACCCAGGACTTTCATAAAAGTAGAACATAAGGCCAGGAGTAAATGTCAAGAGATGATGTAGAAGTGACAGCTCACCTGGAATAAAATGGAATCAGAATAATTATGCCTTAACTCCTGTCTACCACATATAGGTCTAGTGTCTGGTATGTGGTAAGTGTGAGAAGAACCCTAGAATATTGGGATAGAATGAGGCAAATTCGTATATGAAGATCAAGAAAATTCTTAGGTGCACAATTGTGAGTTCTGGCATTTCAACATTATACATGGGTAGGTCACCAACAGCATCTTCTTGAAGTAGCTTCTCTACATTCTTTTCTCCCCTTACTCACTCCTTGTAATGGCACTCTTCTCTAACTGCCCTTTTATCTCCTCTCCTACTTATTCAGAGACCATTTTGGTTAGACACACACATCAAAAAAAAGTGAGTTATTATTCTTTGGAATTCAAGAGCACTTGTCTCTGACTGAATTTTCAGGGTACATTCCCATTGCTGACAAGCTAGTCCTAGGCAACGTATCTTCCTATAGCATGCTACATTGATATTGTATTAAATAAAGAAAAGAGAGACTCCCCCTTGAAATGAGAGCCCAAGTGTAAGCCCAAATGTGGATTCTTCACTTCTCTCCCTGTGTCCTCCCTGTCTGTAAATTGTGGTCTGGGCCCTGTTTGTTGTCAGTTGTATTGTGTGTTATCTGTTCTGCCTCTATCACTAGTCAGTGTTGCCTGTTTGTCCCTAAGAAAGGACTTTTCTCTATATTTGTTGAACAGTATAATAAACAAGGTATGAGAAAGGAATGACAAATGTTTTTTCCAGAAATCTACACCAGAGTTTTATAAGAGGAATTACTTTATTGGCCACAACTGACCCAGAATGACACTCAAAATCACACACAGATTATTAACCTATATCCACATGTGGCTTCCAACATTTATGGAATTTTTCTTTCCTTTGTTTAACATTGCTTTCAACTTGCTGGCTGCTATCAGCAAGTAATCACCACAACATACATACAAACATACATGCAAAAGTACATAGTTTAAGATTAAAGCTATGCATTTAGCTTAGATTATACAAGCTGACCACATGAGAAGTTCAAGACATAGCAAGGTTGTTTACATTGTTTTCTTAAGGCAGGTTAATCTTGAACAGGCTGAATACACACAGCAACATAGCAGGTTGCGTATATATTTTAAATGATCTCAGGGAATATTTTTAACTTAGTTTGCAAGAACTGGCAAAGGTCCAGTCTCCTCGAAAGTAAGAGATATTTTCAGAAAAAGATATTAAATAGTATACCATTTTATTTAAGCTAAACATACAAATGATTAAAAAAAAATCTGTAGATGACCAAGGCTGGCACTACAACCATAAGAGAATGATTTGGAATATAGCTTTTATCTGCAGTAGTGACATTCTGCTTCCAATAGGAGAGGCTGGATGACATGCCATACATTTAGTTTGTTAGATCTGGAAGTAACTATCTCCCTCTAACATCAGCCTCAGATACTGACATATTTCTCA
This sequence comes from Uromys caudimaculatus, assembly GCA_028551405.1. NCBI lineage: Eukaryota > Metazoa > Chordata > Mammalia > Rodentia > Muridae > Uromys > Uromys caudimaculatus. The sequence goes on from CM052722.1 coordinate 4,118,488, forward strand.
TGATCTTGATAAGCCATGAGGTTAAAAAAAGATAATCTCTTTTTAAAGCACATCTTTAATTAAAATAGAATCATATCACTTTCCTTTTCTCCTTTCTTCCAGCCCTTTCCATGGCCCCCATTCTCATATTGGTAGCCTCTTTTCCTTTTATTGTTTTGATATACACAAATGTGTCTATACTTGTACATATATGTGTATACACACAGATACACACATTTGAACAAGTATATAAGTATAACTTGATAGAACTGTTTTGGATTGTTTGCATATGGTTTCAGGAACTGAGCATTTTGTATTGGATTGACAATAGCTCTCCCAATAGTCACTGGTTACTTGTAGTTGTTTATCTAGTGGTGGGACCCCCTGAAATATTCCCATTTCACATAAGCATATTTACTGATATTACCACTGTTCCACTATTCCAATCTTATCTATGCAATCAATTCTAGGAAGACTGTTTACAGCAGACTTCCTTGTGTTCTGACTTGTACTCTCTTCCCTGCTCTTTACATTTATATGAGGCATGTGACTATAGCTGAGAGCAAAGAAATATTCTAATTTAAGTAGAAAATGAGGCCTGGGCCAGGGTCACCAAGAACAAAAAATAAATGGAGTAAGATAATGTAAGCAAAGAAATATTTTCCACTTGTGTGAACAAAGACCAAGACTCTAAGGAAAATAATTTCCCTCTTTTGCTCAGGGATAGGGTATATACAGTTGAACAAATTAGAAGCTTGTTCCCAAGAGTTCCCAAAACAGTTAACAGGGCTGTATACAAGTGTCTGAATTTACCTCTTTTGTCCCTTAGGTGACTCACTCAAAGAAAGGCAGGATTAAGACAAAGGAGAATCCAGTTTTTGAGACTATCATGGTTAAGAATGAAGATATTCTAAAACTATACTTCTCAACTTTTCCTGGGACATCAGACTACAGATACAACAGACTTTTCCCTACAAAATTAGAATTTCTCTAGGAATTTCATACTTTGAAGCAGAGGAAAGACTGAGGCCCTAGGGATAAAACAGATGAAAACAGATGGGGATCATGTTTTCTGGAAACATTTTCAATTTTTCAGGAGACCTGCAGGACAGACTGGATATACAACAATTATTACCAAAAAAATTAGGGAGCCTCGCATTGTATGTTACTGGGAAAATTGGGGTTCCTCCTTTGTATTCCTAGTCTCATTAACAAAATGATTCTAAAAGGGACTCAGCAGGAAACTCAAGGACAATTTCATTAGAACTTAGAAGAAACCAGCAGAGCTGGCAATCTGTAGAACTCAGAAGCTGCTGGGAGGAAGAATATGGAGAAGAAGGAGAGAGAAAGTCATGCCTTTTGAGTTAGGCCAACATCAGCCATGGAGGTCCATAAGCTGATTCTTAAATCCCAGAGGACTAGTATCAATTGTCCCATTAAGCAAAGTTTCATTTTAGTGGTTCTCATCTCTTATTAATTATAGCTGACTCGTCAGTGCTAGCTGAGCAGAACAGTATGTTCTTAATTCAAAATATCACAATATAGGACCTAGGTAGAGTCTTTGCTTACCTCTAAAACTCTGCACTGCTCTCAGATCTATAAATACTAACAACAGCTCAAATCTCTGAACACTCAATGGTTCTTCTAGTCCAAGTTCCCAAGTCCTTCTACAGTTTTCATGCAAACCCATGGTCAGGCTCATCACAGCAAAGCCCTATATATTGATACCAAGTTCCATCTTAATTAACATTTATATCACTGTGATAAAACAGCATGACCAATACCAACATGAGAAGGAAAAAGTTTGTTTCATCTTATAGTTTCAATCCATCATGGAGGGAAACCACGGCAAGACTCTGGAGGCAGGAGCTCAAGCAGAAGCTCTGGAAGAATGCTACTTACTGCTTGCTCCCCATGGGTTGCTCAGCCTACTTTCTTGTACAACCCAGTACCACCCTCAGTGAGATGGGCCCTCCACAACACATAAATTGTAAATCAAGAAAATGCCCCCATAAGCTTTCCTACAGGCCAATCTGATGGAAACAGTTTCTCAACTAACGGTCCCTCTTCTCAAATGACTATAGTTTATGTCAACTTGAAAAAAAAGATATAGCTAGGACAAAAGGAAGTTTCACTAGGAAGGATCAGTTTGTGGACTGGAGTTTTAGTAACACCTTCAGGCGTCATGTAAAAAAGATAACAAGGGCCTAGGAATCCTAACTTTCTTCTGGCACTTCCTAAACTGCTGTTTTCTGGGTTAAATCTCAGTTTTTTAAGAGAGAAGGACTCTCTGGATAATAAAATTGAAACGTTTCAATGATATAATCATTTTTTCTTTCCTTTGGAAAAAGGAATAACCTTTCTTCCTCCTGCTTTTCTCTCTTACTTGTTTAGTTACCTTACTGAAGACAGGTGACAGAATCTGTCAGGCTTTTTGGGAGCTCAGAACTTTCACACACACTAGGAACCACCATATATGTATCAGAGACAATAGTATATGACTCCTCAAATAATGAAGTATCTCTTCAAATACTTGTATACAATGCTAAATGTACTTTGCTTTTAAACATGAAGCACATAGGAAGCAAATATCCTTCAGAGTAAAAAGCACACTATTTCAATCCCTAATGATGAATGGCCATGATATGATGCTGGATCTGGTGAAGAAATGTTAATTAGCAGTTGCATAGATCACCACTGCTCTTGTCCTTTGAAATTGGAACAGTAGCAATTTTATTAACAATTACTTAGATTAGGCTGTGTTCTTCCCTAAGTTACACCATATTGCATGAAGCAGTGATTTTTTTTTCCAGACCCTGTTTTGCTTATAGAGACTCTATTTTACAAGCAGCTTGTGATTCCATTTTTGAGGATGAAGGATGACTCAGTCCCTGGGTTGACTTGTAACTGCACCATCTTGTCATAGGTGGGAATCTGAGTTTGGAGGGCAGACATTACAGTATTCCACAGGGGCACCCGAAGTATCTAGGTTTTTTGTATCCCAAAGAAAGCCATCAGATCAAGAATAAAGTTTATCAAGAATAGAAAAAGGCTTCTGAGAAAAGTGGGATAGTGAGCAGAGGGGAAAGCACGCATTCTAATGTGCTAGGCCATGACTATATGTCATCTGCATGAAGCCCACGTTTCCCATGTGTGTATGGCTTGGAATATTCTTGAGCATGATCCATTTGTTGACCTCAGCCCAGGTGAAGAAGTGATTCCAGTTTTTCTTATATCAGCTGGTGTGGGACCATGAAAGGCAACCTGGTTTCTGGTTGAGCTAAGGTTTTAAACCCCGGTGGACCCAATAGGAAATAATCCTATAAGGGATGACAGGCATTGACCATGGTCCTGGAAAACCAGGCTCCTGACATGAGACTGCAGCTCTCCATTGGTCTGTGACTATGGGTCACATAGCCCCAAGTCCTTCCACAGGTAGAGGTGTGGCCATGTAGCCATGTTAATGAAGCACCTAGAGGCTTAACCACTTCTCTTCCCAGTTACTATTTCAACCTTTCCCCTCCCTGAGATCACAGCGGTACTGATTCTCATGCCACTCTGTGCCATGACAGTAAACACCCTGAAACCCTGGACTGTCTCTTCATCGAGATCTGCCATGGGGATCGAGGGAACTGGCCTTCGTCTAAAGAGCCATGTCTAGTCTCCCACAGAAGGCCTCCCAGTGCTCCCAGCCATGGCCGCCACCCACCAACCAACCCAGCTAGCTGGCACCAAGCCACCAACCCCACTCCCCGGTGGGATCCGGCCAGTTTCCTCCCTGCTTTCCTCTCTTGACCCCAGGCCACCTCCAGCCTGTGGGCCCCCTACTTCATTCTCAGCTCTTCCGCAGCATCCAGCAGCACCAGGAATGTCCAAGAGCATGGGATCCCGACAGAGCCCACTTCCCTGTGATCCCCAGGAACCCAGGCCACGCTACCCCACCCCCAGCCAGCGTTTCTGTGGGGGCTTCTCACAGCCCGACATACACCCTGTGGTCCATGGGGTGCACACGGTCAAACTGCCTGCATCCTGCCTCTCCGAGGGGCTCCGAACTGGGGCTGCCAAAGGACTTCACTCCCACCACACAGACAGTTAATCCAACAAACTGGCTTCTTTTACATGTTAGTCTTCTTTTAAATTTTAAACTGAATTATTTTATTATTTTATGTGTATGAATGTTTTGCCGGCATGTAGGTAGGTGTATGCACCATGTGCATGCCTGGGTCCTGCAGAGGTCATAAGTAAGTGTTAGATTCCCCAGGAACTAGAGCTATAGATGGTTGTGAGCCACAATGTGAGTGCTAGGAATCAACTCTGGTCCTCTGAATGAGCAACAAATGCTTTTACCTGCTAAAACCAATTCTTCATACCTACTTATATTAATCTTTAGGTTAATATTTTTAGTTTCTATTTACTTGCTACAGTCTTATAGCACCTCCCACATAGCACTGACTGTTAAAGAACTTATTTCTGGGGGTAGAAAGGATGTTACTATATAAATAAATCAGGATGAAATGGGACTTTAGGCTCACATAAGCTTAGGAAAAATGAATTAGGACAACTAGGTCCAAGAACTTATCAGATACACCAGACCAAGGAAAGGGTAGATCACCTTTCCCAGATTCCATGAAGAGGTAAACACTTAGTGTGGCGATGGCAGTGGCTCCCATTGACATCTGACCATCAAGTGTGTGCATCAGAGACTAATAGGTAGAGAACTCCTGACACAGGAACTTTATCTTTGCTCTGTCCCCGTTCTTGACATGGCCTACTCAAATCCTCATTTACTGACCTTCCTGTTTGGCCATATAGACCTACCATTTTTCCATACATCTGGATATTCAGTCTTCTGGACTTGGTCTTATACTTCTTTTGACCTTGCTCAACTCTGACCCAGCAGCATGAGTCTACTGCCAGTAGTCAGCAGCACTAGCTTCTCCAACTTCTTCTCCAGCTCAGTTAGATTCATGATCTTCTCAGTACATAGACCCTTCCTTTCCTATCAGTTTCCTAGCATTGGTCCTTCAGGACTCTTTGAAACTCTTTGATTCTTTAACCCTTCACAACTATTTAGTAACATAAATATATACACATACATACATATAGATATATTTACTATGTGGTATCTGTGTGTGTATGTGTGTATATATGTATGTATGTATATACTGTGTGATCTGAGACATAGTATTAGTTAAGACTGGAATAAAAAAGCCTGTATTTTCCTTTGGCTAGAGCTAAAGAAAAACAAGGGTATATGGCATATTTTTGTTATTGAAGTTGCCCTATTTTGTGAATTTATTATTATACTATGATTTCTGATATTGCAGAAGGGCACAAATGTGTTCATTATATATGCTGAGATAGTGCATACATGGCAGACAATAGGGAGCTCCAGCTGATGATGTAAATATTGTTTGCCTCAGGTAAGAGTTAAATTTTTAATTAAAATCTATAATATAAATTAAATAAAATTAAAGGGCAACAAAATGGCTCATAGGGCAAAGATACTTGCCATCAAACTTGACAATTTGATCACTGGAAACCACATAGTAGAAAGAGAGAACTAACTCCTACAAGCTGTTCTTTGACCTCCAGGGGAACATGTACATGTATATACTAATGTACACATGTACAAACACTCCTTATGTATCTCTCTCTGTTTCTCTCTCTCTCTCTCTGTTTCTCTCTCTCTCTGTTTCTCTCTCTTTTTTTCTCTCTCTGTTTCTCTCTCTCTCTCTCTCTCTCTCTCTCTCTCTCTCTCTCTCTCTCTCTCACACACACACACACACACACACACACAAATAATGTAACAAAATTTGAATTAAGTTTATATAAATGAAATATCAGTTCTATCCTATCTGATTCTTACATGTAGTCACCCATCTCTATACAGAAGATATGTATCAATTGTCACTTTACAGACATGATGTATCTGTGGAAAAGTAAGAATTTTAAATGAATTTTAAATTAGACTTGAAGCTAGGGAAAGCTCAGTAGTTAAGAACACTTGCTGTTCTCTCAGAGGGTCTGGGCTCTGTTTTCAGCACCTACATGCTGACATACAATCATTCGTAACTCCTATTCTTGGGGATCTGATGTCTTCTTGTGGCTTGTTGTACAAAGTGGTACTTATACATGTAGGCAAACTGTCCATACACTTAAAATAAAATTTTATGTTTAGACTACATTTCTACTTGCTGTACTTACCACTGATATTAAAATACAAGAGAATGTGGCAAACAAAATATCACTTTTAAACCGATGCTTGCTCTGGAAAATAACTTCATGGAATTTAATATGCATTAAAGAATCATATAAAATAATAGGAACTGAATTATAAAACAATTAGAGGCCATTTTTATATATTGCCTTATTTTCCTTATTAGAGTAGCTATGAAACGTATTGCAAAATAAAGATCCAGTCAAGAATAAGAACTTACATATTGAACTAGCTCTGGGACACTTATGAATGACACCTTATGATATTGTGGGTAAAATAGGGAAGAGTGAGTCTTCTCATGCTGGTTTGCAAGGAGGACATATAACATTCATATATGGCAAAACCAAAAATAAAGTACAACAGCATATGAGTGTTTTAGTATCTTAGTAATTGAAGAAAAGAGATTTTCAATAAGAAGTAGCCAGGCAGACATTTGGAAAGCTGTACAACCATGCTTTTATGAAGAGGGCCTTTATGAAGGCAAAATAGAGGCTCCCGAAGCAGTCCCAGAAATGCTGCTTCTTTGAGTAAAAAAGGAAAAGGAAAGTTGTAGAAAGATTTTTCCCTTAAACTAGGTTGATTGATTAAGTAACTAGAATACATACTTTCACTTTTTAACTTGAATCAACATGATCTTCCAAGGGACTTTTCTTTTGTAGTGCCATGAATTGAACCCATGGCCTTGAGTATGTGAAGCACTTGAGCCATATTCTAGTTCATAACTCCTTTGCTCTTTATCCTGAAGTAATTTGAAATGTCTCCAAAGCATCAAGGAGGTCTCTATGAAGAGCATTCGCTCAAGAAAGTCCAGACACAAACAGGAACAGAAAATAATCCAGGAAATAAGGACTACCAGGAGTTGTTGCATTTTTCCATGCAAACATATACCTTCTAAGCAGAGTTTTAAGATTTAAGGTTGAGAAAGTGATTTTGGATCTTAACTCCAGATATTGATAGCCAAATATAGCTATATTGCATACTTTAAAAATTATCAATTATATCAGCCCCACACTTAACAGAATGGTCTTTTTAACTTGTAAGAATTTCCAGCTTAAAAACTTTAAAAAATAAGTTATATAGCAATCTGTGTCTTGAATGGGGTGCCAGACAGGTGGTGATGGTTATGTCCCCACTGTGGTTCAGAATCTCCCAAAATGCGTACCTATTTATTTATTTATTTTAGTAATAAAATTTAATTGTTAGAGAATTTTAGAGAAATGTTCCATATAACAGTACAAATCAATACAGTACTTCTAACAGACAGTTAACCACCAAGTACCAAAGTATAAATTGCGCATAAAATTTTATCTAGTAAACTTATTTCTAGGAACTTATGTTGACAAAAATATGTATGTACTGTGGGTTATCTATCACAGTATTATATACAATGCTGAGTTATGAGAAACATGTCAAAATCAATGCAGAAGTAATTTTAAAGTTGTTAAGGTGCCACCATACAAATTTATTCAAGTACATTGTTACTATAGAAGCATAGGAACTTATTAAAATCAAATAAGTAAAACCAGACTCAAGAACTTATAAAACACACCAGAGGTGGAAAGGGCATGGAGCCTTTACTGGTACCCTGTGTTGACATCACAGAACACTGTGATGTTGGAGACTTCTACCAACCTGTACTCTGTTTGCCTGAGTGTATGCCAAGAGAAGGACAGGAAGATAATTTTTGGTTATCCTGGGAGGGATCTGCTGTCAACTTGTCTGCCCATTCATCTAGAGACTTGGTCCTGTTCTCTCTTATAGGATCCTACTCCAATTAATTGCTGCTGAATTTTGATTCAACTCTGAAGCTCCGCCCAACTTTGACCCAGATTCCTGACTCTATAGCAATGTCTTCTGTAGACCAACGGGGTCTATCTGACCCCACAGAGACCCTCCCTATGCATCCTTGTCAATGTGTTACTTCTGCCTCTGTTAGGCTTCTTTGAAATGTCTTGAACTCTGTTGTGGCAATTTTGTAATGGGTTGAGCATACGTGTGTGTGTGTGTATGTGTGTGTGTGTGTGTGTGTGTGTGTGTATAATATACATACATATTCATAGTAAGATATGTAATGCATGATCTGAAAATTAAAATTAGTAGTTAAGATTGGATAAAAAAAGAATTTCCAGCTTAAGTTCAAGAACTATGAAGGAGCTAATTGAGACCATTAAAATCTAGTTTTATAACTGAAAATTTTTTCAGTTTGGTTCTTATGCTCATTATAAGGACTTTTTTCATTTATAAATCAATAATGTTCCACTTCTTAATCATTTGGAGATCAATATGAAATAACGAAAGCAACTCTAAAAAGACGATTTAGCAATAAATTTTCATCTAAACTGGAATTGGAGCAAATTGATTATATTCAGGTCTCAGCAGCCTTCCCCCTATGTTTTATCACATCAAACCATTGCTATTGTATTTAACACTACATAGGATGACAGAACAAGGTAACAAATATCTCCCACGGCTTTTATGAAAGCCAAAGAGAGAGGGTTTAGTGGTAAATACACACTCGAGAAACTTATTGCTGTAAATTGCAGAAGAGATAAATTATTTGGGAGAAGATTAACCCTGACAATAATTCATTCTGCCACTATAGGCAGCAGTAAAGGTTCTGTAAAGCCAGTTAATAGCACTGAAAGTCTTTGTGCTATTGATAGTAATAAAATAGAAATACATTGTTTTATATTCTTCCACTGTGAGGAAAAAATGGTAAATAAAACTATGTAGCAACAGGCTTTGTTAACCATTTCGAGAAGGCTAAGGATGTATCAATAATGTTATATATTGTTGGCTTTTATATTCTTTTGTCTTGTGAAATACAACCATATTTATATATTTACTTTTGTGACATGCATCATAATTATAAATTAAAAGTGGGTTTATCTAATTGATAGATACTGTCTATCTCATAGTATCTCCACTGCAAAATTCCATGAGAATACAATAATGTGATCCTCAGATACCATCTTTTCAATGGATCTTTATTGCTTGGAACTGTATCATGTATCAGATATGTAGAAAAAAGCCTAGCATATTCACTGAATACAGAGGAATTGAATAAACTAGTCATTGTTAAATCAAATAAAAAAACAGAATATTATATGAATACTTTTCAGAAAATACTTAACATGATAAAGGATAACTACCATGAGTCCTGTTCCTAAAGTTTGATGTGTTCTGCCATTTGCTTCTCTAGATTCACTGTTATTAAATGATGTAATCACTACAAGTGATAAATCATGTTGACCTTGATGATAAGACAGAACAGCACTACAGTATTTTCTCTAAACTAGGAACTTCAGAAGATTTTTCCTTGATTCTGAAATTATTAGTAGGAGCAAAGGAGTTAATTCATGTAGGTATATTAAAAAAAAATACCACTGCTATCCTTATGGGACTCACCTGCCTCACAGCACATACTGAGATAAGGCAATGCCTGCATGTGTTGTTCTGTGTAGAAAATTATCATAAGTGAAACAGTAGAGAAAGGAAGGCTATGGAGGAGAAAAGTTGTTGAGGGTACATTAAAAAACAAGTTATTGTAGTAGGCCACTGAGGCTGAACCCTCATATGAACTGTGCTAGATAGGGGCCTCTCAAGAAATGGAAGTATTACCAATATATGTATCCTAACGTATACAGGTAGAAGTTGTAGGGCTATATGCATGTGTGTTAGATGTATATCTTAACCAATATAATGTATAGCTCTCATATAGCCCTCAGCTTGTGATGCTTTAACTTCCAGTTTAATTTCTGAACCCCTTACTGGGTTGTAGAGCATGCTAAGTTGTTGGTCTATTTATCAATCCAATCACACATCCCTCTGTATATATAGAAACACGCCATGCCATGGAAATTTATTTATGAGATGATGAATGCTGAGAAATCCCATTGGCAATAATCTAATAAGCCATGAAAGGTAGTGGTGTATCTTTCAGCCCTCTGGTCCAAAGCCCAAAGAATCATGGATCCCAATGTCGAAGGGTTAGAGATGATAGGAGATAGTTATACCAATTGAAGAAGACAATATAAATTGGCCCTTCATTTACAGTTATTCCTACTTATGCAATCAAGAATTAAATTATGCATACTCAAATTGGCAAGAGCCACATTCTTTCCCCAGTATACTGATTCAAATGCTAATTTTTTGGAGAAACACCTTCAAAATACACATATGCTATCAAATATTTCTGTGTTCACATTAGTTCACTGGAGTTGAAACATAAAATTGTAAATTATAGAAACTCTGGGGCAAACTATATTAAATATGCTCCTGTATCTTCCTTCAGAGGGATAAAAAGGGTGATGTACTTATCCATCAAATCTGGTTCCTTATTGTTTGAAGGCTGTCCTGCTGGGTATTAACTTTCTTCAACTTCTGTATGCAGTTAATAAAGCTTCTGTTTGCCACAGAAAAATCTAATGCAAAGACTCAAGGATCCTCACATGCTTGAGAGAGAACCATACATAGGAATAATTTCAGATGCCTAAGGGGTATGCCAAAACAGTATGAAGCTGGACAATAGTAGCATATACTCAACTGCTTTATTATATCTTGCTCTTATGCCTACTTTATCTCTTCTTTACATAGTCATAAGTGAATATATACTATAGCATGTGATATTAAAATTACTTTTTATATTCTCTGTTCATTTTACATTTAAAGCAGTTGATTTTTAGTGACATGAATTCCCCTTCTCTAGGCAATAAGCAATGCAGTCAGTTTTGACTTCTTTTTTCTTATTTTTTTTTATTAATCATTTTATTTGTTTACATTTCAAATGATACCCCCTTCCTGGTTACCCCTCCACAAACCCCCCATCCCATTCTGCCTCTCCTACCTCCTATTTTTCTCTATGAGGGTACTCCTCCACCCACTCACCCATGCCCACATCACCACTCTAGTATCCACCTACCCTGGGGGCATCAAGCCTCCACTGGACCAAGGGCCTCCCCTCCCACTGATGTCAGATAAGGCCACCCTCTGTTACATATAAATCTGGAGCCATGGCTCCCTCCATGTATACTCTTTGGTTGGTTCTATAGTCCATGGTAGCTCTGGGTGGTCCTGTTAGTTGTTATTGTTCTTCTTATGGGGTTGCAATCCCCTTCAGCTCCTTCAGTCCTTCCCCTAGCTCTTTCATTGGGATCTCCAGGCTCAGTCCGATGGGTGAGTCTGAGGATCTAAATTTGTATTAGTCAGGTACTGGTAGAACCTCTCATAGGACAGCCATATCAGGCTTCTATAAGCAAGCACTTCTTGGCATCAGCAATAGTGTAGGAGTTTGGTATCTGCAGATGGGATGGATCCTTAGGTGGGGCAGCCTTCGGATGGCCTTTCCTTCAGTTTCTGTTCCATTTTTTGTCCCTGCATTTCCTTTAGACAAGAATATTTCTGGGTTAAAAGTTTTAATATGCGTGGGTGGCCCCATCCCTCAACTGGGGACTGTGCCTATCTACTGGATGTGGTATCTACAGGTTCTATCTCCCCTTTGTTGGGCATTTCAGGTGAAGTCATTGATGTTGGGTCCTGAGAGCATCTAGCTTCCCTGAAGTCTGGGACTTTCTAGAGGCTACCTCCAGTTCCTCATCCCCCACTGCTACATGTTTCTATTCAGTTTCCTGATCCACTGTACTTTTCTTCTGACCCTTCCAATATCTGATCCTGCCCTCCTTTTGTCCTTCCCCTCCTCTTAAGACCTCTGACTCCAAATTCCAACTTTTTTGCCAAATATATCAGCTCAGAAAGATAAGTTGTCTTCTTAGCAACAAGGATACTAATCAATACATATTATATTAACCCCACAATTTATTTAAAATACAGTTTCTGCCTCTTAGAGCAAAAGCAAAGACAGTGTCCTACATTTAAAATTATGGCACCAAATTAGGTCTATTCAAAGAGTCAACTATAGCTGACAAACATTCTGCTACATAGAGCACATTGGAGTGTTTGGTTTAGTGAGGTGAACTGAAACCACTCATGTTTTATGATAGTAAGCAAATACATTTGGGCATGGGAGAGTGATCCCAAAAAAGAATAGAACATTAGACAACCTGTTCAAAGAAATTATAGCAGATAGTCATATTCTCTGGAAACATATATACATTTACAATCTCCCTTTTTGCAGCCAACTGGAAACCTTCGTAAGGTGAACTAAACTATAATGGGTTTAGTTGTATATATACATTATATCCATGATGCTGAAGTTATTGTTCTATATTAAAGTATATATTCTATGTACTATGTACTATATGCACTCATATTTTAGAAAGCATGCTGGTATCATATGGCACCTGGATAAAATTTGTACAAAGATTTTAACACATTTTTTTTTGATAAATGATCAACACTGCTAAAATTTTTAGCAGTGAAATAAGCTATTTTGAATCTTCTCCATGATAAGTAAGTATATCATTTTGATAATTTTTTTATAAAGTCTATTTATCTGTATTTAGCTGTATATCTATTTGGCCCTCTTTTTAACTTAAAAAAAACCTATATAGTTACCATAGATATTTAAATATTTCATGAAGATATTTTAGCTAAATTGTCTTGCTATAAAGACCAGCCTCAGCTTAAAGAGAGGTTCCTGAGAGAAAGAGTGTCTGGGAGTGTTGAAACAAATGACTAGAAGTCAAATTGTGAGTCTGAGGTGAGAGCCTATGTTCTGTTCCAGAGGGCTTTCCAGATTGCTCTCCCTCTGTGCTCTATTCCAGAGAGCTTTCTCTTGCAATTCTCAAAACTCTCTGGATAGACCAAAAGCTCAGTCTTTTATTTATAGATCAATTCAGTCATTACTCCAGGTTCCCTTTTGATTTTACCATGAATCAGCATCCCATAACCTCAGCCCCTTGATTCTTACAAAGAGACAGCAAACACAAGCACAGACAATAAGATAGCTGGGTGGGACACTGCCCTAAAATTGACATTCCTATCATGCCTGAGCCTGCACCTAAATTCCCTTTGTCCTACGCTGACTTTGAACTCAGAAATCTGCCTGCTTTTGTAAGCATAAACAAAAATATCTTAGCTGGATGGGATCTTTCCCTGTGTTCACCACTCCTTAAATCTCCTTATCTCCTTCCTTAGTATATTTCCGACATGCTGGCTCATAGTGCATCTGCCTTTAGATCTGTGAAGTGCCTTATACAAATCATATTGTATTCTTATATTTTGTATAGTTGAGAAATTATATATTTTTGAACTCATGTTTTCATCATTCTTTCCCACAGCCTCAAGGGCTGTCTTGAAGGTCACAGCATTCTATCATTTTGCTGAGACACTAAATACACCCTCACCTCCCAGACTTGTACTCTTTCTGACTATCATGGAGTCATTAACCTTGGCAGAAAGGACATTTCTCAAAGCAGGAACATGCAAATATGTACATTATTATACAAACAAGCCTTATGCCGACAGCAAAGTTTGACCCTCATGGAGACCAGTGCCCTGATGGCTCTCTTCCAGGGCTGGCAACCATGTGATTCTGTCCCTTACATGGCCAAGCTTGACTCAGCATTGTCTTCTTATTCTAAAACTAACATTGAAAGATAGAGAACAGTGGAACCTTGAGCATTTAGGAAGTTGGCTAATACCTTTAACATCAGGGACTGTCACTGGTTCTCTGTCTTCTTACTTGTATATCAAGTAGGTAAGAAACAGAGAAGTTGAGTAAATAAAAATGAAGAATGTAGTCTATTTTGTTAGATTTCTTGTTCTTCATGAAAATATTACTAAATTGTGGACTGAGAATGTAATACTCTTCATTCCAGTAAAATTGTAATCAACAAGTAGGCAGTCTTAGCCAGTAGAACTTTGACTTTGTCAATTTTTCTAGGGCTAACACTATATGTATATGTGTGTATATGTATGTTCGAAAATGAACTAGTAACATTTTTTCAGACCAATACTAATTAAAATGATCTAAGATTCTTATTTAGCTAATGTAAGTATTCATCCTCAATATCAATAAAGGGAGTGACCAATATGGAGAAGTAAAAGTAGCTTATTATTCAATAGGTTAGAAAATGTTTCCCTTCATATTTATCTGTAGAACGTTTTGGCTCTTAACTCTTTACCTCTGTTCATTTTGATATTTGCTAGTCATCCTATCCTACATCCATTCTTTATAACAGTCTCTTCTTCAGAATGATATTTTAAGTTTTGGATACTGCTTAGTGTTCAAGTGTATAGGTTGAATGCTCAGCTTCAAAAAGCCAAACCAACAAGAATACAAAAACCAAAAGCAAAAGCCCCAAGACATTAAGAATAAATGACCTTTCATTTTTGCTTTTTTACCTTTTTGAACACTATGTTGAAGTGCAATATACATGTAAAAAGTACTCAAATTATAATTCATATCTCAAAAAAATTATAATTTGTTAGTACTTTTTTATTGGTTATTTTATTTATTCACATTTCAAATGTTATCCCCCTTCCTGTTTCTCCTCCACAAACTCTCTATACTATCCCCCATCTCCCCTGCTTCTATACCCACTCACTCTTGACTCACCTCCCTAGCATTACCCTATGCTAGGGTATCAAGCCTCCACAGGACCAAGGACCTCCCTGCCCAGTGATGCCAGATAAGGCAAACCTCTGCTACATAAGCAGCTGGAGCCATGGGTTCCTCCATGTGTACTCTTTGGTTGGTGGTTCAGTCTCTGGGAGCTCTGGGAGGGTCTAGTTGGTTGATATTGTTGTTTTTCCTATGGAGTTGCAAACCCCTTCAGCTCCTTCACTCCTTCCCCTACCTCCTCCATTGGGGTTCCAGTGCTTAGTCCAATAGTTGGTTACAAGCATCCCCATTTGTATTGGTCAGGCTCTGGTAGAGGCTCTCAGGAGACAGCTATACCAGGCTCCTAACAACAGATGCTTCTTGGCATCAGCAGTAGTGTTTAGGTTTAGTGTCTGCAGATGGGATGGATCAGTAGGTGGGGCAGTCTCTTGGAAGAGCCCTTCCTTCAGTCTCTGCTCCACTTTTTGTCCCTTCATTTCCTTTAGACAGGGGCAATTATGGATTAATATTTTTGAGATGGATGGATAGCCCTATCCCTCAACCGGGTGTGTGCTAACCTCTGGATATGGTCTCTATAGATTCTCACTCACCTTTATTGGATATTTCAGCTAATGTCCTGCCCATTGGGTCCTGTAACCTCTTGTTTCCTGGCATTTAGGACATTCTAGTGGCTACCCCACTCTCCCATCCCCCACTACTATATACCTCCATTCAATTTCTTGACTCTCTGTAATCCTCCCAATCCCCCACATTTGTACCTGCCACCCTTTTTCCTCCTACTCCTCTCTCCCTCCCAAGATCCTCATAGCCTCTACTTCCCATGATTATTTTGTTCCCACTTCTAAGTAGGACTGAAGCATCCACACTTTTGACTTATTGTTCTTGATCTCCATGTTGTCTGTGAGTTGTATCATGGCTAGTCTGAGCTATTTTCCTAATATCCACTTATCAGTGACTATATACCATGTGTGTTCTTCTGTGACTGGGTTACATCACTCAGGATGATATTTTCTAATACCATCCATTTGCCTAAGAAATTCATGAATTCATTGTTTTTAATAGCTGAGTAGTACTCCATTGTGTAAATGTACCACATTTTCTGTATCCATTCCACTGTTGAGGTACATCTGGGTTGTTTTCAGATTCTGGCTATTATAAATGAGGATAATATGAACAGAGTGGAGCATGTGTCCATGTTATATGTTGGAGCACCTTTTGAGTATATGCCTAGGAGTGCTATAGCTAGGTCCTTAGGTAGTACTTTCTCCAATTTTCAAAGAAACTGTTAGACTGATTTCCAGACTGTGTGTACCAGCTTGGATATCACCGGCAACGGAGGAGTGTTCCTCTTTCTACACATTATACCCTGCACCTGCTGTCACCATTCTGACAGGTATGAGGTGAAATCTCAGGGTCATTTTGATTTGCATTTCCCTAATGACTAAGGATATTGAGCATTTCTACAGGTGCTTCTTGGCCATTTGAGATTCCTCAGTTGGGAATTCTTTGCTTAGATTTATATCCCATTTTTTAATAGGGTTATTTAGTTCTCTAGAGTCTAACTTCTTAAGTTCTTTTAATATATAGGATATTAGCCCTCTATAGGATGTAGGATTGGTAAAGATTTTCCCCAATCTGTAGCTTGCCATTTTGCTGTGTTGACAGTGTGCTTTGCCTTACAGAAGCTTTTCAATTTTATGAGATCCCATTTGTCTATAGTTGATATTAAAGTCTGAGCCATTGGTGTTCTGTTCAGGAAATTTTTCCCTGTGCCCATGTGTTTGAGGCTCTTTGCCACTTTCTCTTCTATTAGATTCAGTGTATCTGGTTTTATGTGGAGGTCTTTGATTCACTTGGACTTGAGCTTTGTACAGGGAGATAGGAATGGATCAATTCTCATTGTTCTACATGTTGACCACCAGTTGAACCAGCACCATGTGTTGAAAATACTGTCTTTTTTTCCACTGGGTGGTTTTAGCTCCTTTGTTGAAAATCAAGTGACCATATGTGTGTGGGTTCATTTCTGGGTCTTCAATTCTATTCCATTGATCTACCTGCCTGTCACTGTACCAATACCATGCAGTTTTTATCACTATTGCATTGTAGTGCAGCTTAAGGTCAGGGATGGTGATTCCCCCAGGAGTTCTTTTATTGTTGAGAATAGTTTTTGCTATCCTAGGTTTTTTGTTATTCCCAATGAATTTGAGAATTGCTCTTTCTAAGTCTATGAAGAATTGAGTTGGAATTTTGATGGGGATTGCATTGAATCTGCAGATTGCTTTTGGTAAGATGGCAATTTGTGCTATGTTAATCCTGCCAATCAACAAGCATGGGCGATCTTTCCATTTTCTGAGGTCTCCTTTGATTTCTTTCTTCAGAGACCTGAAGTTCTTGTTTTACAGATCTTTCACCTGCTTGGTTAGAGTCACACCAAGATATTTTATATTATTTGTGAAGGGTGTCATTTCCCTAAATTTCTTTCTCAGCCAATATATCCTTTGAGTATAGGAAAGTTACTGATTTGTTTGAGTTAATTTTATATCCAGCCACTTTGCTGAAGTTGTTTATTAGCTGTAGGAGTTCTCTGATGAAATTTTTGGGGTCACTTAAGTATACTATAATCTGCAAATAGTGAAATCTTGACTTCTTCCTTTCTAATTGTATCCCTTTGGTATTCTCTTGTTGTCTAATTACTCTGGCTAGAACTTTGAGTATGACATTGAATAGATAAGGAGAGAGTGTGCAGCCTTGTCTAGTCCTTGATTTTCGTGGGATTGCTTCAAGTTTCTCTCCATTATGGTTCAGTGGTCAAATTTTTAAAATTATCAGCCAAAATGGATTGTTTGTGGGTGGGAAAAACTAAAAAGTCTGGCCAAAAGGACAAGCTTCTGCTATTTCTACAACAAAGATTTTAAGCCTGAGAACTAGAGGAAACAGATAACTGAAATCCAGTTATATGATAGAAACCTCAATCAGGGCAGGGGATTTTTGCCAAGAGTCAAGTCTCTAACAAGCTTGAACAGAAAAGGAAATTTGAATGAAAAGAAAAGGAAAAAAGAAACCTCAAATGTGTACTCTGGTCCAGTCATATTACATATCCCTGATAATGCAGAAAGGGACTAAGCTCTGTCCTTAATTTTTCCCCCTAGCATTTGGTAGCTGTATAGAAAAGTAAAGTTCCCAAGTGAGATCAAGTCATTCTTTCTATCTTGGTATAAAGCACAACAGGGCATGGTTGAACTTCAGAATCTCAAAAGCTTCTTGGTATGCTTGACAACAGATATCATTCATTGTTGTCACTTTTCATTCCTGGGTTCACAATAGGAAACATCAGTCTTAAACAGAAACAGCTACTACTGTCTACAGCTACAAAAAATCTTCTTCAACGTGCCATATAAACCAGAGTCTGAGTCGAAGCCAGCACCACATACCCACTATCAAAATCTGTCACTTTCTAAACTGGTTTCTACATGAGCCTTCCATGTCTGTTTAGAACAGAGAAAAGCTTACCTTCCACTGAGAGTTTGCTTTGTTTTACTCACTAGTTCACTATTCATTCACTCATTTGTTCATTCAACAGAGTGTTCTTTCAATAATAACACTGCACTAAGTATAGTACAAAGCACCAAGGGTAAAATAGCAACCTCAGCAGATTTTACTCCTGTATACCTGGAATTTAGAATTTGTTAAGAGCTTGTGTGTAAATTATAAAAAGTTAAAAAGCAAAGCAAAGCAAAGAGCCTGGCATACAGTATGGTATAACTATACTGAGTGCCCAAACTAAAAATAGACTGCAAGTTTGTTCTGTGGGTATGGACACATAGCCAGATAATAAATGCATTCAAGAAAAGCTGATCCAACTGTGAGTAATATTCCCTTCTAATAGTGATATGTATAGGAATAGACATGGTCAAATTAGTGTTGTGAAATTAGTACATGTTGCTCCTGGAAAATGTCATCTAATTACCTATGTTTATATATGCATTTGTATTATATAATAATTACCTCTAGAAATTTGCAATACATGGTTACTTTAGGCATCAACTGAAGTAGCTTAACTGAAAGTTCTTTAACATAACTGCTTAGGACAATGTAAGATGTCATTGCTGTGGTTATAGATATTTCTCAACATAAAGTCATAAGCTAACACTTCCTGCTCCCCAATATAGAAAATGAACTTTTACTTTCAGTTGTTTTGCCTGTAAAAATTTCACATTTTGACTATTAAATGTCATGAGAATTGTGCAAAATAGACAGTCAGTTTACCAAAAGATTAAGTCTTCTGTCTCCATAACTATAGGAGTTTAAGAGTAAATGAATTAAATCATTCCATCTGTGGTGAGAGTGGCTGGAGCCTCTGCCTGGGCCACCAAGGCTCCATAGACAAATAGCACCAGGAGAAGCCTACCCTCCCAGGAGTGTGGAAAAGCCATGAGTGGGGTTAAGATGAGCACCACTGCTCAGCGGGACCCACCCAAAATCCTCAGGACACAGGAACTGAGGAAAAGATGGAGACAGGAATCTTTCATTTCCATATATGGCTGGAGACCTCTACCTGGGCCACCAGGGCTCCATAGCCAAATAGCAACAGGAGAAAAATGGCCTCCCAGTCCCTCGAGACACAGGGACTGAAGAAAAGCCTGGGACAGGAGCCTTCCAGTTTCCATCTGTGGAAGAGGACCACAGCTTGTGCCACGGGGCTCAATAGCCAAATTTTGCTGGAAGAAAGCTAGACTCCCAGGAGTGTGGACGAGCCTGTCTGCTCAGAGGACCGACCTGGAATCCAAGTAAACAGTGACTGAGGAGTGGTCTTCTGGTTTATTTCAGCAGCCAGGGAGCTAATTCTATGGCACAGGGCTCCATACTCAAAGAGTGGCAGGAGAGAGCTGGTATCACAGGAGTGCCGACATACCTTCAAGCACAGGCAAGACCAACATTTCTGTTCAAATTCACTGGAAAGAGATCAGGAATCACTGATGCAAACATCACCAACAGAATACAAGAGATAGAAGAGAGAATCTCAGGTGCGGAAGACACCATAGAAAACATTGACACAACAGTCAAAGAAAATGCAAAATGTAAAAAGCTCCTAACCCAAAACATCCTGGAAATGCAGGACACAATGAGAAGAGAGAACCCAAGGATAATAGGTGTAGAAGAGAGTGAAGATTCCCAACTTAAAGGGCCAGTAAATATCTTCAACAAAATTATAGAAGAATACTTTCCTAACCTAAAGAAAGAGATGAACATAAATATACAAGAAGCCTACCGAACTCCAAATAGATTGGACCAGAAAAGAAATTCCTCCTGTCACATTATAGTGAAAACACCAAATATACAAAACAAGGGAAGAATATTAAAAGCAGAAAGGGAAAAAGGTCAAGTAACATAAAAAGACAGACCTATCAGAATTACACCTGACTTCTCACCAAAGACTATGAAAGCTAGAAGATCCTGGGCAGAACTCATACAGACCCTAAGAGAACACAAATGCCAGCCCATGCTGCTATACCCAGCAAAATGCTCAATTACCATAGATGGTGAAACCAAAATATTCTATGACAAAACCAAATTTACACAATATTATTTCACAAACCCAGGCCTACAAAAGACAGTAGATGGAAAACGTAAACTCAAGGAGGGAAACTACATCCTAGAAAAAGCCAGAAATTAATCTTTCAACAAACTCAAAAGAAGATAGCCACACAAACATAAAAATAACATCAAAAATAACAGGAACCAACAATCATTATTTCTTAACATCTCTTAAAATCAATTCCCCAATAAAAAGACCCAGAATGACAGACTACATCCATAAAGAGGACCCAGCATTTTGCTGCATTCAGAAACACACCTCCATGATAAAGACAAACACTATCTCCAAGTAAAGGGCAGGAAAACAATTTTCCAGGCAAATGGTCCCAAGAAACAGGCTGGAGTAACAATTCTAATATCAGATAAAATCACCTTTCAACCAAAAGTTATCAAAAAAGATAAGGACACTTCATACTGGTCAAAGGAAAAATCTACCAAGAAGAACTCTCAATTCTGAACAGATATGCTTCAAATGCAAGGGCAACCACATTCATAAAAGCAACTTTACTAAAACTCAAAGCACACATTGCACCTCACACAATAATTGTAGGAGACTTCAACACCCCATTATCATCAATGGACAGATCTTGGAAACACAAACTAAACAGAGATACAGTGAAACTAACAGATGTTATGGACCAAATGGATTTAACAGATATCTATAGAACATTTCATCCTAAATCAAAAGAATATACCTTCTTCTCAGCACCTAATGGTACTATCTCCAAAAGTGATCATGAAATTGGTCACAAAACAAATCTCAACAGATATAAGAAGATTGAAATATCCCATGCCTCCTATCAAATCATAACTGATTAAGGCTGGTCTTCAATGGTAACAACAACAACAGAAAGCCCACATACACATGGAAGGTGAATAATGCTTGACTCAGTGATAACTTGGTCAAGGAAGAAATAAAGAAAGAAATTAGAGATTTCTGAGAATTTAATGAAAATGAAATTACAACACACCCAAACTTATGGAACACAATTAAAGCACTGTTAAGAGGAAAACTCATAGCTCTGAGTGCCTCCAAAAAGAAACTGGAGAGAGCATACACTAGCAGCTTAACAGCACACATGAAAGCTCTAGAACAAAAAGAAGCTAATGCACCCAAGAGGAGTAGAAGGCAGGAAATAATCAAACTCTGGGCTGAAATTAACCAAGTAGAAACAAAAAGAACTATACAAAGAATCAACAACACCAGGAACAGGTTCTTTGAGAAAATCAACAAGATAGATAAACCCTTAGCCAGAGTAACCAGAGGGCGCAGAGACAGAATCCAAATTAACAAAATTAGAAATGAAAAGGGAGATATAACAACAGATTCTGAGAAAATTAAAAAAAAAAAAAACTCATCAGATCGTACTACAAAAGCCTATACTCAACAAAACTGGAAATTCTGGATGAAATGGACATTTTTCTAGACAGATACCAAACACCAAAGTTAAGTCAGGATCAGATAAACCATCTAAACAGTCCCATAATGCCTAAAGAAATAGAGGCAGTCTTTAAAATTCTCCCAACCAAAAAAAGCACAGGACCAGATGGGTTCAGTACAGAATTCTATCAGACCTTCAAAGAAGACCTAATACCAACACTCTTCAATCTATTCCACAAAATAAAAACAGAAGGAACACTACCCAATTCATTCTATGAGGCCACAGTTACACTGATACCAAAACATCACAATGATCCAACAAAGAAAGAAAACTTCAGACCAATTTCCCTTATGAATATCGATGCAAAACTACTCAATAAAATTCTCACAAACTGAATCCAAGAACACATCAAAACGATCATTGATCATGATCAAGTAGGCTTCATCCCAGGGATGCAGGGATGGTTCAATACTCAGAAATCCATCATGTAATCCGCTACATAAACAAACTCAAAGAAAAAAACCACATGGTCATTTCATTAGATGCTGAAAAATCATTTGACAAAATTCATCATCTCTTCATGATAAACGTCTTGGGAAGATCAGAAATTCAAGGCCCATTCCTAAACATAGTAAAAGCAGTATACAGCAACATCCAACTAAATGTAGAGAAACTCGAAGCACTCTCACGAAAATCAGGGACTAGAAAAGGATGCCTTCTCTCTCCCTATCTATTCAATATAGTAATTTATGTTCTAGCTAGAGTAATTAGATAACAAAAGAAGGTCAAAGGGATACAAATAGCAGAGGAAGAAATCAAAATATGGCTATTTGCAGATCGTATACTTAAGTGACCCAAAAAACTCCAGCAGAACTGCAGCTATTAAACAACTTTAGCAAAGTAGCCGGATATAAAATTAAGTCAAACCAATCAGTAGCCTTCCTATACTTGAAGGATAAACAGGCTGAGAAAGAAATTAGGGAAATGACAACCTTCACAATTATCACGAACAATATAAAGTATCTTGGTATGACTCTAACCAAAAAAGTGAAAGATCTGTATGACAAGAACTTCAAGTCTCTTTGGAAAGAAATCAAAGAAGACCTCAGGAGATGGAATGATCTCCTATGCTCATGGATTGGAAGGATTAATATGGTAAAAATGGACATCCTGACAAAAGCAATCTACAGATTCAATGCAATTCCCATCAAAATTCCAATTCAATTCTTCATAGACTTAGAAAGAGCAATTCTCAAATTCATTTGGAATAATAAAAAACCCAGAATAGCAAAAACTAGTCTCAACAATAAAAGAACTTCCGGGGGAATCAGCATCCTTGACCTCAAGCTGTACTATAGAGCAGTAGTGATAAAAACTGCATGGTATTGGTACAGTGACAGGCAGGTAGATCAATGTAATAGAATTGAAGACCCAGAAATGAATCCACACACTCACAGTCACTTCATATGTGACAAAGGAGCTAAACCATCCAGTGGAAAAAGGACAGCATTTTCAACAAATGGTGCTGATTCAACTGGAGGTCTACATGTAGAAGAATGCAAATTGTTCCATTCCTATCTCCCTGTACAAAGCTCAAGTTCAAGTGGATCAAGGACCTCCACATAAAACCATATACACTGAATCTAATAGAAGAGAAAGTGGGGAAAAGTCTCAAACACATGGGTACAGGGGAAAAGTTCCTGAACAGAACACCAATAGCTTATGCTCTAAGATCAAGAATAGACAAATGGGACCGCATAAAATTGCAAAGCTTCTGTAAGGTAAAGGACACTGTCAATAGGACAAAAGGGCAACCAACAGAATGGGAAAAGATCTTTACCAATCCTGCATCAGATAGAGGGCTAATATCTAATATATACAAAGAACTCATGAAATTATACTACAGAAAACCAAATAACCCTATCAAAAATGGGGAATAGAGCTAAACAGAGAATTCTCAACTGAGGAAATGTGTAGGGCTGAGCAGTACCTAAAGAAATGTTCAACATCCTTAGTCATCAGGGAAATGCAAATCAAAACAAGTCTGAGATTCCATCTCACACCAGTCAGAATGGCTAAGATCAAAAACTCAGGTGACAGCAGATGCTGGTGAGGATGTGGAGAAAGAGGAACACTCCTCCATTGCTGGTAGGATTGCAAGCTGGTACAACCACTCTGGAAATCAGTTTGGTGGACCCTCAGAAAAATGGACATAATACTACCTGAGGACCCAGCTATACCTCTCCTGGGCATATACCCAGAAGATGCTCCAACATGTTATAAAGACACATGCTCCACTATGTTCATAGCAGCCATATTTATAATAGCCAGAAGCTGGAAACAACCCAGTTGTCCCTCAGCAGAAGAATGGATACAGAAAATGTGGTACATTTGCACAATGGAGTACTACTCAGCTATTAAAAACAATGACTTAATGAAATTCCCAGGCAAATGGATGGAACTTGAAAATATCATCCTGAGTAAGTTAACTCAGTCACTAAAGAATGAACATGGTATGTACTCACTGATAAGTGGATATTAGCCTAAATGTTCGGAATACGCAAGTTTCACTTTGCAGTAACTGCTGGACTGAGAGTGAGGTCCCAGATAAAGGAGTTAGAGAAGGGACTGAAGGAGCTGCGGGAGTGGCAGCCCCATGGAGGGAGCAAAAGTGTCAACTGCCTGATCCCCTCTCCCCGGTGCTCCTGGAGGCTTGACCACCAATCAACATATACACATTGAGGAACCCATGGCTCTGACGACATATGTGGCAGAGGAGAGCCTTGTTGGCCATGAGGGGAAGGAGAGGCCCTTGGACCTGAGGGTGTTAGAGGCCCCAGTAAAGGGAAATGTCAATGTGGGAATACGGGAGTGGGTGGGCGGCTGGGTGGGAGGGGGAATACCCTCATAGAGGCAGGGGAGACGGGAGGGGATAGGGGGTTTCCAAAGAGGATACCTGGAAAGGGGGAAACATTGGAAATGTAAATAAAGTATCAAAAAAAAAAGATACATGCTCCACTGTATTCATAGCCACCATATTTATAATAGCCAACAGCTGGAAACAACCCAGATATTCCTCAGCAGAAGAATGGATACAGAAAGTGTGGTACATTTACACAATGGAATACTTCTTAGCTATTAAAAACAATGACTTCGTAAAATTCACAGACAAATGGATGGAACTTGAAAATATCATCCTGAGCGAGGTAACACAGTTACAAAAGAAGGAACGTGGTATGTACTCACTGATAATTGGATATTAGCCCAAAAGTTCTGAATACCCAAGTTTCACTTTACAGTAACCGTTGGACTGAGTATGAGGTCCCAAATGGAGGAGTTGGAGAAGGGACTGAAGGAGCTGAGGGAGTTTGCAGCCCCATGGAGGGAGCAACAGGGTCACCTGGCCTGACTCCCCTGTTGTTCCTGGAGGCTGGACCACCAACCAAAGGATACACATGGAAGGACCCATGGCTCGGACCACATATGTGGCAGAGGAGGGCCTTGTTGGCCATCAGGGGGAGGAGAGGCCTTTGGGCCTGAGGGTGTTAGAGGCCCCAGTATAGGGGAATGCCAAGATAGGAAGACAGGAGTGGGTGTGCAGGTGGGTGGGTGGGGGAATACCCTCATAGAGGCAGGGGAGGGGAGAGGTGATAGGGGTTTTCCAAAATGAAGTTGTGGAAAGGGGGAGTCATTTGAAATGTAAGTAAAGTATCAAAAATTAAAAATTAAAAAAAATAAAAATAAATGAATCAAATCATCAACTAAGTGCCTCATATTAAAAAGGAATGACTGCTGAAACTGTCTAAAAATATTAAAGAAATATCAGCATGAATTAAATAAAACATAGTGATTACACAAGAATAATACAACTAGGTAACAATTTGTAGTAAAGTTGGTTTTGAATGCCTCTACTGAATAATATGTGTATGTGTAGGTTGCATTCAAAGCCTAAAAGGCCAGTAGAGTGAAACGAAGCAAGACCATTGCTTAACCCATGCTTATGCATTGTAGTTCTTTTAGTACTTTTATCACATCCTAAAGGTACAAACCTATTGTGACTCTTTCCTCCTGCCCTACTTGCTATGTGTTCTCAATTGTGACAATGAAGTATGTGATTTGCAAATTGTAATTTGGACCATGAGCTCTACTCATTTATTGTAATAGTGAGGAATGCCTTTATACCTTCTGCCTATGCCCCCTCGGTCCATAACTGCTTATCCTGTGCAGGAGACACCAGCTAACTGGCTGACTGTCACATGCTCTATCTCCAGGAGTCAGGCAGATTCTGAGGTTATTGAATGTGGATGCGCTTGCAGTATATGTGTTGGCCATTGTGGACTGCTAATCAGAACAATGACTCACTCCTCCTGCATATTTTATGATTATGGAACTGTAAGACAAATTGTTGGGCTGTGCACCAGGGAGTCTTCCTCGGAGTTCTCTGGCCCAGCCAAATGTAAGGGTTCTGGCAGGGGAGGGAGCACGAACAAGGACGGAGTCTCCTGGTTCTGGTCCCTGCTGCAGCCGCCTGGGCTGCGTGCCAAGACACTGAACTCTCTCAGCACTCGAGTCAGGTCCTGGCCGCAGTGTGATCCCCATGAGACAGGCAGCCGCTGTTGGCGCACACCCCACCGCTCGGCCCAGAGAGCGGATCTCTTCTCCGGCCGAAAGTGTTACAACTCTTTGGACAAAAGCTCTTAGATGCCGGAGCAGTTTTGCACCTTTATTCCTTCTGGATGGCGGGTGGTGGACACAGGCAGAAGCAGGCAGGGCAGGGCAGGCAGGTAGAGCAGGGGGACTACACAGGTCAGGATGGTCTGATATACTGTTTGGGAGGGGTCAGGAGTTTGGCAACCGATACTTTCCATTGGCTTGGTCTGGGGACTTTGTAGTGCCTCATTTGCTTGTGGGAGGACTCAGAGTTGCTTTCTACTTGACAAATCTCACATGCCAGGCCTCTCTATATATAGGGGTTGTAAAGGCTGTGGCTGTTTTACAGGAGTCTTCCAGGAGCATTGGTCAAAAACATAATCCAGTCCCTCGTGGAAATTTCACTGCTCGTGATATTCTACTGGGTCTCCCGCTCAACCGGGTGTCAGATTGCCTGCCACAGACCACTGTCCCACAACAAATTACACCCCTTTTCCCTTAAATTTTCTTTTGTTAAGGTATGTTACTACTACAATAGAAATGAAATAAGATAGAAGTCTTCTTGCATCAAGACTAAATACAGAGGACAATGTCCAACTGACTTCCCTTTTAACTCACATGGACCATGTATTACTGAACAACAACAACAACAAAAATGAACAACTAACTCAATCCTCCATCAGGAAAACAAAGTTCATGAACTGAAAATGGTGGTAACAGGATATAAAAGTCTTGAACTCAAGTCTCAGAAATTGTGGTTTGAATGTGAATTGTCCTCCATAGGCTCAATTTTTTAAACACATTTTCTCCAGCTGGTGACACTGTCCAGCGAGTATATGGAACCTTTAAAAGATAGAGTCATGCTGGAGGAAGTATGTTACTGGGAATGGGCTTTGGAATTTTCTAGCCTGCTTCCCTATCCTATTCTCTTTCTCTCAACTTTAGACTTCTAGGTTTCTGATAGAAGGTGATGACTTTGCCTTTCATAGCCTTACCTTTCCCATAATGACACATTTTATGATTCTGGAATTATACAACAAATCACACATTTTCTCCCTTAAATTCTCTTTTTCCAGTGTATGTTACCACTACAACAGAAATGAAAATAATACAAGAGTCTTCTTGCTTATAAGACTAAGTACGAATTCCACAAACTTAACTGGTGATTCTTGCCAAAACATTTATGCAGTTCCAAATTGTAAAACGACCAATGAAAGGAATGAAAATAAGACAGAAGTCTTCTTGCATTAAGACTAAATGTATATTCCACAAATTTAAGTGTGGAATTTCTCCAAAATGTTTACATAGTTCCAGATTATAACCACCAATGATATGCTTAAAAATTTTAGTAAACAGAATAATAAACACCAATGTTCATAGCATATTAACTTTTGAAAAAGATTTTAGAATTCCTGCCCTGTTTCCCATTCTATTTTGGGAAACTGAACATAAATCATTTAATAAAAATGGGAACCATTGCAATTTATGCTTTTAGTTTTAAATGGAAAAAATTACAATCCCAGAGCTATCTATGATGCACATTCGTGCTTGTCTGTGCTTATTCAGCAATCTGAAAGATTATAGGATTATTGACAAAGAAAACAAAAATGAAATTAATATTTGCTGTGTTTATCTGTTCCCAGTTTTTCTTATTTGTCTGACACTGATTTACATATCAGAATTTATAGGTCAGAAAATGTTGCCTTCTTCAAAGTATTTCATTACATTAAAGATTTTCAAATCCAGAGAATATTTAGAAAAATCAGAAGTGAACAAGTGCTAATATTTTTGCCGTGTGAGTGGAGTATTTAAAAATAAATTAAAACTTCATAAGATTTCACTGGAAAATGCTTCATTTTGCAACTCAAATGAAGACATAGTACTAGCTAACCACAATATCATTGCACATGTAATAAAATTAATTGTTTCCTAATGATATATGATACCTGATCTGTATTCAACTTTACTGTATTCCCAGTACGTATCTTCTACAACTGGTTTATAAAAATGCAAAATATACATTCCAGTTATTTATGAAATCTGAAGTCTTTTAAGCTACAACAGCTTTTACTCCTTCTTTCAGTGACATCAATCTAAGAAGATTGAAATAATCCCATGCATCCTAACAGATCACTATGGCCTAAGGCTGGTCTTCAATAACAGCAAAAAGATCAGAAAGCCAACATATGTGTGGAAACTGAAAAACTCTCTACTCAATGATAACTTGATCAGGGAAGAAATAAAAAAAAAAAGACTTCCTGGAATTTAATGAAAATGTTGACACATGATACCAAACTTATGGGACACAATGAAAGCAGTGCTAAAAGGAAAATTCATAGCACTAAGTGCCCTGGTAAAGAAACTGGAGAGATCTTACACCACCAACTTAACAGCACAACTGAGAGCTCTAGAACAAAAAGGAGCTAATACACCCAAGAGGAGTAGACAGCAGGAAATAGTCAAACTCAGGGCCAAAATCAACCAAATAGAAACAAAGAGAACAATACAAAGAATCAACAAAACCAAAAGCAGGTTTTTTGGGAGAATCAACAATATGGATAAACCCCTAGCCAAACTAATTAAAGGGCCCATAGGCAGTATCCAAATTAACAGAATCAGAAATGAAAAAGGAAACATAAAAGAAAAGGAGGAAAATCAAAAAAATCACCAGATTCTACTACAAAAGCCCATATTCAGCAGAACTGGACAATCTAGATGAAATGGATGGTTTTATACAAAGACACCACATACCAAAGTTAAATCAAAAGCAGGTAAACTATCTAAGCAGGCCCATATCCCACAGGAAATAGAAGTCATTTAAAACCTCCCAACTAATAAAAGCCCAGGGCCAGATGGATTTAGTGCAGATTCTAAAAGACCTTTAAAGAAGACCTGATATCAATATTCCTCAAACTATTCCATAAGAACAATTTAGTTTTTAAAAGGCCAATTGTTGGAATGTTCCACTTTCTGTAAAGGGCAACTGTTAGGGATATGGAAGGAAAATGGTGTCCCAGAGAAAGTGTATCAGAGGGTGAGTAAATCAAAGTCATATGTATGTCATAATAGAACCTCTGTAAAATTAATATAGGCTAATAAAATATTTTTCAAAAGAATGACCTTCCTTTTAAAGTATCTGTTTTCACATGGTGCTTTAATTTGTACTACCATTCCCTATATGTCCTGATAACTAGAAGTAAGATCTATATAGCCCTAGTAATTTTCAAGGTCACCATTACTTTGAGTTTACCACTGCATGCTGTCTGCGTACTTTTTATTGAATTACTTCAGGAGGCATTTAAGTGTAGTTCTAACCTTTATGGTTTCTATTTTTCTAAAGTTAATTGTTAAGGCTGGAAGATTTAATTTCACATATTTTGGTGCACACAGAAGAAAACAGCTATCAATGACCCAAACCAATCTTTAAATGATGATCAAATTATTTTTCCACTTAATAAAATTAACCAGTTAGTAGATACTGTCCATATCTTGGATTAATGGGTACCATATATTGGTTTCTATTTTAGAACAAACATAAACTTATTTTGAAATACTAATAATTAAAATACAATTATTTCCAGAGCTGGAGAGATGTCTCATTGGTTAAGAACACTTGTTGCTCTTTCAGAGAATATGGGATCAATCTCCAGAAACAACATTTAGGCTCACAGCTATCTGTGATTCCTGTCGTAGGGGATCCAGTGCCGCCTTCTTCTGTATATATACACAGAGAGAGAGAGAGAGAGAGAGCAGAGAGATTTTATTACACATACATTTACATATATTATATATGATTTAAGATGAATATAAAATAGTTCTTTACAGATTTTTCAACATTCTTTTTATTTTAAAATTATTTACTTATTTTTTGATATTTTATTTACATTTCCAATGTTTTCCCCTTTCCAGATCTCCACTTTGGAAACTCCCTAACCCCTCCACTTCCCCCGACTCTATGAGGGTATTCCACCTACCACTCACCTGCCCACCCACCTTGACATTCCCCTTTACTGGGTCCCCTAACACCCTCAGGCCCAAGGGCCTCTCCTCCCCCCTGATGGCCAACAAGGCCCTCCTCTGCCTCATATGTGGTCCGAGCCATGGGTCCCTTGATATGAATTCTTTGGTTGGTAGTCCAGCCTCCATGAGGACTGGAGGGGTCGGGCCAGTTGACACTGTTGCTCCCTCGATGAGACTGCAAACTCCGTCAGCTCCTTCAGTCCCTTCTTCAACTCCTCCATCTGGGACCTCACTCTCAGTCCAGCAGTTACTGTAAAGTGAAACTTGCATATTCCAAACTTTTGGGCTAATATCCACTTATCAGTGAGTACATACCATGTTCGTTCTTTTGTGACTGAGTTACCTCGCTCAGGACGATATTTTCCAGTTCCATCCATTTGCCTGCAAATTTCATGAAGTCATTGTTTTTAATACCTGAGTAGTATTCCATTGTGCAAATGTACCACATTTTCTGTATCCATTCCTCTGATGAGGGACATCTGGGTTGTTTCCAGCTTCTGGCTATTATAAATATGGCTGCTATAAACATAGTGGAGCACGTGTCTTTATTGCATGTGGGAGCATCTTCTGGGTATAGGCCCAGGAGTAGTATAGCTGGGTCTTCAGGTAGTATTATGTCCATTTTTCTGAGGGTCCGCCAAACTGATTTCCAGAGTGGTTGTACCAGCTTGCAATCCCAGCAACAATGGAGGAGTGTTCCTCTTTCTCCACATCCTCCCCAGCATCAGCTTTCACCCGAGTTTTTTGTCTTAGCCATTCTGACTGGTGTGAGGTGGAATCTCAGAGTTGTTTTGATTTGCATTTCCCTGATGACTAAGGATGTTGAACATTTCTTTAAGTGCTTCTCAGCCCTATGAATTTCCTCAGTTGAGAATTCTCTGTTTAGCTCCATTTCCCATTTTTTGATAGGGTTATTTGGTTTTCTAGAATCTAACTTATTGAGTTCTTTGTATATATTAGATATTAGCCCTCTTTTGGACATAGGATTTGGTTAAGATCTTTTCCCAATCTGTTGGTTGACGTTTTGTCCTATTGACAGTGTCCTTTGCCTTACAGAAGCTTTGCAATTTCATGAGGTTCCATTTGTCAATTCTTGGTCTTAGAGCATAAGCCATTGGTGGCCTGTTCAGGAACTTTTACCCTGTACCCAGGTGTTTGAGACCTTTCTCCACTTTCTCTTCTATTAGACTCAGTGTATCTGGTTTTATGTGGAGGTCCTTGATCCACTTGGACTTGAGCTTTGTACAGGGAGATAGGAATGGATCAATTCTCATTCTTCTACATGTTGACCACCAGTTGAACCAGCACCATTTGTTGAAAATGCTGTCTTTTTTCCACTGGGTGGTTTTAGCTCCTTTGTCAAAATCAGTGACCATATGTGTGTGGGTTCATTTCTGGGTCTTCAATTCTATTCCATTGATCTACCTGCCTGTCACTCTACCAATACCATGCAGTTTTTATCACTACTGCTCTATAGTACAGCTTGAGGTCAGGAATGCTGATTCCCCTAGAACTTCTTTTGTTGTTGAGAAAACTATTGTTTTTGCTATCCTGGGTTTTTTGTTGTTCCAAATGATTTTGAGAATTGCTCTTTCTAGGTCTATGAAGAATTGAGTTGGAATTTTGATGGGGATTGCATTGAATCTGTAGATTGCTTTTGGCAGGATAGCCATTTTTACTATATTAATCCTCCCAATCCATGAGCATGGGAGATCTTTCCACCTTCTGAGGTCTTCTTCGATTTCTTTCTTCAGAGACTTGAAATTCTTGTCCTACAGATCTTTCACTTGCTTGGTTAGAGTCACACCAAGATACTTTATATTGTTTGTGACTATTGTGAAGGGTGTCATTTCCCTAATACCTTTCTCAGCCTGTTTATCCTTCGAGTATAGGAAGGCTACTGATTTGTTTGAGTTAATTTGATATCCAGCCACTTTGCTGAAGTTGTTTATCAACTGGAGCAGTTCTCTGGTGGAGTTTTTTGGGTCACTTAAGTATACGATCATAACATCTGCATATAGTGATATTTTGATTTCTTCCTTTCCAATTTGTATCCCTTTGACCTCCTTTTGTTGTCTAATTGCTCTAGATAGAACTTCAATTACTATATTGAATAGATAGGGAGAAATAGAGCAGCCTTGTCTAGTCCCTGATTTTAGTGAGATTATTTCGAGTTTCTCTCCATTTAGTTTGATATTGGCTACTGGTTTGTTGTATATTGCCTTTTTTTCTTAATGTTACTTACTGCTACTTTTTTTTCATTTACTCTATGTTGTATATCCACATCTGAAGATTTGGAGCTAGGAGCCACAGATGAATGATAATCTGCAGTTTGTCTCTCTGGATCAGGGTTACCTCACTCAATACAATTTATTCTACTTTTACTCATCTCCTCTAAATATAAAGACTGCATTTTTCTTTATTACCTTCTATAGAATCTTATAAAAGGAATAATATCTCATTCCAAATAAACGATAATTGTTAGCGTGCTGGCTAATTAAAAAAATAAGCCTTTATGGACTGTTTCTTCTATAATATTATGAACGTCTTCCATAAATGTTAGAGGCAGTGGGGAAGGGAGATAGGACAGGGATTCTGCACAGGGGAAAGAGGGAAAGGGGACAGCATATGGAACATAAATAAATAAAATAACCAATAGAAAATAAATTATAATTGCATCATTAATAAAAGATAGACAACAGTTGAAATTGAAAAAAAAAAAAAGATAAGATCCTTCCAATTTGCTTTTCTGCCTAGAGCTGATCCTGTGCCACAGTGCTCCATACCTGAATACTTCAGGGAGAAAGCTGCTCTCTCAGGAGTGCAGACATACCTGTGAGCACAGGTAAAACCACCACTTCTTCTCAGAGGGACCCACACCAGAACACTCAGGACACAGGAATTGAGGAGCAGCCTGGAACATGAAACTTGCAGTTTCTGTCTGTGCTGGTAGCCGTTCCTGTGCCTCAGAGCTCCATAGCCAAATATCACTGGGAGTGAGCTAGTCTCCAAGGAGTGTGGAAAGGCCTGTGAGCACAAGTGAGAACACACTTCTGCTCAGAGGAACCCACCCAAAGCCCTCAGGACACAAGAACTGAGGAGGAGCTTGGGACAGGATCCTCCCAGTTTCTGTCTGCACCCCAGAAATGGCCCAGTGCCACAGCTCTCCATACCCAAATTCCTACTGGAGAGAAGTAGTCTCCCAGGAGTAATAATAAACAGGCTTTAAGGAGGAACCAGTCACAGTCAGAGACACCAAGACCAGCTAACACCAGAAATGAACAGATGGCAAGAGAAAAAGGCAAGAACATAAGCAACAGAAACTAAGGCTATTTGGCATCATCAGAACCCAGTTCTCTGACCACAGTAAGCACTAGATATCCCAATATACCAGAAAAGCAAAACTCTGATTTAAAAATCACATCTCATGATGATGATAGAGGACTTTAAGAAGGACATAAATAACTTTCTTAAAGAAATACAGGAAAATATAGGTAACCAGGTAGAAGACCTTAGAGAGGAAACAGAAAAATTCCTTAAGGAATTACAGGAAAACACAACCAAACAGGTGAAGTAATTGAACAAAACCATCCAGGATCTAAAAATGGTAATAGAAACAATAAAGAAATCACAAAGGGAGGCAGCCCTGGAGATAGAAACCCTAGGAAAGAGATCAGGAGTCATAGATGTAAGCATCACCAACAGAATACAAGGGATAGAAGAGAGAATCTCAGGTGCAGAAGATACCATACAAAACATTGACACAACAGTCAAAGAAAATGCAAAATGCAAAAAGTTCCTAACCCAAAACATCCAGGAAATCCAGGACACAAAGAGAAGATCAAAGCTAAGGATAATAGGTATAGAAGAGAGTGAAGATTCCCCACTTAAAGAACCACTAAATAACTTCAACAAAATTATAGAAGAAAACTTCCCTAACCTAAAGAAAGAGATGCTCATGAACATACAAGAAACCTAGAAAATTCCAAATAGACTAGACCAGAAAAGAAGTTCCTCCTGTCACACAAAAGTCAAAACACAAAATGCAGAAAACAAAGAAAGAATATTAAAAGCAGTAAGAGAAAAAGTCAAGTAACATGTAGAGGCAGACCTATCAGAATTACTCCAGACTTCTCAGCAGAGACTATAAAAGCCAGAAGATCTTGGCAAATATCATACAGACACTAAGAGAACACAAATACCAGCCCAGGCTACTATGCCCAGCAAAACTCTCAATGACAATAGATGGAGAAAACAAGATTTTCCATGACAAAACCAAATTTACACAATATCTTCCTACAAATACAGCCCTACAAAGGACAATAGAAGAAACACACCAACACAAGGAAGGAAACTACACCATAGAAAAAGCAAGAAAGAAATCTTCTTTCAATAAACGCAAAAGAAGATAGCCACACAAATATAATTCCAACTCTAACAACAAAAATAACAGGAAAGAACAATCACTTTTACTTAATATCTCTTAACATCAATGGACTCAATTCCCCAATAAAAAGACAGAATAACAGACTGGATATGAAATCAGAAAACAGCATTTTGCTGCACACAGGAAACATATTTCAGTGTCAAAGACCGACACTACCTCAGAGTAAAGGGATGGAAAACAAATATCCAAACAAATGTTCAGACGAAACAAGCTGGAGTAGCCATTCTAATATCAAATAAAATCAACTTTCAACCAAAAGTTATTCAAAAGGATAAGGAATGACACTTCATGCTCATCAAATTAAAAATCTCCAAAAAACTCTCAATTCTGAACATCTCTGCCCCAAATGCAAGGGCATCCACATTCATAAAAGAAACTTTACAGAATCACAAAGTTCACATTGCACCTCACACAATAATAGTGGGTGACTACAACACCCCACTCTCATCAATGGAAGATAATGGAAACACAAACTAAACAGAGACACAGTGAAACTAACAGAAGTTATGGACCAAATGGATTTAACAGATATCTATAGAACATTTCATTCTAAAACAAAAGAATATATCTTCTTTTCAACACCCCATGGTACACGTTCTCCAAAATTGACCATATCATTGGTCACAAAACAGGCCTCAACATATATAAAAAGATTGAAATAATCCCATGCCTCATATCAGATTACCATGGACTAAGGCTGTTCTTCAACAGCAACAAAAACAGTGGAAAGCCCACATACACATGGAAGCTGCATAATTCCCTACTTAATGATAACTTGTTCAAGGAAGAAATAAAGAAAGAAATTACAGACTTTTTAGAATTTAATGAAAATGAATACAAATAATAGCCAAACTTATGGGACACAATGAAAAAACAGTGATATGAGGAAAACTCATAGCTCTGCCTCCAAAAAGAAACTGGAGAGAGCATAAACTAGCAGCTTAACAGAATACCTGAAAGCTATAGGAAAAAAAAGAAGCAAATACACTCAAGAGGAGTAGACAGCAAAGAATAATCAAACTCAGGGCTGAAATCAAACAAGTAGAAACAAAAAGAACTATACAAAGAATCAGCAAAACCAGGAGCTGGTTCTTTGAGGAAATTAACAACATAGATAAACCCATAGCCAGTCTAACAAAAGGGCACAGAGACAGTATCCAAATTAACAAAATCAGAAATGAAAAGGGAAATATAGCTACAGAAACTGAGAAAATTAAAAAAATCATCAGATCCTACTACAAAACCCTACACTCAACAAAACTGGAAATTCTGGATGAAATGGACAATATTCTAGACAGATACCAAATACTAAAGTTAAATCAGGATCAGATAAACCATCTAAACAGTCCTATAACCTCTAAACAAATCGAAGCAGCCAGTAAAAGTCTCCCAACCAAAAAAAAAAAAAAAAAAGCCCAGGAACAGATGGGTTTAGTGCAGAGTTCTCTCTGACCTTCAAAGAAAATGGAATACCAATACTCATCAAACTATTCCACAAAATAGAAACAAAAGGAACACTGCCCAATTTGTTCTATGAAGCCACAGTTATGCTGATACTAAAACCTCACAAAGACTCAACAAAGAAAGAGATCTTCCGACCAATTTCCCTTGTGAATATCGAAGCAAAAATACTCAAAAATTCTCGCAAACTGAATCCAAGAGCATATCAAAATGATCATTTGCCACTAACAAGGAGGCTTCATCCCAGGGATACAGGGATGGTTCAATATACAGAAATCCATCAACATAATCCAATTCAAAAACAAAATCAAAGAAAAAAACCACATGATCATTTTATTAGATGCTGAAAAGGCATTTGACAAAATTCAGCATCACTTCATGTTAAAAGTCTTTGAAAGATCAGGAATTCAAGGCCCATACCTAACCATAGTGAGCACAATATACAGCAAACCAGCAGCCAACATCAAACTAAATGGAGAGAATCTTGATGCAATCCCACTAAAATCAAGGACTAGACAAGGCTGTCCACTCTCTTGCTATCTATTCAGTATAGTACTTGATGTTATATCTAGAGCAATTAGACAACAAAAGGAGGTCAATGGGTTACAAATTGGAAAGGATGAAGTCAAAATATCACTATTTATAGATGCTTTGATAGTATACTTAAGTGAGCCCAAATATTTCACCAGAGACCTCCCACAGCTGGTAAACAACTTCAGCAAAGTGGCTGGATACAAAATTAACCCAAACAAATCAGTAGCCTTTTTATACTCGAAGGATAAACAGGCTGAGAAAGAAATTAGGGAAACAACATCCTTCCAAATACTCACAAACAATATAAAATATCTTGGTGGGAGTCTAACCAAACAAATGAAAGATCTATACAACAAGAACTTCAAGTCTTTGAAGAAAGAAATCAAAGAAGAACTCAGAAGTTGGAAAAATGCTTGTGGAATGACAGGATAAATATAGTAAAAATGACCACATTGCCTAAAGCAATCAACAGATTCAATGCAATCCCCATCAAAATTCCAACTACATTTTTCATAGAGTTAGAAAGAGCAATTCTCAAATTCATGTGGAATAAGAAAAAACCCAGGATAGCAAAAAACATTCTCAACAGTAACAGAACTTCTGGATAAATCACCATCCCTGACCTCAAGCTGTACTACAGAGGAATAGTGATAAAAACTGCATGGTATTGGTACACTGACAGGCAGGTAGATCAATGGAATAGAATTGAGGACCCAGAAATGAACCCACACACATATGGTCACTTGTTTTTCGACAAAGAAGCTAAAACCACTCAGTGGAAAAAAGACAGCATT
>CM052722.1:4156593-4176435 GCA_028551405.1 Uromys caudimaculatus
CCATCTTGTTGACTCTGATGTTAGCTGATCTTACTCTGTCTGGTTGTGGCTTGCCCCTCCTGCAGGCCTCTGTGTCAGTACTCCTTGAAGACCAGCTCTCTCTGAGAGGTGTTTGGGTTTGGAGAGCTGTCGCACAGGGTCAGCTCTGGGGTGCAGAATGGAATCAGAAGATCTTGTCCTTAGCTGTCCCTTGGTTCCTATGCCCTGAAGGCTCTGTAAGGGTCCCTCTTGATCCAGTGAGTTTGAACAAAAGTGGTGGTTTTGCCTGTGCTCAAAGGTGTGTCAGCACTCCTGGGATTCCCCGATCTCTTGTGGAGCCTTGTAGCCCAGGCTGAGGTCCCCAGGCACAGGCCCCTGGTGGCCCAGGCAGAGGTCTCCACCCACAGGTGAAAACCGGAAGTTTCGGCGTTTTTCTGTCCCCAGGTTCTCAGGCCCTTGATCCCGGCAGATCCGGGCAGGTCTGGGTGAGAGGTGTTGCTCCCCTGAACTCCACTCACAGCCTTTCCAAGCTCCTGGGGGGCCACCCCTCTCCGGTGCTCATTGGCTACGGACTCCTGGCAGCCCAGGCAGAGGTCTCTACCCACCAAATTTTCTATTTATTATTGTTGTCATGTTATTAAAAAATGTCTTGGTCAACAAATATGTTGCTATGCCAGCAAGCCAGAATTCAGAAGAAATATTGTTCTTCCTGGGACTCAGACTCCAGTTTATCCAGACCCTCTATATTACTCCTGATTTCCCTGGTTTACAGACAAACTCTCTGTCTTATTTCAGTTGCATATCCGTATTCTACACAGGTTTTTGAAGATTAGGCCATTACTTCCTTTTATCCTAGACCACCCCATGCCTTTCTTACAGGAACACACACACACACACACACACACACACACACACACACACACACACAAACCTCTTTCAGTTATTTGATCCCTCAATAGCATACCAATTGGCTAAAAAAAAAAAAAAAAAAAAAAAATGAAAAAGCTGCAGAACTGAAATCAGAACCATGTAATATCAATACCATGAGGAAATAAGATTCTCAATGCTTTAGAAAGGGCTGATTTGTCAGGTGAGAGTGAATACACACACACACACACACACACACACACACACACACACACACACACATACACAAACACAGAGGGAGCAGGGTGGGGGGGAGAAGAGAAAGAAGCAGTACAAACCAAGCAAGAGCTCATGATATCTTTGTTGTTGTTGTTGTTGTTTTCGAGACAAGGTTTCTCTGTGTAGCCCTGGCTGTTCTGGAACTCACTCTGTAGACAAGGCTGGCCTTGAACTCAAAAATCCACCTGCCTCTGCCTCCCAAGTGTTAGGATTAAAGGTGTCCACTATCACTGCCCAGCCCACGATAACATTTAGAGATTAAACTAATTCAGTTTTATTTTAAAAAATTAAGAGATCTCATTTTCTCACAGGTTTTCATTTCCTTGTACTAACCAGTTCTCCTTAACTCTCTTTTCTCTTTTTTCTATAAAATTTTCATACATTTTCATCACAATAGGTTTAATCTGTCTGACTAATGGCATTTTTCATTGCTTCCAACAAAACAGACTGGAAATGTAGTATGAAAGGATAATCTCTCTGTGTTTCTCTCCCTCTCCCTCTCTCCCTCCTCTTCCTCTCCTCCTCCTTGAGAAAAAGTCTTACTATTGTGAACAGAAAAAAAACAGTGTGAATGATTCTACATGGCTGATTGATTATAATGGCTGATTAAAGAAAGTTGGAATGTTGCAGATTGAGAGCAAAATTATGTTTGTTTTGTGCTGGCTAGTTTTTACATCAACTTGACATAGTCTAGAGGCAGTTTGGATGAGGGAGCCTCAATTGAGAAAATGTCATCCTCAAATTGGCACATGGATGAGATTATGGGTGAGTTTCTTAATTGAAACTTTCATGTGGGTAGTGTCACCTCTCTGCAGGGAGTTCTGGATAGGCACTCCATTATGACCTCTACATAAGTTCCTGCCTCCAGGCTTCTGCCCCCAGTTCTTGCACTGAGTGCCCTGGATGACAGAATAGAAACTGTAAGATAAATAAACCCCTTTGTCTCCAAGCTGATATTGGTTATTTGATTTTGTCACAGCAGTAAATATCATAAAATAGTCTATCCTTAACTCCTTTGAGCACCACTTTGTCTGATCTAACATGTTTGTGAATATCATCTGCAAAGTCTTGGTATATAGTAACCGACCACTAGCTTTCAACAAGCCCCAAAACTACAATATCTTCAGTGAGACACTGAATTTGGAAAGCACCTTGATTTGTAAATTTCTCACTTTCTTTTAATCTGCTACTATAAAAACTTCATGAACTGTTACCATATCAGAACATGGTAGTCTGAATAGTCCATGTTACTGAGCTATGATCATTCACAACTGTCACAAAGATAACCTGTGTCTTGATTTCTTTGATGTGAGAACTGTGATTTATGTCCACACTACATATAATCCTCCTGTCTCAGCCTCCTGAGTCATGTTATTATACACGTGCTCCACTACATACTTGTTTTATCTATCAGTTTCACTAATCTAAAAATTATATCTTTCTTCCTCTTTCGTTGAATCTAGAAAAATTTAACTGTGGACAGATAATGTCACAAGCTTCTTTGAATGATAGGCACTGCAGTGATTCTTTGTAACGTTTTCTTTGGTTTTATTTTGTGCTCGGTCCTGGGGTATGAAACTGCTCAAGTTTGACTTGATTTTTAAATTTTCTTATGGTGGTATTTATATAGAAGTCTCATTTGCAGCAATAACTGTATTATTGTAACACAGATTTCAACATCCCTGTTACAGCTACTAAAAGTTACTCTTTGACAGACTTTGGTAAGTGATTAAAAATTTCTACACCACATTATTACATTTATAAGGCAGTAAACACTTCTGAGTTCATTAGTTCTCTGCATAATTAGCTTTTGAACATCTCAGTTTGATTCTAAAGTCTTCGTTGGGTGATTCAAGTAAACCTTTGTTCCCTCTGCTCTGATTCCCAACTCACAGAAACATGTACAGAATGTTTTAATACACCTAAATATTTTTCTATTGTGTGTGAAAACCCTTGTATGTGTGCATACATGTGTACTTTAATGAATAAATAAATGAATGCTTGATTAAATACAACATAACTTTCCTATCAACAATTAATTTGTACAGGTTTATTAGTAGTGTATTTGCATCCTTTAAGAAATACATTATGAGACTCTTTCATTATTCTCTAGACATGCAGAATTAGAATGGATGTGTTATCAACAGTTTTTCCCCATAAAAGCTGTGGAGAGATTTCTATGGAATTTTTGATAAGGTGTGTATCTTTAGATTCCTTAGATGAGCTTCGAATAACTGTATACAAGTACATTCTAAGGCACAGTGAGTGGTACCTTATATGCCATCAACATGTAAACATTCTGGTTCAATTTCCTGGAAAGTAAGTTCTAGTTGAATTAGAATGGAATCTTTTGTTGTTTATGGTTATGGAGTAATTGTTATTAACACTTTTATTTTTCTCAAAATTTCTGAATGTAATATAAAATTCCATTATACATAGAATTCATAAAATAAAGGAAAAACAATTCAATAGGTTAATAGTGCACAATTCTTCACAATCTCACCAGATTAACAACTGTCAAGTTTTTTGGCAACTAAAATGTACATTTTGATTTAAAAAAAAGCGTATGTAGAAAGTGTCATGAAATAAAATATCTGCTTTCCAAATTTAA
Organism: Uromys caudimaculatus; assembly: GCA_028551405.1. Taxonomy (NCBI): domain Eukaryota; kingdom Metazoa; phylum Chordata; class Mammalia; order Rodentia; family Muridae; genus Uromys; species Uromys caudimaculatus. Next base: position 4,160,330 of record CM052722.1, read on the forward strand.
GGAAAATCAATTTTTAAAACCTAATAGGATTACCCATCACAAAGAATGTTTGAAACTGCGATTTTATATGCCACTAGATCTAACCATGGAAAAAAGAAAGCATAGCAAGCAGCCTCAAGAAAGAAGCATAATGGGGAGGTTTGTAAGGAGGGGGAGAGGGCCCATTATTTACAAGTGAAAAATCCCTTTGTTAGTTGAATGTCTTGAACAAACTTGAGGGAAACCTGACAGAGGAACTTCTGACCAAACCCAATGTATAGAAACTGGACTGGTTTACACTTAGGAGATCATGCTCTCACACAGAGAACAAAATCTTTTGTGTGATTTCTGAAAAGGAATTACAAATAATCATTTATGTATGAGACCTCTGGCATATGATACACAATCCCCCATTTATAAACTTGAAAACTTTGTGCTAGGGATTTTCTATGGTGCCTGGGAGGTACATTTAAATCGTGTGACTTGAGAAATATTCTGTATTTTTACTGCGAGGTTCCTATTAAGCTCACTCATATTTAGAAAATGAAATTAATCACAGTATTGGCCAGAAAAATACCTTGAAGTTAAACATTTTTGAAATAATCAAAAAGTCTTGAAGCAATCACTTTTGTCCTATTATCTTTATGCAACGTCACATAGATGCCACTAAAATATTTCAGAAATTAAAAAAAAAAATTAATAGGTTTATTTTACAGAGGTTTTTTTTTTTTATATTTTCCTATTCAATCGCTAGGCACATTATAAACATATTGATTATATTCATTTCTTCTTTTGCTGAAGCTGGACTATAATTTTAGTTCAACATTACCTAAAGTATATGCTCAGTCACAATGTGACCATCTCCAAGAAAGCTGGTGTGGCAAGCCAAGTAAAACCATACTCCCTGTACGGTTTGATTAACAATAAGAAAATGTCCACAGATCTCTGCCTGAGCCACCAGGGCTCCATAGCCAAATGGAATCAGGAGAAAGTTACCCTACCAGAGTGTGGAAAAGCTGTGAATGGGGTTAAGACAAGCAGCACTGCTCAGCAGGACACGCCCGGAATCCTTGGGACCCAGGGACTGAGGAAAAGCCAGGGACAGGAGCCTTCCTGTTTCCATCTGTGGCCAGAGACCTCTGTCTGGGGCATGAGGGCTCCATAGCCAAATAGCACCAGGAGAAAACTACCCTCCCAGGCCCTAAGGACACAGGAACTGAGGAAAAGCCTGGGAAAAGCCTTTCAGTTTCCATCTGTGGCTGGGGAACTCAGTCTGTGCCACAGGGCTCCATAGCCAAATAGTGCTGGGAGAAAGTTAGACTCCCAGGAGTGTGGACAAGCCTGTCTGCTCAGAGGGACCCACCTGGAATCCCAGTAGACAGTGACTGAGGAGTGGTCTTCTGGTTTCTTTCAGCAGCCAGGGAGCTGATCCTGTCACACAGGGCTCCATACTCAAATAGTGCCAGGAGAGAGCTGGTATCCCAGCAGTGCCAACACACCTTCAAGCACAGACAAGATCAACATTTCTGTTCAAATTCAATGGATCAAGAGGGACCCTTGCAGAGCTATCACGTCATAAGATCCAAGGGACACCTGGGGACAAGATCCTTCTGGTTTCTGTCTGAACCCCAGAACTGACCCTGTGCCACAGCTCTCCAAACTCAAATTCCTCTCAGAGAGAGCTGGTCTTCACGGAGTATTGACACAGAGGCTTGCAGGAGGGACAAGCCACAGCCAGATAGAGTAAGACCAGCTAATACCAGAATTAACCAGATAGTGAAAGGCAAGGGTAAGAACATAAGGAACAGAAACCAGGGCTACTTGGCATCATCAGAACCCAGCTCTCCCACCACAGAAAGCCCTGGATACCCCAATACACAAAAAAAGCAAGACTCAGATTTAAAATCATTTCTCATGATGATGATAGAAGACTTTAAGAGGAGAATAAATAACTCCCTTAAAGAAATACAAGAGAACACAGGTAAACAACTAGAAGCCCTTAAAGAGGAAACACAAAAATCCATTAAAGAATTACAGGAAAACACAATCAAACAGATGAATGAAATGAGCAAAACCATTCAAGATCTAAAAATAGGAATAGAAACAATAAAGAAATCACAAAGGGAGACAACCCTGGAGTTAGAAAACCTAGGAAAGAGATCAGGAGTCATTGATGCAAACATCACCAACAGAATACAAGAGATAGAAGAGAGAATCTCAGGTGTGGAAGATACCACAGAAAACATTGACACAACAGTCAAAGAAAATGTAAACTGTAAAAAGCTCCTAACCCAAAATATCCATGAAATCCAGGACACAATGAGAAGACAGAACCTAAGGATAATAGGTATAGAAGAGACTGAAGATTCCCAACATAAAGGACCAGCAAATATCTTCAACAAAATTATAGAAGAAAACGTTCCTAACCTAAAGAAAGAGATGAACATAACTATACAAGAAGCCTACCGAACTCCAAATAGGTTGGACCACAAAAGAAATTCCTCCCGTCACATTATAATGAAAACACCAAATATACAAAACAAGGGAAGAATATTAAAAGCAGTAAGGGAAAAATGTCAAGTAACATAAAAAGGCAGAACTATCAGAATTACACCAGACTTCTCACCAGAGATTATGAAAGCTAGAAGATCCAGGGCAGACCCTAAGAGAACACAAATGCCAGCCCAGTATCCAAATTAACAAAATTAGAAATGAAAAGGGAGATATAACAACATATTCTGAAGAAATTCAAAAAAATCATCAGATCCTACTACAAAAGCCTACACTCAACAAAACTGGAAAATCTGGATGAAACGGACAATTTTCTAGACAGATACCAAACACGAAAGTTAAGTCAGGATCAGATAAACCATCTAAACAGTCCCATAACCCTGAAAGAAATATAAGCAGTCATTAAAATTCTCCCAAAAAAAAAGCCAAGGACCAGATGGGTTCAGTGTAGAATTCTATCAGACCTTCAATGAAAACCTAATACCAATACACTTCAATCTATTCCACAAAATAGAAACAGAAGGAACACTACCCAATTCCTTCTATGAGGCCACAGTTACACTGTTACAACATCACAAAGACCCAACAAAGAAAGAAAACTTCAGACCAATTTCCCTTATGAATATCGATGCAAAAATACTCAATAAAATTCTCGCAAACCGAATCCAAGAACACATCAAAATGATCATTGATCATGATCAAGTAGGCTTCATCCCAGGGATGCAGGGATGGTTCAATACCCAGAAATCCATCAATGTAATCCATTACATAAACAAACTCAAAGAAAAAAACCACATGGTCATTTCATTAGATGCTGAAAAAGCATTTGACAAAATTCAACATCCCTTCATGATAAACATCTTGGAAAGATCAGGAATTCAAGGCCCGTACGTAAACATAGTAAAAGCGATATATAGAAAACCAGTAGCCAACATCAAATTAAATGGAGAGAAACTCAAAGCAATCCCACTAAAATCAGGGACAAGGCTGCTATCTCTCTCCCTATCTATTCAACATAATAATTGAATTTCTATCTAGAGCAATTAGACAACAAAAGAATGTCAAAGGGATACAAATCATAAAAGAAGAAATCAAAATATCACCATTTACAGATGATGTGATCGTATACTTAAGTGACCCAAAAAACTCCACCAGAGAAGAGCTGCAGGTAATAAACAACTTCAGCAAAGGGGCTGGATATAAAATTAACTTAAACAAATCAGTAGCCTTTCTATACTCAAAGGATAAACAGGCTGAGAAAGAAATTAGGGAAATCACACCCTTCACAATCATCACAAACAATATAAAGTGTCTTGTGTGACTCTAACCAAATTAGTGAAAGATCTGTATGACAAGAACTTCAAGTTTCTGAAGAAAGAAATTGAAGAAGATCTCAGAAGAAGGAAAGATCTCCCATGCTCATGAATTGGCAGGATTAATATAGTAAAAATGCCCATCCTGCTAAAAGCAATCAACAGATTCAATGCAATCCTCATCAAAATTACAACTCAGTTCTTCATAAACTTGGAAAGAGCCATTCTCAAATTCATTTGGAATAACAAAAATCTCAGGATAGCAAAAACTATTCTCAATAACAAAAGAACTTCTGGGGGAATTAGCATCCCTGACCTCAATCTGTACTACAGAGCAGTAGTGATAAAAACTGTATGGTATTGGTACAGTGACTGGTAGGTAGATCAATGCAATAAAATTGAAGACCCAGAAATGAACCCACAACTTATGGTCACTTCATCTTTGACAAAGGAGTAAAATCATCCAGTGGAAAATAGCATTTTCAACAAATGGTGCTGGTTCAACTGGAGGTCAACATGTAGAAGAAGGCAAATTGATCCATTCCTATCTCCCTGTACAAAGTTCAAGTCCAAGTCCCAATGGACGGAACTTGAAAATATCATCCTGAGCAAGGTAACTCAGTCACAAAAGAACCAACATGGTATGTACTCACTGATAAGTGGATATTAGCCCCAAAAGTTCAGAATACCCAAGATTCACTTCACAGTAACCATTGGACTGAGTGTGAGGTCCCAGATGGTGGAGCTGGAGAAGGGACTGAATGAGGTGAGGGAGTTTGCAACCCCATGGAGGGAGCAACAACGTCAACTGGCCTGATCCCCCAGTACTCTTGGAGACTGAACCACCAACCAAAGAATACACATGGAGGGACCCATGGTTTAGACCACATATGTGGCAGAGGAGGGCCTTGTTGGCCATCAGGGGGAGGAGAGGCCCTTGTGTCTGAGACTCTTAGAGGCCCCAGAATAGGGGAATGCCAAGGTGGAAAGATGGGAGTGGGTTGGTGGGTGGGTGGGGGAATACCCTCATAGAGGCAGGGGAGGGGGGAGGAGATAGGGAGTTTCCAAAGTGGAGACCTGGAAAGGGAGAAACATTTGAAATATAAATAAAGTATCCATAAATAAATTTTTTTTAAATAAATTTTTTTTAAAATGCCCATAATCCAATGAGCTGACATAGACTCTCATTTTACCCTAGTACTACAGTATAGAAGTGTTTGTACAGAACCTTTGGTATTCCTTCTTCTTAGGCTTCATGCCTCTAAAGAAAGATATCAAAGAAGACCTCAGAAGATGGAAAGATCTCCCATGCTCATGGGTTGGAAGGATTAAATAGTAAAAATGGCCATCTTGCTGAAAGCAATCTACAGACTAGACATTTTTTAAAAGTAGTTTTATTGTGAACATTTTTAACTTACTCAAATAGAATATTTGAACATTTGTGAATAGAATTGTGAACATTTTTAACTTACTCAAATAGAAATCTTTTTATGTATCTGTTGCCTAGCTTCAAAAATTACAATTGTATGGCAAATTATATTTTATTTACATTCCTGCATCTTTCATGTTTTTATCTCCTGTTGGATTATTTTGAAGTAGAGAGAGTAGGCAGCATAGTAATGATTCCTCTTCTAAAACGTGGATATTCATATTTATATTTATGTGCTGGATATGAAGAAAATTGGGGAAAGATATGTTGTTGTGTTCCAACGCATATGTGTAAGAAATTATTAGAGACCTCAGGGCTAATTCTACAACATTCATGTCTAGAAAGCTGATGCTTAAAGCAAAGAAAAAGTGAAATGGGTTGTGAGATGGCCCAGTGGGTAAGGGTGATTGCTGCTAAGCCTGGTCACCTGACTTCAATACCAGGCACCCACTGGACAAAAGGAAAGAACCTACATAAAACTATGTGAGTGCCATGGTTAATTTGTTGTACACTTGCTTATGAGTGCACACATGTACACACACAGAGAAATAGGAAAAGAAAGAGAGAAACACAGAGAAATAAAGAGAGGGACAAAAGAGAGAAATGAAAATGTGTAAAATAATATTTAAAGGAAAAATAGGTGACACAATTATAGAGGCACATAATAGTGAATGTACATCCTAAAATCAATATAGTAATTTACATTACAATTAATCTCAATTTTGTTAAATGATTTAGAATATATATATATATATAATATATATATTATATATATATAATATATATATATATTCTAACTTAAATCCATATTATACAATGTTGTCATATAAGATCTTACAAATAAATATAAAATGAATTTATATTCTGCATTCCAGGCTTTGGGTGTGGTTCATCCTCTTCAAAATATTCATTATTACACATAAAATTTGTCCACAGCCAAAAAGTAGGAAGACCTTAAAGAGGAATTAGGTAAGTAAGGGGTGCTTACGCAGCTCTCAGCAAATTAAAATAGTTACCTGGGGAAGAGGTTGTTAGAAACCAATCCAAGCTTCTCTTTCTTGGCTCTCCTCTACATTTGCCCAGCTAGCTTTGTCATGATGTAATGCAAAGCCTTCACTAGATGTAGCCAATCTGTCTTACATTTCTAGCCTCCTACCATTGAGTTAAATAAATCTCATTTATGATGATCCATTCTCTGATATTCAGAGGGCACTACAAGACATCCTTGAACAGCTTACCATATAGCTATTGTATGTATTAAATATGCTCTGAGAGAAAACATGTCTCTATCTGTCTCATTTATCAATAGTTGTCTATTGTATGCATGAACACTTCAAACTCTATAATAGTTACTACTTATATATAAATACAAATTTTAGATAACATAATATATAAAATATATATTACTGTATAATTTTCTTGTGCCAAACTCAAAAAATACTCATATTCAAACGATTTCATCTATTTCTAACATCACTTAGTAAGATGACTGTACTAATGACTAGACTTTTTTTTTCAGTTATACTTATTTTTATACTATTTTTATTTTTGAATATTTACTTTATATACATTTCAAATGTTTTCCCCTTTGGAAACTCTCTATTCCAGTCCCCCTCCCCCTGCCTCTATGAGGGTGCTTCCCCACCCACCCACCCACTCCTGTCTTCCCTCCCTTGCATTCCCCTATACTGGGGCATCTAACACTCTCAGGCCCAAGGGCCACTCCTCTCACTGATGGCTAACAAGGCCCTCCTCTGCCACATAAGAGGCCAGCACCATGGGTCCCTCCATGTGTATTCTTTGGTTGATGGTCCAGTCTCAGAGAGCTCCAGGGAGGTCAGGCCAGTTGACACTGTTGCTCCCTCCATGGGGCTGCAAACCCCCTCAGCTCCTTCAGTCCCTTCTCCAACTCCTCCATCGGGGACCCAACTCTCAGTCCAATGGTTTGCTGCGAGCATCCACCTCCGTATTTGTCAGAGCCTCTCTGGAGACAGCTTATCATGCTTCCACGAGCAAGAACTTCCCAGCATCCACAAGGACATCCCAGTTTGTTGGCTATATATGGGATGTATTCCAAAGTGGAGCAGTCTCTGGATGTCCTTTCTTCGAGTCTCTGCTCCACACTTTGTCTCAATATTTCTCCCTGTATTTTGTTCACCCTTCTAAGAAACACTGAAGCATCCACATTTTGGTATTCCTTCTTCTTAGGCTTCATGCCTCTAAAGAAAGAAATCAAAGAAGACCTCAGAAGATGGAAAGCTCTCCCATGCTCATGGGTTGGAAGGATTAAATAGTAAAAATGGCCATCTTGCTGAAAGCAATCTACAGACTAGACATTTTTTAAAAGTAGTTTTATTGTGAACATTTTTAACTTACTCAAATAGAAATCTTTTTATGTATCTGTTGCCTAGCTTCAAAAATTACAATTGTATGGCAAATTATATTTTATTTACATTCCTGCATCTTTCATGTTTTTATCTCCTGTTGGATTATTTTGAAGTAGATCCAGGACTTTATAATATTTTAAGTATTCCAGGATACCAAGAGATCAGAAATCTGTATTTCTTATCTTTTTTTGTTGCATTAAAAATATGTCCCTTTGATTTAGATTAATTCATAAATGCTATATTTAAGTGTTACATTCTCTACCTATAAGGAGATCTATATTTGTTAATATAAATGTAATAATTTCTTTCTTTCTTTTCTTAGAGACTGCATAATGTTAAAAATAATACTTACAAAAAAATGTAATAGGCTTCCTCTCTGACCAATATCATCAATAGATCACGCAGATCTTCCCCTTTCAGCTTTCCTTCCCACACTAATCTCTTTTTCCCAGCTCCCAACTCCAACAGACACTCCCTGGGGACCCACAGCCACACTGACCAAGGAAGCAAGTAGGCTAACTGAAGATCTTTCTCTCTCCCTCCATCCCTCCAATTGCAACCCACCAGTCACATTCCCAGCTCTGTAGCAGCCCCCCTTCCTCTCTATGTATGTTTCCAGCAAATTGGACAGGTCTTCTCATCCACCAATATTATTCCTCTCTCACCTTAACCCAGCCTTCAACTACAGCAGGCATTCCATAGGAAGCCATCAGCCAAGGCTGTCAGGGAAGCAAGTAAGTCAGTGATGCAGGCCAGATCTTCATTCTCTTTCCTCCCCCTCAAATCCAATCTCTCAGTCTTGTCCCTAGCCCTGTCACAGTCTACCAGTTGTACCCACTCTTAATTCTGCCCCCATTTCCAGGGAACTAAGTAGATCCTGATGGAAAACCCAGGTTTCTTCCTTCCTCTGGACAGCAATGTCACTCCACATCTGGTTTCTCCCCATCCTAAATCCTAAGTGATACCTCCTAATACCTTGAAACATATTCAACTCAGTGGTCCAGAATTCCCTACCAGGCAACACACAGCCACAACATTCTCCTATGAGCCAAAGAGGACAACATAAACCAAGGAGCAAAACACTCTCTCAACAAAGACGAAACCATATATCAGCAACTAGGTTTACAATAATTCCAATCCTAGATCCCCTGAAAATAGTGTAAAAACTCAATTAATAACAGCTAAGACAATATTATTCCACTGGAACCTAGCAAATCTGCTGTAGAAGGTCCTGAGAAATTCAACATAGCTGAAACACAGAACAATGACCTTAACGAGCTTTTATGAAGCAAGGGGGTAGTGAAGCATGCCTTTAATTTGGGCACTTGGGATACAGAGGCAGTCTAATGTCCGTGAGTTCAAGGCCAGGCTGGTCTACAGATCAAGCAAGTTCCAGGACAGCCAGGGCTTCACAAAAAAATCCTATCCAAGGGGGGAGGAGACCTTTTAGGAATATGATAGAGATCCAAAAAAAGGAAATAATTTTTTAAAAATTCCTTAAATACACCCGTGAGTACAGGAAGTAAAAGGTGGGAGGGACTTGGAAGGAAGAAAGGAAGGAGAGGGGAAAAGGGGTGGCAGCATCAGGCACAGGAGGAGACAGGGGTGATATACACAGGGTCAGGAAATTGAACAGAGATATGTAGCAATGGGGAAAGGGGAAAGGGGGGCAGCCACCAGAAAGTCCCAGATGCCAGGAAAGCAAGAGGCTCCCAGGACCCAACTGGGATGAGATTAACTGAAATGTCCAACAAAGGGGAGGGAGACTTGTAGAGACCATAACCAGAGGTTAGGCAAGGCACCCGGTTGGAGGATGGGGCCACCAACTCATCTCCAAATTTTTAACCCAGAATTGCTCTTGTCTAAAGGAGATACAGGGACAAAGTGTGGAGCAGAGACTGAAGGAAAGGCCATCAAGAGACTGCCTCATCTAGAGATCCATCCCATATACAGACACCAAACCCAGACAACATTGGTGATGCCAAGAAGTACTTGCTGACAGGAGGCTGATGTCTCCCAAAAGGCTCTGCCAGAGCCTGACAAATACAGATGTGGATGCTCACAGACAACCATTAGACTGAGCATGGAGTCCCCAATGGAGGAGGTAGAGAAAGGACTGAAGGATCTGAAAGTGTTTGCAACCCTATAGGATGAACAACAATATCAACCAACCAACCCCTACCTAGGGACTAAACCACCAACCGAAGAGTACACATGGAGGGATCCATCGCAACAGCCACATATGTAGCAGAGGATGGACTTATCTGGCATTAATGCGAAGAGAGGCCCTTGGTCCTGTGAAGTCTCCATGCTCCAGTGTAGGGGAATGACAGGGTGGTGGGTTGGGAGTGGGTGGGTGGGTGGGTGGGAGAGCACCCTCAAAGAAGCAGGGGGAGGGAGTATGGGATAGGGGCATTGTGGAGGGGAAACCGGGAAAGGGTATAATATTTTAAATGAAAATAAATGAAATATCCAATAAAAAATAGTTAAGTAATAATGTAAATAACGGATCTGCACAAAAATGAAACCTGTAAGTACACAAACAGTGGAAGAAATTGAATAAAACAGTAAAACAGTTCAACATCTGAAACTGGAGATGGAATCAGTCAATAAATAAAAGCATTTCTGGTTTCAAGTTGTACTGTTTTGGTTTTGGTTTTATTTTTTGTTTGTTTGTTTGGTTTGCTGTTAAACATTTTATGTTGATCAGGGGACTTGAGTTGAAAACCCAGACATAAATCTACATACATATGGCCGCCAATTTTTTGATAAAGAAGCCTGAAATGAATACTGGAAAAAGGACAGTGTCTTCAACAAACAGTGTTGTTCACATTAGTTGTCTACATTTAGAAGAATGCAAACATTTTCATACTTATTGCTCTGCACAACACCCAACTCCAAATGGATCAAAGATATCAATATAGAACCAGATGCATTAAAATTTTAGAAGAAATATGAGATCAATTAATCAAATAACAACTCAAGTTGACAAGGACCCATCCACTTTGGTGGTAGTAAAAACTGGCATGGCCAAGTATGGTGGTTCCTCAGGAAGGCAGAATCACTCCACTTCAAGATATAGGTATATTACACTTGGACATCCACTCAAAAGATGCCCATTATACTACAGAGATATTTGTTCAGCTATATTTATTGCAGCTCTATTCATAATATTCAGAAATGAGAAACAACCTGGATGCCCCTCAACAGATGATGGATGAAGAAAATGTGATATATTTACAAATTGGAGTATTATTCAACTATGGAAAAATGAAATCGTGAAATTTGCAGATCAATGAATAAAACTAGAAAAGAAAACCATTATGAGTGAGGTGACCCCTACTTAGCATGACGAATACAGTACGAAATCACTTATATGTGGATGTTACCTCTTATTTTTTTTATATATTATTGGATATTTTATTTATTTACATTTCAAATGTTACTGCTTTCCCGATTTCCCCTCCACAACCCTCTATCCCACCCCCCCTCCCCTGCTTCTAGGAGGGTGCTTACCCACCCACCCACTCCCACCTCACTGCTCTAGCATTCCTGTACACTGGGGCATCGAGCCTTCACAGGACCAAGGGCCTCCCTTCCCAATGATGCCAGATAAGGCCATCCTCTGCTACATATGCAGCTGGAGCCATGGGTCCCGCCATGTGTACTCTTTGGTTGATGGTTTAGTCCCTAAGATCTCTGGGGGCTCTGGTTGGTTGATATTGTTGTTCTTCCCTTAGGGTTGCAAACCCCTTCAGGTCCTCCAGTCCTTACCCTAACTCCACCATTGGAATCCCCATGCTCAGTCCGATGGTTTGCTGCAAGCATCCACATCTGTATTGATCAGGTTCTGGCAGAGTCACTTAGTAGAAAGCTATATCAGGCTCCTGTCAGGAAGCACTTCTTGGCATCAGCAATATTGTCTGGGCTTGATGACTGTATATGGGATGGATCCCCAGGTGGGGCCGTCTCTTAACTCAATGATAAGCATGCTACATCCACAGAATCATATAAAGAGTAAGTGAGTATGGGAGATGGATAGATCTCCCTAGGAAAAGGAAATAGAATAGATAGAATAGATGAATAAGTGGCTGTTGGCTAGAACAGGAGATCAAATGGGGAAGGAGAGGGAGGGCGATGATGAGAGAGAACATATGGGAGCGGGAGAGCTAAAACTAAGGATTACTATAGAAGCCAAATACTGTATATGCTGTGTAAAATTTATGAAGACGATCTAAAAGAAAACACCAAATAACTGGAAAGACAGAGCCCCAACTACACATATGTTTTCACAAAATGGAGCTTCTAGTTCAGTGAATGGATTATTACTAATTGAGTTTTTGGCCAAAGTGGTCCCATGAGAACTCCCAACAATTCAGACTATTGCCAGTTCTATGGATTGTTCTTCACAAATTGAGTGCAAATTCCTGTTGCTGAAGACAACATGTTGAACGTGTACAACCCGTTGAACATGGAAAAGTCTGGCTGATGCCTGCTAGAGCCTTTACCCATATATTTTAGTGCCTTTGGCACAGAAAGGTACTCTGTATGACACTAAATGAGAAATGTAAGCACCAACCCAATCACAAACTCTTTGATCTATAATAGTTGCCTGCCTATAAGATATGCCAGTACAATAGTGGTGAAAAGTTTGTAGGAGTTACCAGCCAATACCTGATCTGGCTTAAGGCCCACTCCAAGACATGGAATCCATAACTGGATCCTGCTTTGGTGACTAAGAACCTAAGACCCAGACACTTAGGGCAACATCTTATACTACTAAAGGAACATAGGCATAAATAATTCCTAATGATATTCTGCTATATTCATTGATTAGTGCCTTGCTCAGGCATCATCTGAGAAGCTCCCTCTTGTAGCAGAGGGAAACAAATACACAAATGACTTACACACAATGTGCAGAAAGTGAGAGGCCGTGGAACTCTTGGCCCTCACAGGGTGTTAACATCAAATCCCTCTCTAAGGGATCAGATGACCCAGCAGAAAAGGAGGTAGAAAGAGTGGAAGAGCAAGAGGGGATGGACGACACCAAGGAAACAAGGCCTTTTTAACATAATAGGACCAATGCACATGTGAACTCACAGACTGGGGCAGCATGCATAGGGCCTTCATATAGGTTTTAACAGATGGGGTCCTAGAGCTGAAAGAAGTAGACATATGCCCCCACCCCTAAATTAGAAGCTATCTATAGTTGATAACCACTTGCAAATAAAAATGTAATTTTCTCAAAAAGTGTCACTTGAGAAACCAAGTACTATTTAGGGTAGGCTGCATGCCCAACAGTACATGGCCAATAGAAAATGAACTCAGTGGCATCTTTGGAAGTCCCTTGTATCATCATGTTATACCACTTATTTTTTTTTCATTTTTTAATCTCTCTTTTTGATTTTTACGTGTTTGTTTTTTATCTTTCTCTCACCCATTTTTACCCTAAACTTCCTGTGCATAAATATTATAGCTCCAGGTTTTATGCTTTTATAGGATTCCTAAGGGTGCCAATGAATAGGTCTCTGTTTCTTGTGCATTTTCTTGGGCTCTTTTCCCTGTGTCCATTTTGTCCTAATTCAATATGGGGTTTTTTTGTTGTTGTTTTAATTGTTGTTTTATCTTATATATTACAGGATATTATAATCCTTTAGAAGATTGTTTGTTTTCTAAAGACCGACAAAAAAAGGGTGGATCTGGAGAGGAGAGGAAGTAGAAAGAAGAGAGATTAAAATCTGGATATATTATATTTAAAAAAAATCTATTTTCAGTAAGAGAAAAGCATTATATAACAAAAAGAAAATAATAATAGTCTTCTCTAAATCAAATAAGACCCGTATGTTAAAACATTCTGATTTTAAGTCTCTCTTAATCTTTAGTTTTCAGGCCATCTATTTTTAACATTGTTTGTTGGTGAAATAATTTCCAGTCGTGACATGGAAAATAATGTTAGCATTGATATTACAAAAATGCAGAGTAATAGAATGTAAATTAATATATTTTCATAATGACACAGGAATCCAAGTTTTCAGTAATAGAGGCAAAGTATAAATAGAAATAAAAGACATTTAACAAAAAGTTTAAAAGCAAATTTGAATTGTATGTTCTCATTATTTTTTATCTACTTGATTAAACTACATGAAAAAGCTCATAGGCTACTACTTTTCATGTATAAAGAAGAGAATTCTGAGTATCCCAAAGCCATATTATTTGTGTGATTATGCCCCAATAGGTAAAAGGAATGTTTAGTCGTATAGTAATGCGTGCCTATTTGTGCTTTCCAAATATCATTTAGCACTAAAAAGAAGCAAAGAATCTTTGATCCAGTGGCTAACTCGAGAGCAAGGACAGGAAATATGCAACAAAAATATGGACTAGGTTATGAAATCATAAATCAAACACATTGACAAAAACAATTGACAAGGGCCCAAGTGACAAAGGAAACAATTGAAGATTTGAGTGATTTTGCTACACAAGTTGTGAAGAGCATTTCCTGTTCTCATTTTTCAGAACTATGAGAGCTTGCAAGATTATTTGACTCTAACTAGGTAATCAATAGTAGTTTCTGTTGACAGTGTTCTCTTTCTTACTCTCCAGGATCACTACCCTTCTCTAAAGGTTGCTGAGTGACATGTCATTTGTGAACTTCCTTTCAGAACACTGAACTCTGAAGGTCAATGAGTCAGACAAGGTTGTAATTTACATTTCTGGTCAACTAATATGTCTCTAGAAAAAAGATTCATGTTTATCTTTGGGGTTATCTATAAAAAGAAATTAAGGGTCCTTTCCATTGGAGGAACTAGAACAAAACTGGATGGAAATCATTATCACTAATGACTGCCAAATGCCCCAGGACACATGGAACTCATTTGTGGTTTCAATGATTACTGGAAGAAGACTTTAGCAGATCCTTTTAAGATAGCACTATTCAAGGGTGTCCTTCAAAGGGAATTGAATAATTCCCTTGGCCTCTGATAAAGCTGAAGTCAATTAAAAATAACGGTAAAGAATCTTAGAAATGATCTGTGGGTAAAGACCTCTGCCTGGGCCACCAGGGGTCCATAGTCAACAAGCGCCAGGGGAAAACTACCCTCCCAGGAGCATGGAAAAGCCTTGAGTGGGGTTAAGGCGAGCACCACTGCTCACCAGGACCCACCTGGAACCAGCGGGATACAGGGCCTGAGGAAACTCGGGGACAGGAAACATCTGAACCTTCCGGTTTCCATCTGTGGGTGGAGACCTCTGCCTGGGCCACCAGGGGTCCATAGCCAATGAGTGCCAGGAGAAAGCTACCCTCACAGGAGCATGGAAAAGCCATGAGTGGGGTTAAGGTGAGCACCACTGCTCATCTGGACCCACCCGGAACCCTCGGGACACAGGGATGAGGTAAAGTCAGGGACATGAACTTTCCGGTTTCGATCTGTGCCGGGGGACCTCAGCCTGGGCCACAGGGCTCGGGGGAGAGCTGTTATCCCAGGAGTGCTGACACACCTTTGAGCACAGGCAAAATCATCACTTCTCTTCAAACTCGCTTGATCAAGAGGGACCCTTGCAGAGCCATCACGACATAGGAACCAAGGGACAGCTAGGGACAAGATCCTTCTGGTTTCTGTCTGCACCCCAGAACTGACCCTATGCCACAGCTCCCCAAACCCAAATACCTCTCACAGAGAGCAGGTCTTCAAGGAGTATTGACACAGAGGCCTGCAGGAGGGGCAAGCCACAGCCAGACAGAATAAGACTAGCTAACATCAGAATTAACAAAATGGTGAAAGGCAAGGGTAAGAGCATAAGGAACAGAAACCAGCTCTCCAACCACACCAAGCCCTGGATACCCCAACACACCAGAAAAGCAAGACTCAGATTTAAAATCATTTCTCATGTTGATGATAGAAGACTTTAAGAAAGAAATGAATAACACCCTTAAAGAAATACAAGAGAACAGAGATAAACAACTAGAAGCCTTTAAAGAGGAAACACAAAAATCCATTAAAGAATTATAGGAGAACACAATCAAACAGGCAGAATTACAGGAAAAGACAATCAGACAGACAAAGGAAATGCACAAAACTATCCAAGAGCTAAAAATAGAAATAGAAACAATAAAGAAATCAAAAAGGGAGACAACCCTGGAGTTAGAAAACCTAGGAAAGAGATCAGGAGTCATTGATGTAAGCATCACCAACAGAATACAAGAGATAGAAGGTAGAATCTCAGGAGCAGAAGATACCATAAAAAACATCGACACAACAGTAAAAGAAAATGCAAAATTCAAAAAGCTTCTAACCCAAAACATCCATGAAATCCAGGACACAATGAGAAGACAGAACTTAAGGATAATCGGTATAGAAGAGAGTGAAGATTCCCAAATTAAAGGACCAGCAAATATCTTCAACAAAATTATAGAAGAAAACTTTCCTAACCTAAAGAAAGAGATGAACATAAATATACAAAAAGCTTACAGAACTCCAAGCAGATTGGACC
>CM052722.1:4176535-4199983 GCA_028551405.1 Uromys caudimaculatus
ACCTATCAGAATTACACCTGACTTCTCACCAGAGACTATGAAAGCTAGAAGATCCTGGGCAGAACTCATACAGACCCTAAGAGAACACAACTGCCAACCCAGGCTGCTATACCCAGCAAAACGCTCAATTACCTTAGATGGTGAAACCAAAATATTCTATGACAAAACCAAATTTACACAATATGTTTCCACAAACCCAGCCCTGCAAAGGATAATGGATGGTAAACATAACTCAAAGAGGGAAACTACACCCTAGAAAAAGCAAAAAAGTAATCTTTCAACAAACTCAGAAGAAGATAGCCACATAAGTAACATCGAAAATAACAGGAACCAACAATCACTATTCCTTAATATCTCTTAACATCAATGGACTCAATTCCCCCAATAAAAAGACATAGACTGACAGACTGGATCCATAAAGAGGACCCAGCATTTTGCTGCATTCAAGAAACACATCTCCATGATAAAGACAAACACTACCTCAGAGTAAAGGGTTGGAAAACAAGTTTGCAGGCAAATGGTCCCAAGAAACAGGCTGGAGTAGCCATTCTAATATCAGATAAAATCGACTTTCACACAAAAGTCATCAAAAAAGATAAGGAGGGACACTTCATACACATCAAGGGAAAAATCTACCAAGAACTCTCAATTCTGAACAGATATGCTTCAAATGCAAGGGCACCCACATTCATAAAAGAAACCTTACTAAAGCTCAAAGAACACATCGCACCTCACACAATAATAGTAGGAGACTTCAACACTCCACTATCATCAATGGACAGATCTTAGAATCACAAACTAAACAGAGACTCAGTGAAACTAACAGATGTTATGAACCACATGGTTCTTATGGTTCTAAGTTTTGTAAAGAGAACTTGGGCTGTAGCTCAGCAGTGAAGAAATGTGTGGAGAAATGTCCAGGCATGGACAAAGCTCTAAGCTTGATCCCTAGCAATCCAAAAATAACATTTAAAAAAATTGTAAAAACAATTTTCAACGACTTCCTTGAGATAACTTCAGGGGAATGGCTTTCTACTTCTTTTTCAGGTTTTTTTTTACATCAAATTTTGTCTGTGTTTTATTGTCATTGTCATCATCATCATCATCATCATCCCCATCATCATCATCGGGGGCCTGTGACACAGAACACACATGGACATTAGAGTTCACTTGTAGGTGTTCGTTATCTTCTTCCTACAAACAGATTTAGGGATGTCACTCAGATGATCAGTATTTCTGTCAAGAGCCATTAGCCACTGAGATATTTGGACAGAATCCATATAATAATTATTTTTATCTTTTTGTTGTTGTTACTTTTGGAATTCAGTTACATTTGTGACAAATATGTAAGTGTATCAGTGGTGACATTAAATGATCAGTGGAGAAAATATACCTATTTGAAGATCTTAAAAAAAAAAAAAAAAAAGAATCTTAGAAACATGTATAGGTGCTTCTACCACACTGGATTCTTGAAGCCTTTTAATACCCTGGAACCTAATGAAACAAGCAAATAAACAAACAAACAAAAATTATGAGGAATAAATCCCGAACTTTTCCCAGGCTGCTTTTGTGAACAGCCAAATGTCAAAAAGTGGTTAACATTATCTATTATCTGAAGTCTTCATATTGTCTTGCCAGCTTCTTCTTTTCTGATTGGATATTGGAGTACATTCTCTGTACATAGGATCATATCATCAATGGAGGCTTTTTGAAGTCAGCATTTTTTTTTATTTGAGAAGTTGAAAAATACCCTCCTAAGAGATAAGGCTACAAATACACTAACTTGGGAATAAGCCTCTTTCTTTGCAGAACTATAATCTAACAATACTTTTTTATTATCTCAGCCTTTTTCAATTTTAGACTTTCCTTTTTATTTCTCATATAGACAACTTTCTCCTAATTCTACCCTTTCTATATTGATCCAGTATTTTTTCTCTTTTCCTACCACTGTCTAAAAAGTCTTTAAAACTGACTTGGAATAAATTCTTATGTCCAAACCCATTTCCACTCACATGCCTCTTTTTCTTCATGAGAACTATATCTGGTCATAGCATTGACTGGGTCTAATTGTCAAGAGGAAGAGTCAAGTATCCTAATTTGGCATGAAAAAGCCTTCTAACAATTTTAATTCATGGCTTTCTTCCTTTGAGACATTTTTATGAGAATTCAGCCTTAATTAGGATCTTTTCATCAAAACCCTCCTTTCAAGGTGGAGGAATCTATGAAGAAAAGGGTTAGGAATATTTTAAGAGGTGGTAGTTGACTCCAAGGAAACAGTGTCTTCCATAAACAATAGGACTGGTACACATTTGAACTCACAGAGTCTCTTAACAACATGCACAAGGACTGCACAAACTCAAGAAAGAAGGATTCCCAGCACTGAGATGAGGAAGTGGACATGGGCTCCTACCGTCAACTAATAAACTATATGTAATTGATAACTGCTAGCAAAGGAAAAATCAGTTTCCTCTGTTGCAATATCACTGGGTACTTTGACAGCACTTCAGAGCAAGGCTAGGATTTTTTTCTCCTTTTGCTTTGTTTAAGCTTTTTTTTTCCTTATTGGTCTTTTGCTTGTTTATTTGATTTCCATTTTTATGAGAGTGTTTCTTATTTTTTGTTAGTCTATTCTTAAGAGAGAAAAGAGATCTGTAAGTTTGGGTAGGTACGGAGGTGGTAATGAAATGGAAGAGGGGAGATACATGATCAAAATATGCTGTACACAAAAAGTTTTATCCATAACAGCTGTTCCAGTTACCCAACTTGATTAATTTTTTAAGCCTAAAGCATCTGGCTAAGGCTGGAAGGATTTCTGTTCTTAGTCACATACTAAGAGAAATAATGGAGTCGAGAAATTATCAATAAATGCCATTTCACATTTCCTGTCTAAAAATCTCCTAATAGGGAAGCTTGAGTTTAATTCTTGTGTAAACCTACTATTCTCTTGTTCATGAGTTGTTTTCTTTCCAGGAATCAGAGTCTGATGAAAATCCAATGTAGACTTTCTTTCCAAAGGATAACATAAGAGTAAAAATGCTTCAGAAGCTTTCCAAGTTCCTAAAGCACCAATAATAAGACATCTCCACAGATGATTTTTGAAAGCAGAGTCACATAATAATTTGAATTATGTTGTATTTTATAAAGAGAGAAGGAATAGGTTTGGTAGAGGTACAGTCAGGTGTGGGGGATGGGATGCCATGGTGGGCCTATGCTGAGGCAACCCTTTACCCTGAGGGACCAGCCACACAGCAGTGACAGTATAGTATAGAATAGAGTTAATTTAGAGCATGGTGAAGGGAGCTGAGAGGGTACTAGAGATAGAGAAAGGCAGAGAGTAAAGGAGTAGAGGTTTTCCATGAGGATGTGGAGAGAGGGGGAGGGGAATTGAGAGGGGTAACAGGTACAAGGGGACAGAGCAGGAGCAAGAGAGCCAGACTAATCAGAGAGCACAGAGACAGTATCCAAATTAACAAAATCAGAAATGAAAAGGGAGATATAGCATACGAATTTGAGGAAATTCAAAAAAAATCATCAGATCCTACTACAAAAGCCTATACTCAAGAAAATTAGAAAATCTGGATGAAATGGACAATTTTCTAGACAGATACCAAATATTAAAGTTAAGTCAGGATCAGATAAACCATGTAAACCATCTCATAACACCTAAAGAAATAGAAGCAGCCATTAATAGTCTCCCAATCAAAAAAAGTCCAGGACCAGATGGGTTTAGTGCAGAATTCTATCAGACCTTCAAAGAAGACCTAATACCAATACTCTTCAAACTATTCCACAAAATAGAAACAGAAGGAAAACTACCCAATTCATTCTATGAGGCCACAGTTATACTGATATCAAAACCTTACAAAGACCCAACAAAGAAAGAAAACTTCACACCAATTTTCCTTATGAATATTGATGCAGAAATACTCAATACAATGCTCACAAACTGAATCCAAGAATACATCAAAATGATCATTCATCATGATCAAGTAGACTTCATCCCAGGGATGGAGGGATTGTTCAATACCCAGAAATCCATCAATATAATCCACTACATAAACAAACTCAAAGAAAAAAAAACACATGGTAATTTCATTACATTCTGAAAAAGCATTTGACAAAATTCAACATCCCTTCATGATAGAAAGAACAGGAATTCAAGGCCGATACCTGAACATAGTAAAAGCAGTATACAGCAAACCAGTAGGCAACATCAAACTAAATGGAGAGAAACTTGAAGGCATTCCCACTAAAATCAGGGACTAGACAAGGATGTCTACTCTCTCCCTATCTATTCAATATAGTAATTGAAGTTGTAGCTAGAGCAATTAGACAACAAAAGGAGGTCAAAGGGATACAAATTGGAAAGGAAGAAATGAAAATATCA
The DNA here is from genome assembly GCA_028551405.1 of Uromys caudimaculatus. NCBI lineage: Eukaryota > Metazoa > Chordata > Mammalia > Rodentia > Muridae > Uromys > Uromys caudimaculatus. The sequence goes on from CM052722.1 coordinate 4,180,923, forward strand.
CTATTTGCAGATGATATGATCATATACTTAAGTAACCTGAAAAACTCCACCAGAGAACTGCAACAGCTGTTCAGCAAAGTGGCCGGATATCAAATTAACTCAAACAAATCAGTAGCCTTCCTATACTCGAAGGATAAACAGACTGAGAAAGAAATTAGGAAAATTACACCCTTCACAATAGTCACAAACAATATAAAGTATCATGGTGTGACTCTAACCAAACAAGTGAAAGATCTGTATGACGAGAACTTCAAGTCTCTGAAGAAAGAAATTGAAGAAGACTTCAAAAGATGGAAAGATTTCCCATGCTCATGGATTAGCAGGATTAACATAGTAAAAATGGCCATCTTGCTGAAAGCAATCTACAGATTCAATGCAATCCCCATCAAAATTCCAACTCAATTCTTCATAGACTTAGAAAGAGCAATTCTCAAATATATTTAGAATAACAAAAAACCCAGCATAGCAAAAACTATTCTCAACAATAAAAGAAATTCTGGGGGAATCAGCATCCCGGACCTCAAGCTGTAGTACAGAGCAATAGTGATAAAAACTGCATGGTATTGATACAGTGACAGGCAGGCAGAACAAGGGAATAGAATTCAAGACCCAGAAATTAACCCACATACCTACGGTCACTTGATCTTTGACAAAGGAGCTAAAACCATCCAGTGGAAAAAAGACAGCATTTTCAACAAATGGTACTAGCTGAACTTTAAGTCAACATGTAGAAGAATGCAAATTGATCCATTCTTGTCTCCCTGTACAAAACTCAAGTCCAAGTGGATCAAGGACCTCCAAGTAAAACCAGATACACTGAATCTAATAGAAGAGAAAGTCAGGAAAAGTCTCTTCACAGGCACAGGGGAAAAGTTCCTGAACAGAACACCAATGGCTTATGCTCTAAGATCAAGAATGAACAAATGGGACCTCATGAAATTGCAAAGCTTTTGCAAGTCAAAGTTCACTGTCAATAGGACAAAATGGCAACCAACAGATTGGGAAAAGATCTTTACCAATCCTAGGTCTGATAGAGGGCTAATATCCAATATATACAAAGAACTCAAGAAGTTAGACTCCAGAGAACCAAATAACTCTATTAAAAATGGGGAAAAGAGCTAAACAGAGAATTCTCAACTGAGGAAATTTGTAGGACTGAGCAGCACCTAAAGAAATGTTCAACATCTTTAGTCATCAGGGAAATGCAAATCAAAACAAGTCTGAGATTCCACCTCACACCAGTCAGAATGGCTAAAATCAAAAATTCAGGAGATAGCAGATGCCGGTGAGGATGTGGAGAAAGAGGAACATGCCTCCATTGCTGGTGGGATTGCAAGCTGGTACAACCACTCTGGAAATCAGTTTGATGGACCCTCATAATACTGTACATAATACTACCTGATGATCCAGCTATCCCACTCCTGGGCATATACCCAGAAGATGCTCCAACATATAATAAGGACACATGCTCCACTATGTTCATAGCAGCCATACTTATAATAGCCAGAAGCTGGAAACAACCCAGATGTCCCTCAACAGAGGAATGGATACAGAAAATGTGGGACATATACACAATAGACTACTACTCAGCTATTAAAAACAATGACTTCATGAAATTTCCTGGCAAATGGATGGAACTTGAAAATATCATCCTGAGTGAGGTAACTCAGTCACAAAAGAACAAACTCGGTATGTACTCACTGATAAGCGGATAATAACTCAAAAATTTGAAATACCCATGATTCAATTCTCAGCAACTATTGGACTGAGCATGGGATCCCAGGTGGAGGAGTTGGAGAAGGGACTGAAGGAGATGTGGGAGTTTGCAGCCTCTTGGGGAGGGAGCAGCAGTGTTAACTGGTCAGCCTCCCCCCTGGCGCCCAGAGACTGGACCACCAACCAAAGAATGCATATGGAGGGACCCATGGTGCTGGCCACATATGTGGCAGAGGAGGGCCTTGTTGACCATCAGTAGGAGGAGAGGCCCTTGGGTCTGACAGTGTTAGATGCCCCAGTACAAGAGAATGCCAAGGAGGGAAGCCTGGAGTAGGTGGGTGGGTGGGGGCATTGGTAGGGGGGTTTCAAAGAGGAGATCTGGAAAGGGGAAAACATTTGAAATGTAAATAAAATATCAAAAAAAGAAGTCAATCACAGTATGTTTGTGCTATAAAATACATTAATATTACTGAAATATCGTGATATTTGTGTATACAAGAATTCATTCATCAAATTGTACTAAGCTCTATTCTTTAAGGTACATATATAATGTGTTGTTAATAGAATTCATTGTAAGACTTCAAATGAAGTTTTAAAAACCAAGATATAGGTATATCACGCTTTGCCTTCTATGAGATATCTTATTTAGTCACCCAGACAAATTTGTCATTTTCCTCACTTTAGATATGAGATAGCTGAGATTTAGCTGTATTAAGCACAAAGTTTACTGTTAATTACCCTGTCCAGGAGAGGACAAAAACCAAGTGAAACCCAGACACATACTACCAAGTGTATTATAATTAATTTAAAGACGTAGAGAATACATCTTATCATAAATTATTTATCAAATATCTATAGAAGTTAAATTTCATGTACAATATATTGATGTAGTTCTGTGGAATATAGTCATTTGTTTTCATTATTTTAAGCACATTATATCACAGTTCTTTTTCTTGTTAATATTTTCAAAGAAAGCATAAATATTTATATATAAAAATACATGAATAGTATTCGGAGAGCTTTAATTCCTGTGTTGTATAAAATCATTAGCTTGGTAATATTTACTTTTCTTGACTAGTTCCCACCCAATTGAATTTATAAATGAATATTTTATTTAGACCACAATAGAACTAGCTAAACAGCCTTCAAATAATAAAGCCAATATAATCTACCTCTTATATTTTACCTTATTTATATTTGCACATCAAATATATAAACAAAATTTTATTTCAATGTAGTTCAAGTGGGCTATTTTTCTTTTAAAACAATAATTATTATGTCTTGGTATCAAGTGTTATTTCAACTCAATTGTTTTATATTTTTTTATTCTTCCCTCATATATTATATCCCAACCACAATTTCCCCTCCTTCCATTTCTCCTAGGCCCCTATCCCCCACCTCCCTACTACCTCAGATCCAGTGTTCCTCCATTTACTTTTAAAAGAAGAAAAGATCATAGCTTAACATAGTTTAGCAAGTTACAGTAAGACTAGGCACAAACCCTCATATTAAGGCTGGACCAGGCAACGCAGGAGGAAGAAAAGTGCTCCAATTATATTATTATTATTAGGACATATCTATTATTTACTAGTAGTTGTCATTCATTAAAATGTTAGGATAAGAAGAAGCATGTGTTCTTAAATATAATCAGTCATTTTATCCCCCTTGTACATTGTCTCTTTCCAAAAATAGAATTATTCACAGAATAGCAGTCATTTTGTTGGCATAATTTTTTCCAAATTACGTTGCTCACTTGTTTGTCATACATGAGTAATTTTAATGTAGGATGTAAAGGGCTTAGAAGTATTTTACATTGTTATAGTACTACATTGTTACACATTGTTAATGTAATTTCAATGTCTGAAGTATCTGACAATCGAAAATAATCAATATGTTTAGCAAACAAAGGAATGGATATAGCTGCTCAATAAACACATAAATATTTGTTAAGTAAAAAAAATCCAATATCATTAAAAACAAAGAAAAGGCTTGGCCACACATATTGTAAAAGAACATGCAAGAAATGTTAATAAGGACCTATGAAATGGTTAAGTGGGTAAAGGCTCTGTCACCAAACCAGAGGAACAGAGTTCAATCTCTGGATCCATAAGGTAGAAGGAGAAAACTGACTCCTCTAAGTTGTCTTATGCTCTTCATACTTATACCATTCTAGCATATGTGAGCATGTGCACACATGTGCACATACATGCACACACACACTCCCACACCCCTTATGCACTTACACACACACAATCAAATTAAAACAATCAGTAAAATATAAAAAATATTCTAAAACAAAAAACTTCTTTTAACATATCAGAAATTGTCAATTTTCAGGGAAATGCAAATTAAAATAAAAACGTGATATCATGCCCAATAGAATGCCTCCCCCCAAAGGACAGGTTTTACAAGTATTGTAAAGATATAAGTTGAATGGAATTTTCATATATTGTTGGTGTTGGATAAAATGATTGATCTACTTGGGAAACTTTCTTGTTGAACTACTTGTCAGTTTCTTATAAAATCAAGCCTATAGCTACTATGTGGCCCAACAACACGGCTCCTAGATATTTGCCACAGATAAATGAAAATGTATAAGAAAACGTTATGTTCTCCAGGTATGGCCAAAACATGTTCTTTTATGCTTATGGGTGTCTTTGTTTTCATGTATCTCTGTGTACCACTTGTGTACCTGGTGCTCATGGAGGTCAGAGAGGGCACTGTATCCTCTAGAATTGGAGCTATAGACAGTTGTAAGCTACTGTATGGATGCTGCAAATTGAATCAGGGTCCTGTGGAAGAGTAACTAGTGTTACGAACTGTTGGGCCATCTCTCCAGGTCCTGTGGTATTCTTTTATTTACTTTCTTGTTATCAGTTTTGAAAGTTGGCATACAAAATAATGGGTTTCATTATGATATTTTCATACATATATATTATTATACTGTGTTCTCTTTCTCCCACTACTCAACTTTTCTCCCCTATCTCCTCCATACCCTCTTGTTTGCCCCTTCCTTCCTATAAATAGTGTCCAAAGCATTGTTGAGTAAAATATGAATACTGAGAGCAATATACTACTGGTTTCAATATATAGTATAACACTAGAATAATCAAAACAATATACTACTGATTTCAAACAGATATATAGACAAATGAAACAGAATTAAGAGGCCACAAACCAATCTACACAGGTAGAGCTAATTATTTTTCAGTAAGCTTATCTTAGGAAAACTCAGTATCTATATGCATACAAGTAAATATAGACCTTTATCTCATACCAGGTACAAAAGTCAACACAATATAAGTTCAAAATTAAACATATGACAAATAAGTATATAATATCAGGAAAAAAACAAGATAAAACTACATAATATTAGTCTAAATGATACTTGTTTTGGATGTATCCCTCAGAACTCAGGTACTAGTAAGAGTAGACAAATGGGATGACATCAAAAGAAAAATGCAGTGTGACAGAAATGAGCAAAAGAACAAAGATATAGTCAGAGGGTAGAGGAAACTCTGCAGACTACACATTGAATCAGATATTAATATCACACCTCCTTTTACATACATACACAAAGTCACCTTGATAGAAAACAAAATCAAAAAGTAGACAGAGGACTTGAATGTACAGTTCCTATGAAAAGAAATAAAAACTAAGCTTGCTGACACAGACCTCTAATCCCAGCTACTTAAGAGGCTGAGATAGGAAGATGGGAAGGCAGGTTCAGAGACTGCTTTGCACTAAGTACAATGAATTCAGGGCCAACCCAGTGAACTTCCTGAGTACCATCATGAAATATAAAAAGGAAAGAGAGTGATGAGTATATAGCTCAGAGAAAGAACACTTGGTAAGCATTCATCAAGTCTTAGGTTAAATTTTCAGTACTAGAAAATTTAAATTGGACATAAAATAGCCATTGAGTTTATAATAAACTCAACATCATTTATTATTATATAATAAATAAATAAATACATTCAATTAAATTACAATGTAGCTGGGCATAGTGATGCAGGCCTTTTACCCCAGCACTCAGCAAGCTGAAGCAGAAGGATATCAAGTTTGAAGTCTGCCTACACTGCATAAAAAGATCCTGTGCCAAGAAACAAATGCAAAAAAATATGGCCCCTGCACTCTTCCCCCCCAAAAAAAAAACAACTGAAAAAAAAAAACTAAAGTAGGTAGCTGTTTAAAGTTGTCACAATATTGTGCTTATTTGAATGAAAACTGTCTCCATAGGCTATATTTTTGTTTCCAAATTAATGGAACTGTTTGGTAAGCATTAAGTCTCTGATCTTGACAGAAGAGGTGTGTCACTAGGAGTGGGTGTTGAGATTTCAAAGGACTCATGTCATCCTATTGTGTTGTCTATCTCCTACATGCAGATCAAGCTGTGAACTCTCAGCTGCTTAGGCCAGCATGACTGTTGCTTGCTTTCACTCTGCCTAATATGATGGATTCTTAATCCTCTAAAACCATAATCTCAATTAAAAGTTCTGCTTTACATGTTGTCTTGGTCATGATGTTTTATCACAGCAATGAAAGAGTAACTAATACACATGTGTATAAAAAAAGAAGATGCAATGTTGGCAAGAATGTGAGGAGGGAAATTTTATCCATTATTGTTGGGAACATAAATTAATAAAACCGTTACAGAAAACAGTATGACAGTCATCAAAAAGTTAGCCATAGAACAGCAATGTGATAAAAATATGATAGTCATTCCACTACTGTGTAGATAACCAAAAGAACTGAAATTCTTATGTTGAAGTGATATATGCACATCCATATTTATTACAAGAGAATTTATAATAGTCAAGATAAAAAAATCAACCTAACTGCTGATCTTCACAAAAGTGTACAAAGAAGCATTGTATATGTGTGTGATAACACTATTCTGCCATTTCAAAAAGCAGGCAATCTTGTTATTTATAGCAGCATGGATTAATCTGAAAGACAATGATCACCAAAGTGAGCCCAGGCACAGAAAAATAGTGCATGTTATCTCAGTGCTATAAAGTGATAACAGTTGAATTCATGGACTTAGATAGTAGAATGGTAGTTGTTTTTGTTAGGCTTACTATTTCTGTGATGAAACAACATGACAAAAGTAATTTAAAGGAGAAAGAGTTTATTTGGCTTACACCTCCACAGTACATTTTCTTTTTTAATCACTGAAGGAAGTCAGGACAGAAACTCTAACCAAGGGAGGAACTTGGAGGCAGGAGCTAATGTAGAGGACATGGAGGGATGCTGCTTACTGACTTGCTCTCCATGACTGGCTAAGCCTGCTTTCTTATAGAACTCAGGACCACCAGTCCAGTGATGGCATCACCCAGGATCAGTAGGACTCTCTCCAATCAATCACTAATTAAGCAAATGCCCTACAGCTGGATCTTAGGGAGGCATTTTCTCAATTGATGTTTCTTCCTTTAGATAACTTTAGCTTGTATCAAGATGACAGAAAACTAGACAGGACAGTGGTTATCATGTGCTGTCTGTCTCTATTAAAATATGTTAGTTAAAGATCATAACATATCAGAGAGAAAAGTAGTCTTGAGGTGTGTTTTACACCAGTTGATTATAGTTAAGAAATTTATTGTAGCCTGAAAATCACTAAAAGAATACACCTCAATTCTCATGGAAAACCCCACTAAGAATGTGTGACATTGCAGGTGAATTTCTTCTTTGAACTAGTCCACAATGCAAGTGCATTTCAAGACATCATGGTGTATGTATATCATAAATATGTGTCACTTTAGAAATCAATTTAAATTTTAAAATAATCACCTATTTTGCTTAATCATTTCCATCTAGAACAACTCAAATGCCTTTGTCATGATATTAACATAAGGGAATATTACTCAGCAATAAAAGTGAATTAACTGCTTGTTTATAATTAATAGATCATAGGAACATTGTACAAATAAATTCATATAGAAGAAAGTACATATCAAGTCATCCCACTGGTCAAAAACAGTTTAATCTATGGTGAAAGGCATAGATCAATGCCTGCCTTTTCAGAGAACTTTCCTAAACAATACTGCATCTACATTCAGGTCTTAATTATATAGACATAATCAGTTGTGAAAATTCACTGAACCACAAAGATATGTGATATGTGTTGGAGGTGGGGAATGATTAAATAATAAATCATTAAAAGTGTTCAGAAAAGAACTTAATCTTTTTACAACATTGAATTAACTTTGCTGAAGAAAAAAAGAAAATCATTCTATTGTTGATTCATTTTCTGCTTCCAATCCCTGAGATCAAAATGTTGGTTCTCTCCAGTTTTTTTATATTTGCTTTTGGAAGTTCACTAATTTTAAAAATTAAAATTTATATATTGTGGAGTCAAAAGCTATTTTATGTATTTTCTCAATTTATTAGTAAAATGTATTTCTTGCTTTGTATTGTTTTGGTTTGGTTTTTGTTTTTTTGATACAAGATTTCTTTGTGTAGCTCTGACTGTCCTGGAATTCATTCTGTAGACCAGACTGGCCTTGAACTCACAGAGATCTGTCTGCCTCTGCCCCACAAGTGTTGGGATCAAAGGTGTACACCACCATTGCCGTACAACTAAAGTGTATTTGTAAATGCACTTTTTTCTTCCTCGGACAGGGACTCACTACATAGCCTAGGCTGACTGTGGAATCAGAGTCCTAGTTCAACTCCAAAGTGTTGGAATTCCAGAAGTCACTGCTGGGATCAGATACACTGCATTTATTCGCTCACCTTTGGAGACAGGGTCTCACTATGTAGCCTGTGTTGGCCTGGAACTCTGAAGACCAGGATGGCTGCAGACTCTCCACAATCCACTAGAATTATAAGCACTCTGGATGACACCTGGAGGATTATGCCTGTTTATACACACCACTATATATCCATCACCCTTATGAATTAGAAATTGTTTTTAGCTGCAGGTAGCAGAGAAGTTGGCTAAAATGGCTTCAAGCACAAATCCACTTTTATTCAAAGAAAAAGCCTTGAAGGCAGTGGTCTCAGAGTTGTCTAGCATTTTAGTGGTGTCCTGAGGTTTCAAGTTCTTCCTGCTTTTCTGTTGTTATCAGCATGATTCCTTCCATCCTGAAGCTGCTGATGCTGCTGGACTGGAGCATCTTGACACTCAAAGTAGTCTTTAGCAAATGGGAAGCAGAAGGAAACTTTGAGATGGCAACCAATAGCATATGCCTTAATTCTAATATTCTATTTGGAGAAAATATAAGCCTCACATGACTATCATATCAGAGGCAAGAAGAAATGTAAAAAAAAAAAATGGCCTATTTGTAGCTACACCAAGAAACATTTGACTATGGCTATAGTGAGATGATTATTCAGAGGTTTTTAACTAATACACTTACTCCTTCCTAAAAATTGAATCTAAATCACAGCTTGTGGTGTTTCATTTTCTCTGATTTTCTTTTCTTTTTTTTTTTTCCTTATTACCTGTTCTGTTTCAAATTTTTGGCTGAACTCATGTACCTTATCTTCTGAAAGACTGAGAAAGATTTCATTCAACTAAGACCTTCCTCTAGATGTTTGTGCTCCAGGTGGCACTGTGCTGACAAAAAGAACTTTGGCAGAACTGAAAATTCCATATACTTTTGGAAACAGTGTGTGAAAGATTTTATGCTATAGCGTGATGGATCTATCTGTGAACAATATCCTTAAGGGAGCAAATTGGGAGGCAGAAAAAAGGAAAGAAGATGCCCATGGCTGATAAATATCAAGTCTTATGACATGCAGAAGCAGTGCGGAAGACATATAAAAACAAAAGAAGAATCCATAGTCCTCATCCAAGGGACAAAAGGAAAGCTAGGAGATGATTTTGTAGTGCCTTTCACTATTGGTAATGATTTCATAAATGGAATTCCTAGATGAAAATAAGAAGAATGAGGTTTTGCCCTGAAGGAACATTATTTGGCATGGAGGGGGGGCATTATAAGTAATGCTGATATAGTACAATAACCCTGCATTTAGACTTTACAGAGAAAAGCTTCCGTGATAACATCTGCCATCGTCCCTAAGAGACCTATCCACCATAGATCCATATTCTTTTTAAATGAGTGAGCCACACAGGAACTTGCAGCTGAGATTGATTGGAAGAATTAAATTAGATATGGCATAAAATGTTTGATACATTGCCAGTCATAGAGTTGGGACTCAGTAAGTGGCAGTTATTACTCTAAATAGAGGAATATAACAATAGATAGCTTGAGTGGCATGGTGCAGATGTAGATAATGAGGCTCCGACCCCTCCAATAGCTTATTCAAGGTCTTCCATATAATTTATACCTGACTCCTCAACAATGCTATTCTCACTGTGCTAGCTGCTCACATTATCTATCTGCATTTCATCCGGGGAAGACACTTCTCAGACTAGTTTTGATAAGGACAATTGTATCAAGGTGACAATTTCTCCCCAAATGCAGATATATCACTAGCCTGCTTATGAGGAAAAAACAGGGCAAAATACTTTTATTTGAAAGAATTTAAAAATATGAAATCTATGGACAAGAAATCATATTATGTACCTTTATTGGAGACTGTCATAGATCATAGATGATTATATGTGGGAGATCAGCTAGTCTGTGCTCCTTCAGCGACAAAACAATAATTGAACAGGTGATGACTTTCATAGTTAGAACATCATATTAGCTTTAAAATAGACACTCACTGAGTCCCAGCTTAGTTCAATTTCATCAGCTAATGCTGTGCACAGAACATGTCAATTAGACCACACTGCAAATGGATATGGAAGCCACAACTTCTTTGCAGGGCTGGCGGTGTCTCATTGTGTAGCCTTGGCTGGCCTAAAACACAGAGTATACTCAAACTTACAGAAATCTGCCTTCCACTACCTCTGCTTCAAGAGTGATAAGATTAAAGCTATGTGCCACCATGCCCAGCTAAAACCCTTTGATAAATATCACTATAAACATGGTTTTAAATTTAAAATTTCCTTGTTTCAACAAGTCTTTGATACAGACTAAACCAAATGATTATTAGTAACTAAAATAAGATTATTAAGTTTTATAAGAACAATACACAAACTTCTAGTTTACTTATGTTGTGGTTTCTACCTTTAGTATATACAAGCTTTAAAATGAATATCATCATAAATAATTAAAATAATATATAAATAAATGTTGATATTCCTAGGCAATAGTTATCTTGATTGATTTTATAGGTGTTCTTTTATTGTCAATTCATTTACATTTGCAAATCTTAGATATTTAGATGTTTGTCTCAGAAGCTATTTTCTACTTTTATATTGCATTAGCTTCATTACTAATAGGTCAGCTCAAATAGATATACTTCATTATTTGTAACTGACAGATGTATGAATACCTTAAAATTGATATGGCCATAAATTTAGATTATTTTAATAGACATGGATGTTATGCCTGCATCCATGTAAGTGCACTGTGTGTGCCCCATACCAAAGGTGTGAATGGAGCAACAAAATGTAGAGTTAAAGACAATTGTAAACAACAATGTGGATGCTGGAAAAAAGAAGCCAACCAACTCTGCCTGGTTCCCTGGAGGCCTGCTGCCATTAGTAACTACTAGCTCTACCTACAGTTCCAGAGGCCTACTCCCACCAGGGACTACTAGACCAACATCAGACACAACTGGATGGCTAAAGGACAGCACAATGACTCAATCAACAAAAGCCAGGGCAATATGCAAGCATCACAACCTAAGCTATACTATAGCAAGCTCTGGATAGCCTAACATACCTAAAGAGCAAGACAATGACCTTAAATCTCATCTTACGGAGATGATAGAGGCCTTTATGGAGGAAATAAATAAAGGCCCCATTATTCTTGAAGCAGGTTCTTACTGTGTAACTCAAGCTAGCCTCAAATTAACAATCCACCTTTCTTATCCTTTTGAGGGTTATAGTTACATAGATTATTATTTTATTGATGATCATTTAAATTTTTATAATTATTATAAAGTAAATGTTGCACATAAGATTTCTTTATAAGCCTTTTTGTACATTTATGTGGCATTTCATTTCTCTGGGGTAAATATTGTTGGAACAGTAGTAAGTCTTCCCAATGAAAAATCACTCCATTCACTTAGAGATTAATAAAGGAAGCTCTTTTTGTCATTTTTGAGATCATAATTTAATTACAACGTTTCTCCCTTCCCTTTCTTCCTCAAATCCCTCCCTTATAACCCTCCCTGCTTTTCTTCAAATTCATGGGTTCTTTTTCCCACTAATTGTAATAACATGCATATATATATATATATGCATATATATATACATACATATATATATATGCATATATATATACATACATATATATATATGCATATATATATACATACATATATATATATGCATATATATATACATACATATATATATATATGGACATATATTTCTAAATATAACCTGTTCAGTTCCAATAATGCTACCTCTCTGTATGTTGTCAGGGCTCAACTTTTGGTACTGGATAATGAGTTGGTGAGCTCTTCCTTGGCAAAGATCACCTCTCCTGTTCTCACCTTTCCTCAGTTGCCCGTAGGATTGAGGTCTCATGATCTTTTGGTGATTTAATTTGTCATGTATATTGGTATTATCATTGTACATAAAAAGCTCTTCTATAATAATGCAAGAGTGGTTCTAACTAATGAACAAAAGGAAAACATACTAGAACAGAAAAGTTGACCAGATTAAAAAGGTCTTAGGTTTATGCATTCTGGATACACTGTCATCCTTAAATCTTCTTTGGGTTCCCAACCCAAGTTATATTTTGAACAATTTAAACGGAGACAGGAGATTTAAATTTTGGCTACAAGGGGCAGATGGAAGTCACATAGCAAAGATACTGCCAGAGTTGTTTCTTAAGTAAACCAATATTGTTCCTTTAAAATAGTTGTTACTGAGAGTCATCTTGCCCACATGCAGAATTATGCTTTTCCTAATAAGACCACAGGGGACTTAATATGAGATCAAGACTCAATGGACAGTGTAATCTGGTGTTGGCAACTTGAGCTGATAGGGTCTTTGATATGGGGAAAGCCCTAATGGCGGTTGTAAGTTGCCATTGTGTTTTTTTCTTATGGAATGAAATGTAATTTGAAGTCATTTTTAAAATTTTTATTTATTTATTTATTTTATGTATATGAGTACATATAGCTGTCTTCATACACATCAAAAGAGGACATCAGATCCCATTTCAGATGGTTGTGAGCCACCATGTGTTTGCTGGGAATTGAACTCAGGACCTCTGGAAGAGCACTTAACACTGAGCCATCTCTCCAGGCCCTGGAGTTCAATCTTAATGAACAAACATCAGCACAAATTTTCATAGTAATACTAAACTGCAATTATGGCACAAATATGTCTTTCCTTACAGGTTTTAATAGACCTGCTTTGTTACAACTTATCCTCCAGTCAGACTGGAGGCAGCAATCTTTTAGTTAAAAACTTTTTTGTGTGTAATGTAATATTTCCTAAGCAAGTTTATTCATAAATCCTTTATAGCATCAATTTTACTAGTTCGAGCTTCTCCTACATCAATACCAGAAAGTATACAAGTGTTATCACATGACATTAGTAGACCTGAAAGTTAAATCTTCAGATATGTGCTAACTCTTGACATTATTGATTCTTAGGTCTTAATTTCTGGGAACATAACAATACCTTGTTCTTCTGCTCCTTCATGGTATCTGTTAAAAATCTGTTACCATAATATCTGTCTTTTTTCCTTTATATGTTACAAGCAGTATAATACTTCTTAGAATTTTTTTTTTGTTTTATAGGAGAAAAACCAGTCCTGTTTTATTTTATTTTTAGATGTGTGTCTTTTTCTCCAGAGAATTGCAAAACTGTGCTTTCATTTTTACATATTTTCTGAGGTTTAACTTATTTTAGTCCACCTTAAATTTATTTTTGATGTATGTAAATATGGGAATTAATTGGCACAGTTAGGAAAATTATAGAATTATGTTATACAGTACTAAGCATTCAAGAAACAAAAGCTCGATTGCTAAAAGATTAAAAACAGGGAAAAGGTAAAACCTTCACATCAGAGGGTTTCTATTCATTTATTTTTTAGTTTTGTTTTTTTAATACTTTGTTTACATTTCAAATGTTTCCCCCTTTCCATGTCTCCATTTTGGAACCCCCTATCCTCTCCCCCTCCTCCTGCCTCCATGAGGGTATTCCCCCACCCACTCACCCACTCTCGTCTTCCCTCCTTGGCATTCCCCTATAGTGAGGCATCTAACACCCTCACGTCCAAGGGCCTCTTCTCCCCCAATGGTCAACAGGGCCCTCCTCTGCCACATATGTGACCAGCACCATGGGTCCCTCCATGTATATTCTTTGATTGGTGATCCTGTCTCCGGGAGAATCGGGCGATAAGGACTTTTGACACTGTTGCTCCCTCCATGGGGTTGCAAACTCCCTCAGAACCTTCAGTCCCTTCTCCAACTCCACCATCTGGGACCTCACACACAGCCCAATGGTTTCTGTGAAGTGAATCATGGATGTTCTGAACTTTTGGGTTAATATCTACTTATCAGTGAGTACATACTGTGTTCATTCTTTAGTGACTGAGTTACCTCACTCAGGATGATATTTTCAAGATCCATCCATTTGCCTGCAAATTTCATAAAGTCATTCTTTTTAATAGTTGAGTAGTACTCCATTGTGTAAATGTACCACATTTTCTGTATCCATTCCTCTGATGAGGGACATCTGGGTTGTTTCTAGCTTCTGCTATTATAAATATGGCTGCTATGAACATAGTGGAACATGTGTCTTTATTACATGTTGGAGCATCTTCTGGGTATATGCCCAGGAGTGGTATAGCTGGGTCCTAAGGTAGTATTAAGTCCATTTTTCTGAGGTTCCGCCAAACTGATTTCCAGAGTGCTTGTACCAGCTTGCAATCCCACCAGCAATGGAGGAGTGTTCCTCTTTCTCCACATCCTCTCCAGCATCTGCTTTCACCTGAGTTTTTGATCTTAGTCATTCTGACTGGTGTGAGGTAGAATCTCAGGGTTGTTTTGATTTGCATTTTCCTGATGACTAAGGATGTTGAACATTTCTTTAGGTGCTTCTAAGCCCTAAACATTTCTTTAGGTGCTTCTCAGTTTCCTCCGTTGATTGGGCTCTGTTCTCCATTTTTTGATAGGGTTATTTGGATCTCTGGAATCTAACTTCTTGAGTTCTTTCTATATATTGGATATTAGTCCTTTATCAGATGTAGGATTGGTAAAGGTCTTTTCCCAATCTGTTGGTGGCTGTTTTGTTCTATTGACAGTGTCCTTTGCCTTACAGAAGCTTTGTAATTTCATGAGGTCCCATTTGTCGCTTCTTGATCTTAGAGCATAAGCCATTAGTGTTCTGTTCAGGAACTTTTCCCCTGTGCCCATGTATTTGAGACTTTTCCCACTTTCTCTTCTATTAGATTCAGTGTATCCGGTTTTATGTGGAGGTCCTTGATCCACTTGGACTTGAGCTTTCTACAGGGAGATAGGAATGAATCAATTTGCATTCTTCTACATGTATACCACCTGTTGAACCAACACCATTTGTTGAAAATGCTGTCTTTTCCACTGGATGGTTTTAGCTCCTTTGTCAAAGATCAAATGAGCATAAGTGTGTGGGTTAATTTCTGGATCTTCAGTTCTATTCCACTGATCTAACTGCCTGTAGCTATACCAATACCATGCAGTTTTTATCATTACTGCTCTGTAGTGCAGCTTGAGGTCAGGGATGCTGATTCCCCCAGAAGTCCTTTTATTGTTTTTTAGTTTTTGCTATCCTGGGTTTTTTGTTATTCCCATGAATTTGAGAATTGCTCTTTCTAAGTCTATGAAGAATTGAGTTGGAATTTTGATGGGGATTGCATTGAATCTGTAGATTGCTTTCGGGAGGATGGCCATCTTAACTATATTAATCCTGCCAATCCATGAGCATGGGAAATCTTTCCATCTTCTGAGGTCTTCTTTAATTTCTTTATTCAGAGGCTTGAAGTTCTTGTTAAATACATCTTCGTTTGGTTAGAGTCACACCAAGATATTTTATGTTGTTTGTGACAATTGTGAAAAGTGTCACTTCCCTAATTTCTTTCTCAGCCTGTTTATCCTTCGAGTATAAGAAGACTACTGATTTGTTTGATTTCCTTTTGTATCCGGCGACTTTGCTGAAGTTGTTTATCAGTTGTAGCAAATCACTGGTGGAGTTTTTCCAGTCATTTAAGTATAAGATTATATCATCTGCAAATAGTGATATTTTGTTTTCTTCCTGTCCAATTTGTATCCCTTTGACCTCCTTTTGTTGTCTAATTGCTCTAGCTAGAACTTCAAGTTCTATATTGAATAGATAGGGAGAGAGAGCAGTCTTGTCTATTCCGTTTTTAGTGGGATTGCTGCAAATTTCCCTCCAATTAGTTTGATGCTGGCCACTGGTTTGCTGTATATTGCTTTTACTATGTTAGGTATGGTCCTTGAATTCCTGATCTTTCCAAGACTTTTTATCATGAAGGGATGTTGAATTTTGTCAAATGCTATTTCAGAATCTAATGAAATGACCATGTGGTTTTTTTTTTTCTTTGAGCTTGTTTATGTAGTGGATTACATTGATGGATTTCCGGGTATTGAACCATCCCTGCATCCCTGGGATGAAGCCTACTTGATCATGGTGAGTGATCGTTTTGATGTGTTCTTGGATTCGGTTTGTGAGAATTTTATTGAATATTTTTGCATCGATATTCATAAGGGAAATTGGTCTGAAGTCTTCTTTCCTTGTTGAGTCTTTGTGAGGTTTTGGTATTAGTATAACCGTGGCCTCATAGAATGAATTGGGTAGTGTTCCTTCTGTTTCTATTTTGTGGAATAGATTGAAGAATATTGGTATTAGGTCTTCTTTGAAGGTCTGATAGAATTCTGTAGTAAACCCATCTGGTCCTGGGCCTTTTTTGGTTGGGAGACTCTTAATGACTACTTCTATTTCTTTAGGCATTATGAGACTGTATAGATGGTTTTTCTGATCCTGACTTAACTTTGGTATTTGGTATTTCTCTAGAAACTTCTCCATTTCACCCAGATTTTCGAATTTTGTTGAGTATAGGCTTCTGTAGTAGGATCTGATGATTTTTTGAGTTTCCTCAGAATCTGTTATTATATCTCCCTTTTCATTTCTAAATTTGTTTATTTGGATTCTGTCTCTGTGCCCTCTGTTTAGTCTGGGTAAGGGTTTATCTATCTTGTTGATTTTCTCAAAGAAGCAGCTCCTGGTTTTGTTGATTCTTTGTATAGTTCTTTTAGTTTCTACTTGGTTGATTTCAGCCCTTAATTTGATTATTTCCTGCCTTTTACTCCTCTTGGGTGTATTAGCTTCTTTTTGTTCTAGAGCTTTCAGGTGCTAGTATATGTTCTCTCCAGATTCTTTCTGGAGGCATTCAGAGTTATGAGTTTTCCTCTTAACACTGCTTTCATTGTGTCCCATAAGTGTGGGTATGTTGTACTTTCATTTTCATTAAATTCTAGGAAGTCTTTAATTTCTTTCTTTATTTCTTCCTTGATCAAGTTATCATTGAGTAGAGCATTGGTAAGCTTTCATGTGTATGTGAGCTTTCTGTTGTTGTTGTTGCCACTGAAGACCAGCCTTACTTCGCGGTGATCTGATAGGAGGCATGGGATTATTTCAATCTTCTTGTATCTGTTGAGGTTTGTTTTGTGACTGATTATATGGCCAATTTTGGAGAAGGAACCATGAGGTGCTGAGAAGAAGGTATATTCTTTAGATTTAGGATGAAATGTTCTGTAGATATCTATTAAATCCATTTGGCTCATAACATCTGTTAGTTCCACTGTGTCTCTGTTTAGTTGTGTTTCCAAGATCTGTCCATTGATGAGAGTGAGGTGTTGAAGTCTCCCACTATTATTGTGTGAGGAGCAATGTGTGCTTTGAGCTTTAGTAAAGTTTCTTTGATGAATGTGGGTGCCCTTGCATTTGAAGCATATCTGTTCAGAATTGAGAGTTCTTCTTGGTAGATTTTTCCTTTGACCAATATGAAGTGTCCTTCCTTATCTTTTTTGATAACTTTTGGTTGAAAGGTGATTTTATCCGATATTAGAATGGCTACTCCAGCCTGTTTCTTGGGACTATTTGCCTGAAAAATTGTTTTCCAGCCCTTTACTCGGATGTAGTGTTTGTCTTTAACATGGAGGTGCATTTCCTGGATGCAGCAAAATGCTGGTTTCTGTTTATGGATCCAGTCTGTCAGTCTATGTCTTTTTATTGGGGAATTGAGTCCATTGATGTTAGGAGATAATAAGGAATAGTGATTGTTGCTTCCTGTTATTTTCAATGTTATTTTTATGTTTGTTGGCTATCTTCTTTTGAGTTTGTTGAAAGATTACTTTCTTGCTTTTTCTAGGGTGTATTTTCCCGCCTTGAGTTGGCGTTTTCCATCTATTATTCTTTGTAGGGCTGGGTTTGTGAAAACATACTGTGCAAATTTGGTTTTGTCATAGAATATTTTGGTTTCACCATCTATGGTAATTGAGAGTTTTGCTGGGTATAGCAGCCTTAGCTAGCAGTTTTGTTCTCTTAGGGTCTGTATGAGATCTGCCCAGGATCTTCTAGCTTTCATAGTATCTGGTGAGAAATCTTCTGTAATTCTGATAGGTCTGCCTTTATATGTTACTTGACATTTTTCCCTTATTGTTTTTAATATTCTTTCCTTATTTTGTGTGTTTGGTGTTTTGACTATAAGGTGATGGGAGGAATTTCTTTTCTGGTCCAATCTATCTGGAGTTCGGTAGGCTTCTTATATATTTATGTTCATCTCTTTCTTTAGGTTAGGGAAGTTTTCTTCTATAATTTTGTTGAAGATATTTACTGGTCCTTTAAGTTGGGAATCTTCACTCTCTTCTATACCTATTATCCTCAAGTTCTGTCTTCTCATTGTATCCTGGATATCCTGGATGTTTTGGTTTAGGAGGTTTTTGCGTTTGTGTTTTCTTTGACTGTTGTGTCAATGTTTTCTATGGTATCTTCCACACCTGAGATTCTCCCTTCTATCTCTTGTATTCTGTTGGTGATGCTTCCATCTATGACTCCTGATCTCTTTCCTAGGTTTTCTAACTCCAGGGTTATCTCCCTTTGTGATTTCTTTATTGTTTCTGTTTCCATTTTTGTTCATGGATGGTTTTGTTCATTTCCTTTGTCTGTTTGATTTTTTGTTCCTGTAATTCTTTAATGGGGACACCAGGAGTCGGTAGCCAACGAGCGCCGTAGAGAGGGGGAAACCTCTGCCTGGGAAACCAGGACTCCGTAGCCAAGGAGCGCCGTAGAAAGGAAATCTCAC